>BGPR01000294.1:251347-367113 GCA_013235015.1 Araneus ventricosus
TATGTTAATTGAAATTCTCATTCCTTTTAAATCGTTTTGCTTGCTTGATTTAGTATCTCGATGAGTTATCTGTCTTTATTGAAATCAGTAGCATTTCTGATTGTTTATCATGTTTTTGTTTTTCATTTTTCAATTTAAATTACTTTTGAACTGGTGATTTTCATAGAAATTAAAACGAAAATCAACATTAATTTACACTAAAGGCATTATGTTTATAAAGCTGATTTTAAAAAATAATCATGTTTACCTTATTCATCATTTATTGGAATAAAAATATCCCTTATAAAACCTTTGGGACCAAATCGATGCTTTAATATGTTTCATTATGTATATTTGATAAAAATATGACTATTAGTCTTAGACTGCAAATTTTCATTTCATTTTTTCACATAAATGTAGGATTTTCCAATGTTAACAAAGTTAATGCTTTCTTATAGTTCCAAAGATGAAGCAAAATTCGATATAAAATATACAACCATTAATTCGGCAGCTACCTCTTTACGTTTTTATGAATTATTTGAATTTTTTAAAACTGTGAGATGAACTTGAAATATTGTCGTTTTAGTAAATAAGAATGTTTTATATTTCTAGAAAATAGTACTTCTGATGATAAATCTTACTATACTCTTTTCCTTCTACTTTATTTCTATCATCTTAAAATATTAGTTGTTTTTTTTTCTTTGCAAGTGAAATTCTCATTGTTGCACACTACTAATGACAAAAAATATTTATCGATTTTTTCTTTGAGTTACATGTGGATGGAATCGAAACTTTATTCTAAATAGATTCTGGTGGAGCACCAAGGGTACTTTTCTTCATTTCCTACCGTTCGAAGTAATATCGTTTTCCTCCTTTTGAAAAGCAATTGTAGTTTCTACTCTTGTCTTTCCCCTATTAGCATTAGCACTTGTCATCACTCTCGAAGAAATAAATGACTGAAAGAGAAAAATCTACAGAGTAATAAAAGACAAATGACATTCGAGTGAGTGAAGTTCAGTGGTTAAAGATGCAGTCTCGTTTAAGAAAGTAAGAATTCGAATAGAGAGAGAAGGTAAGATCGTTTCATTCCATTTTAACAGAAATGTGGTTTCCTACTTTCATCTTTCCCTATTAGCATTTGCTCTTGTCATTACTCTGGAAGTGATAAACGAAAAAGAGAAGAAAATCTTTCACAGAGTAATAAGAGGAACAAAAGCCATGTTCTACGAGGGAGTGGAGTTCTAGTGGCTTAAAGATGCAGTCTCTGTCTCAGAAAGTAAGAATATGCGAATAGAGAGAGAAGGTAAGATCGTTTCATTCCATTTTACCAGAAATGTGGTTTCCTACTTTCATCTTTCCCTATTAGCATTTGCTCTTGTCATTACCTGGAAGGATAACGAAAAGAGAAGAAAATCTTTCAGAGTAATAAGAGGAACAAAGCCATGTTCTAGAGGGAGTGGAATTCTAGTGGCTTAAAGATGCAGTCTCTGTCTCAGAAAGTAAGAATATGCGAATAGAGAGAGAAGGTAAGATCGTTTCATTCCATTTTACCAGAAATGGTTTCTACTTTCATTCTTCCTCATTAGCATTCTTGTCATACTCTGGAAGTGATAAACGAAAAAGAGAAGAAAATCTTTCACAGAGTAATAAGAGGAACAAAAGCCATGTTCTACGAGGGAGTGGAGTTCTAGTGGCTTAAAGATGCAGTCTCTGTCTCAGAAAGTAAGAATATGCGAATAGAGAGAGAAGGTAAGATCGTTTCATTCCATTTTACCAGAAATGTGGTTTCCTACTTTCATCTTTCCCTATTAGCATTTGCTCTTGTCATTACTCTGGAAGTGATAAACGAAAAAGAGAAGAAAATCTTTCACAGAGTAATAAGAGGAACAAAAGCCATGTTCTACGAGGGAGTGGAGTTCTAGTGGCTTAAAGATGCAGTCTCTGTCTCAGAAAGAAGACATGCGAATGAGAGAGAGAAGGTAAGATTTCTACCTATTCCATAGAAATGTGGTGTCTACTTTCATCTTCCCATTAGTATTTGTCTCTTGTCATACTCTGGAAGTGATAAATGAAAAAGAGAAGAAAATCTTTCACAGAGTAATAAGAGGAACAAAAGCCATGTTCTACGAGGGAGTGGAGTCTAGTGGCTTAAAGGTACAGTAACTGTGTCAGAACGTAAGAATATGGAAGCAAAGAGAGAATATCAAAACATGATATGGAAAAATTATCACCAATCTATATAAGTTCGAATGGTTAGCATTCTTATGAACTAAGAGAATATAAATTGCCATTCATATTGATTCTATTCACAGGTGACAGAAAAGCAGCTGGGGATCTGTTTCCTGCAAGATATCTTAAGGTCACTGTTCTGTGTCTGAGCAACACAGAAGTGAATCTTCTCTCAGGAACATGCATCAAATAAAAGATATTCACTGGCCATGCTATTAAAAGACAAACGCACTTTGAAATTAAAATTCAAAACACAACAACAATCCCATATGAAAATGTGCGATAATGAACAAAAAGTAGAGAACAACACTGCGCTGCATGAAAATCGACCCCGACACAATTCCTGCAAATTCTTATGTAAAATGACCCCGAATCAGATGACATATCCATTTTGCCTCGCTTACTCCTGATTTCCTCAGAGTTCCCCTATTTTTATCACTGTCCTTTAATTTTATGCCATGAATTTGATTTTGGGAAACGTATTTTAAACTAGATTAAATGTCTTCTGAGGAGCTTCAGAGGTGAATAAATAGAATTTGCAGCAAGGAGGAGATTTGGGAGGGATTTGTCCCTTAAATTAAAAAATCTAGTAGAAATGACTTGTTTTTCTTGGTTTGTTTTCCCAATTTTTTCCTTATTTTTACATATTAGTTCCAGACCCTTTTCCTCAATCAAACACCCATAATAATAAAAAATATATAGAAACAATTTTCTTAAGAGTGCAGGTGGGGGGAGAGAAGTCCCAGACCTGACAAAGTTGAGATTCACTGTACGTTGCCGCTCTTATTTTTTATCATGTTCTGTAATTTATGGCTATGAATTTGATAGCAATAATGTAACTGAACGAAGCAGTCGTTATTCAGAAAAATAAAATATACGCGATCACTAATTGAATAGAATCCATTGTAGTTCGGAATTTTTACGAAATTTGATAAAGTAGAATCACTGGAAATCTTTAATAGACAGAAATGAAATTGTTTATTATCTAAAATCCCTTTTCGATTAAAGCAAGAACATTTCCCGAGTAAAATGTTTTCGTCATCTCATTTAAAAGTTAAACATTTCATTTAAAATATAAATACACTAGGTTGCTTGTTTATATTACAATTCTTGAATGGGCCACTAATATTTTTAGAAAGATATTATAACAACGGTTCTATCACATATATTTATACAAAAATAATTAATGAAGATGTGTTTCAGTTTTTCATGTTAAAATTCATAATATCTGAAATAATATTATATGAGTTATACTCAAGGTAGGAAAAATTAACTATTTCAATAAAATAATGAGGGCCATGACTGAAATTCCCTATATTTCATACATTTTTAGTGTGCAAAAAATTAAGTTATCACATATACATGAAAAGTGAATGAATACTTTATACTCTCAAAATAATAAATAACTTATCTAAAAATATACGAATTCGATTAGCATGTTAAAAACATTATTCTGAATGAAAGCATGAAAGTCGCAAAACAACTGCACTTTCTATACGACCCCTGATCAAATATTCGAGAAGCGGAAAAAATCGAACCACCGGCTCAACTACTAATTTGAGTTGAACGTCGTTGCTAAAAGGACCGAAAAAATCTTAATCCTATAAAAGTGACATCAGATCAAAAGACATACGAAATACTTATCCAGTAATTCCAGAGCATAGATTTTTACTCTGTCCGTAGAAAAGTAAAGAAGAAAACTTAAATAAAAAACTGGGATGCGGGTTTGGGAGGAAAAAAAGGAAAGGAATAAATTCAATTCTTTACGAGGATAGCAGGTAAATTTCCTTCACTCAAATAGGTATGTAATTAGCTCGTGGAAAACGTAATTTTGTTATCTAATTCCCAATCTCGTATTTCATTAAATTGAAAACGTTCCCCTTACTTAAAGCGCAGAAAATAAAATTCTCTTGAGGATGCTTTGAAGATGAGAATATTCCTAATTAATGTCCACGAAGAGTCAGTTTAACAAAATTTATAATGTCTTTTTCGATATAAATTTTTGAGATCTTCAATATGGTGTAGTAGATGGAAAATATGAACCCAAAGAAGAGCGATAAAATTAAAAATACGTCTAATGAAAATTAGTTTTCTGGAGACTACTAGTTATTCTACGGAGATCATTTCTATTCTATTGGATATAATATAATAATTTTCATGGAAAAAATATTGGACATGGTTAATTAATGAATAAATACGAATTAAAGATTCATATCAAGCTTCTACGTTCCGTATTGGATTTTATTTATAATTTTGTTATCAATATATTAATAACAGTGATTTCTAAGAATGACGTTTTCGTAATTATTAAAGAGTGAGTTTCACGAAAGTTTCCTTTTTGCTCCATTTCTAAACAGAATGCATCAAAAATTCAGTATACAAATACATTTTATAATAAGCAAATAATAAATTCAGATGCATTTCTTTTCTACTGTAAACTTTCTTCAGATAGCATTCATAAACTATGCAAAAAATATATTACTAATATATTTAATCCAGCTTGCAAAATGATGATCATTTCTGCATGATTTTAATATTTAAGATGGAGAAGATAATTAAATTTTATGTCCAGATGACGTAGCAGCAAATCATTTAGAATGTTATTTTCAATATTAATGAGATTGGTTCTATTAGAAGAGAATATTTCACTTGTCTATGTCATCATGTTCCGCAGGTACTTAAAAACGTCCTTGTGAAACATAGCAAAATAAAAGTAAATATTTCTGAACTGGGAAAAAACATAAAAATATATTTATATTTTTATATTTTATTACCATATTTTTGAAAGTTTTGGGTAGTTGCCAAGAAAGACATTAGAGCAGAAACTTTTTTCACCGCAAACTCTTTTAGCAATCAATAAATACCTGCATGCAAAACTCTTATTTCATTAGTTTTTATAATCCTCATCAACTATTTTTCGTTTAACATTGTATTTTTCAATCATAGGAAGTAATTAAATACAGAGTACTTTTCACACAGATGTCTTTCGTGTGCTGACGCTAGTGATTGAAACAGGAGGCTGAAACTTCAAAAAATGCTTGAATCTAAGAACATAGTAATATTTTGCTTTCAATAAAATTAGGGATTATTCGAAGATCTAGAATATCCCATATGTTTAGCAAAATATATCGTCACAAAACAAATTTTCAGAGTTGAACATATGGTATAAATGATCACGCATTTGAAATTCGATCGGTCATTCTTTTGACACTACACTGCATAAAAATTTGCTGGGTTATTTATGTGTATGAAAGAAAATACGACGTATCGGCCTACCCAATTCACAGAAAATCACAGTATAGAAAGTAATTGTGAAGGAAAATTTTTAAAGATGGCGCATTACTTTGTCCAACTAAGTTTCGGTATGCATTTTCTATCATTAATACAGATAAAATATGCATTTGTTAAAAGTTTTCAAAAACTAGTAATTATGCAGTTTTATAGTTCACCAACAGTATAACAAAGTTAAGGTAAGAGAAGGAAAAAAAGTTATAAGAGAGTAATAGTGATTTGCCTATCTATAATATCTCTCGAACAAAGCTAAAGATGATTGGATACATAACACAAATTTTAATACTCTTTTCGAAATATCCATACATTTTACTTATGTAGAGTTCTGCAGCATTTTAGAAATTAAAAACTACATTAATGACCGAATACCATTTTCTTGCTATAAAGCCTATTCCTTTCGTCATCTTTTGAGGATTAAAATCATGTAGGGTGCCATAAAATACAGAAATGACGTATTCGATTATCTGCTACAAGGTACATAGCATGAAATGTTTGAAAACTGCCTTAATTAGTAAAAATATGTGCAATATTCAAGAATATAAGCCTGTTCCTGAAGTTTTCTTTCAGTTTTTTAATATTTACTGTCTGGTTTAGAAGTCTTTTAATTATGAATGTTGGAACAAAATTCAGTTTGCAATGCAAAATAATATTAAAGCCAATTTTCTAACAATAATTAAAATTGTATGTTATATTTTCTCCTATAAAAATGTGCGATTTTCCTTAAAAGAGGCATGCATTTAGAATTCTAGGATTTCTCTCTTCAATTTCTGAAAAATGTTTTAGAAGCAAAAGTATGTATGGATAAAAAAAATAATTAAAAATTCATTTCTATATGATTCTTTGTTTCCTAAAAATTATCTAAATACCCTATTAAAATCATTAATTTTTAATTTATGATAAAAGCAAATTAAAAAACAAATCAAAGAAACCGTTTCATTTTTTGGGTAAATGAGGGATATAAGGTAGAAAAAAGTTTTATGTGAAGTTTCATCTCCTTCTTTCTTATGTTAAGTTTTATATTCATTCATATTTATAAAAACCGTTTAATATTTCAAATCAAATAAAAAATATTCTGTATCAAAAATATATTTTTTTTCATAAAAGAAAGCTAATTATAGGAAATACAATCTTATTAGTAATGAAAGTAGAATTTATAATTTTTGTAACATGCTACAATTTAAACCGGCTCTAAGATTCAATTTTGGTTAAAAATTTTTAAAATAAAATCTAAAGATGAAAAAGCATAATTTTATTTTAAATGATATTGTAATCTACATTCAAAATTTAAAATAAATATTTTATTTTTTGAAATCTGACATTTTCTCTATATGCCTCTATGCCAACATTTGACTATGATAAGCGTTTACAAATTGATATTTATCATCGTTTTATAAAGATTTAAAAGTGTTTCCGAGTTTAAAATGAATATGGAGATTTCTTGAACATGATATACAGTGGCATATTACTATATCCTTTACTACACGAGTACTAAGCCACATTGGATTTAGATTCTTTTTTTTTTCATTTTATATCCATACTACTAAGAAGAATTCATATCGTACACATATTTTTAGGCACCATAATATTTTCGCTTCTTCACTAGCTTTAATGTTTCAGGAGTAATTATTTCTGAATGAATCTCTTTGAAACGACACATACATAAAAAAAACTGAAGTAAGCAACAAAAAAAATGCAGATTTTAATTTGCAAGATTTTTTTTAGAAATGGAGATAAGATGAATAGTATTATTTTTTCCAAAAGATACACCGTAGAAAAAAAATCATTCAACCAAATTCTTTCACTTTTCCAGTTCATTAATAACGATTCCAATAAGTAAAAATGTATAACATGGGAAGAATGTAAAAGAAATGTCAAATTCTAAAGCCCAAATATAGATTCTTAAAAAGAAACTGGATTGTTAAGGTATTCAAAAACAATTAAGCAAGAGAAGTATATCAGGCAGTTTTGAAATTCTTTTCAGAATAAATAACTTCAAGTTGAGGAAGATAATTAACTGGAGCAGAAGATTAATAGATTTTTTCTGCCATTCGAGATCAGTAAATATAGAAATATTTTTCCAGTCGATTAACAACACTAATTCTGGCAACGCTTCGTATTCTGTGAAGGCCTTAATAAAAAGTACAGGAAGCTAATGAAACGGAATCCAACACTAAAATTATTTTCTAGAAAACAACTTTGATATTTGTTATTTCAAGAGAATGCTTTTGTTTTTCTCTTAAATCCGGTTTTCTTTGAATGTTCACCTGAACATTTTTCGTTGATTTTGTTTCGAAAATATAAAGCAAATTTTTGTGTGAGTTATTTTATTTTATCTCATTTCATGGATTTCTACCATTAAAGAAACGACATTGTAATATTTTTTTAATAAAGGTATATTTTATGAATTATTTAGTTATAGATTAATAGAGAAAATACGAATTTAAATGTTGAATCTTAAAATAAATCATAGGTAATACGTATGGAACTAAAAGAAAAAAAAATCTCTTATTGATAGATTTAAAGGGATTATTTCTCATGATGTTTCCAATCGTAATTATTTTGGTTTCTCTTCAAATGTTTTCTTTCAAGGAAAGTTTTGATTAGAAATGCGAATGGAAAGGATCTAATTGGAAAGCAAAATATGGTGAAAAATAAATTAAATTTATTCTTCAAATTCTAGAGAATCAATTTAGATTAAACAGTTACTTTAATTCTGTAAAAGCGAGTTTACTTTAAAGCTAGTAGCATTGGTTGGAGAGATAGGAAGAGGGGTAGGCAGTTTGAATTTACCCCTCACTGAACAACTAACACGAGAATGAGCACGAATGCCCTGTTTATTTCGGGCTTCTTGCACAACATGAAAGACGACACCAAACTGTATGCATGTATCCCCTTCATATCCCACAAATTAATTCAGCAGTCAACGACGTCTCATCACACGCGAGTTAGTCATTGCATGCAAATAACCTTATGTCAAAACTGAAATTATTTTTGTATTAACAACTTACATCGGAAACTTTATCCTTGAACTATTTGAATGTAATAAAATAGCTACAGCAAAGAAACTTTGTTTTTGAGATGTGACAAATCAGAAATATGAATAGTAATATTAATAGTGCTATATGTTACCAGTAATACACATACATGAAATGATTTATCTTTTTAATCTTCTTTAAATCAAATGTTCATTAACGCCATGTAAGTTTTAGTTATAAACGAATTACTTGTGTTTCAATCTTGGAGCACCCAACTTCTACTTTAACTAACAACCCAGATAGCACGTAAGTTTGCAGCAAGTTTGATTTTGACTTGTCATGGCAAAATTTGACGCGTCAAACTTGAATCGAACTTGTAGCAAGTTCGATGTGACAAATAGCGCCACCTCCTTTGCAAATCAAACTTGCTGCAATTTTGCAAAACAAGCTTCCTGCAAAGATAGCACAATAAAGAGATAATGATCTTTGTCTCTGTTTTAAAAAACATCCGATTTTTAATAGCATCTCCTAGACCGTAATTCTCTTTTATTAATTCAATAAATCAATGATAATTTGTGAAAAAAATAACTTTTTTATAAAAAAAATTTTTGAAACATTTTCCATCTTTTTACTAAATATATCACTCTCAATTTAAAGAAAACTATATCGCCTTGTTCTTAATATTGAAATTTTAACGTTTATAAACAAAATTAAATCTAAAAAAACAGTCAGTGTTGAAAAATAATAACTAGACATTTTGTCCATTTTAAAGTAATTACTTTTGAACTCTAATTTCATAATTTATTCTACTAGCAAAACGTAGTTATTAGCGAAAATCGCTCTCTCTTTGACTTCAAATCATATTCTCAGCTCAAAAAATTAATGAAATCCAGAAAATAGTTTAAAATAAATCGTATACGAATGGAATCGAACGATGTATTAGCGAAATCTATCTTCTCCTCTCAGAGTTCAGCTGCCTCAATGGTTAGCGTCTCCGCTTCGGAACCGGGAGGTCGCGAGTTCTATCCCGGATTGTGTTTCGTACTCTGCTTTTGCTATAATTTGCAATAAGTTTGCACGGCAAGCTTGCTGCAAGTTCGTTTCATGGTGACTTCGAAGCTTTCGTTAACTTGCTGCAAGCTTGCACTCTTGTCATGACAAATTTGTGGCAAACTTGCACTCTTGTCATGACAAATTTGTGGCAAGCTTGCTGCAAACTAAAATTGCTATCTGGGAAATTGAAGAGATCTTCGGGACTTTTTACGTTCACTGAACAGCATAAAAAGGTAAAAAGGCTTGAGAGCTGCCATCTTTCTCTTTTTATGATGTAAGATACTTCCTGGTAACACGTGCTGTCTTTGCGCGCACTTTCTCTATAATGATCATGGCATCGATCGACTTAAAATATCATCTTAAAAATTTAAAATCATCTTTCATTCATTAAAGGTAATAAACGAAGAGTTCTAATAAAATATTTTTGAATTTGAACGATTCCCACCTTTTTACGTCCGCCTCTGAACTTCACCTAAGGGAATAATTCTTCATACATATTACTGATAGCTAACGTATTACTGATAACTAACATATAACTGATAACTAACATATAACTGATAACTAACATATAACTGATAAGTTTTTGTCTAATAGAAATAAAAACAGAAAGAAATCTTCAAAACTCACCATTTGTCATTAACTAGAGCTCATTGTGACTGGATTTTAAAATGTTCGTGGTGACGATATTTTAAACTGAACTGTTAAATAATATGAAATTCTATTTTGAAATTATAATTTTATTCATTTAGTATTCAAATGGTTATAAATTCTGAACATTACTAAAAAGTATTCAAAAATTTAAATTAAGAGGATGACTGCCGTCATTTAAAGTTTATACACAATTATAGTGAGTTCTGTAAGTTACAGCATAGAGGAATCTACAAAATCCATCATCCTGCTGTATCTAGATCTTTTTGTGCATAAATGTAAAGGTTTTCTAGGATGAACTTATGTCCTGAAATGAATTTATAGATAAGATAACATTCTTCTTTGAAATATCAGGTTTCATCACTCAGTATGCAGAAGTTTGAGATTTCTCAAAAGACAGACAGGTGTCAGCATTTTGAAATATTCTCGAAATAATATTCTTATTTACCTCGAAACTTTTCTTCAACTACTTACAATTATTCTATAAGTAATAAATTTATTATCTTAGATTTAAATTGCTCTTTATATGCCATACTTTTTACTGAAAATAGATAACAAAAATTACACAGATATTTGATTTTGGCTTTAAAAAATTAAGTATATTTTATATATGTATATATAATTTCATATTATGCCTTTTGTGATGTTGTATGATTCTCTTAGATTGTATACAAATCTTGTAAACGAATTTTTTTCTGTCTTTAGAGTTTAGTTATAAACAAAGCAAACTATTACCTAGAATTAATTTACAATAAGGGCATAACTTGCGAAATGTTTAGAAAGAAAGTTCTAATAAGAAGAAAAATAATAATGATAACGAAAGAAGAACACAGACAGTTAAATAAATAAAAGAGAAATAATCTCAATTTAATATCAATACATTAAAAATATGCTTAACTAATTATGAATTCAAATTTTCTGGAACTAATGAGTTGTTCTTATTTGTTTTATTTTAATCTTTTATTGATATTGAAAGTGTTCTTTTGATATACTGAGCTTACCTGCATCCAAATTAGGAAGTTATAGTAGATAAAAATATTAGAGAGCAAACGTTCTATTAACTTAATTACGCTTAAAAGGTACTTTTAAATGGAAATTCGTTCATATCATCTGTGTTTTCGTAATTGCACATAATCATTTGAGTGAATAGAAAAAAACACAGTTGAAACTAAATAATTTAGTTTATTTAATATCCCGGTTTGAAGAAACACGAGGGATATTTGGGGACGTGCCTCGTAATTTTGAACCGCTGTGAGATGAGGAGGAAGATACCTGACCCAAACCATCCCTCTCCAAACTTCCACGCCACATCAGCGGAAGAGCGTTTGGCCCCTTACGTATCATTTAATGTACAACAAGCCCACATGCTTTTCTATATACCGCCACATATTACAGACATCTTCAATGGAATCGGGTTTCGAGCATTGAACTCTCCAATCCCAAAGCTGAAACGTTACAACTAGGCCACCATGATCTCTAAAACTAAATAAAATTCAAAATTAGTCAATATACCAGCTATAACTGGCCTGTTATTATGAGCAGTTGTTGAGATAGTTATATAGTAATTGCTCACAGTAATTGTTCATTCTTAGTTTTTGCTATGACGTCAACGTTGACTTTGAAATCGTCAAGTTTATTGACATTTCTTTTTGTCCAGCTTCTAGAGAAAACCCTTTTGCGAAATATTGACCATAGTTGTCAGAAGGCATATGAAGAAAATTCAGACAAATAAGTTATGAATAAAGTAGGTCGAAAACTAATTATGCCAAAAAATTGTTCTCGAGATATAAGAATTTGTTAAACCAAAAACACCAATTCATCTGGAGAATTTTCCCTTCTCACTGGAAACAAGCCATTCATAAATCTTCATCTTTAATTACACAAGTGCTTCCTTAAACATCAATGGCCCAGATACTCTATCTATACATTAAAACTGACATCAGAAAACGGTTTTTTTTGGTAGGTTTAGAGTTAATTACTATGACGCTCAGACCAATTGTTTATTCGTATTATTTTGAAACACATTTTGACTATAAAGTTGCATTTTTTGGAATACCACCTATGAAAATAATCGGTAATGCTCCCGTTTCGAATCTGTTGCATACTTTACAAAAAAGAATATCACTTGTAACATAATGTCTGGGGGAATATGCAACTAAATATTTCCAACTGATATCAATAAACATATCAAAAACTTTTTCGAAAAACTTTTTCTACTGGCGGATTTTTTTGGATATTTATGCGTTTTGAAATTTTGGATGTTTTCCGCTGATGTCTTCGGGAACATTTTTGTGCCAAATTATTTTAAGGTATCTGACTACCCTAAATTCCTCGTTTTGCTGAAAATTTTCGAAATTTGTTTTATTTGTTCATTTTATAGGCCATTCATTTAGGTATCTAAAAATGCTTTATTTTTTTCTACTATAATTACAAGTAAAGTTATAGCATAAATAATAAACCGGAAGTGGCAATTTAAAGAGCCTTAAAAATACAAACAATTAGTTTGAACAACTATTTTTTAATTCTCAAGCAATATATTGTCTAAAAATATAGATTTAAGCTTCCATTTCTTATTTTTATTGTTTTATTGGTTTTTGGCGACCCTTTTTTTTAAAAAAAAAAAATACAAACAACAGTAATTACCACAGTAAAAATCTTTTTTGGCGCTCAAATTGCAGTTTTATAATTTAATTCCATTTATTTTGAACTGTTATCTGTTCTCAAGTGTTTTGAAATGTAAATTTATAAATAGATGGTTAAAAATAACATAGAAATTGAAAAAAAGCGAATTCATATATCGAGACGCCACTCACTATCTACTACACAAAATTATTCAGAAAAAATCTAAAAGCTAAAAGAACACAAAAGTCGTTTAAAATCAACAAAAATATGGTTTGACTTGTAAATATGGCGAGATTTAAGATTCTAAGGTGTGTACAAAATTTTTTGTACTCAATGAAAATCTTGAAAAGCGTTCTCTGAGAAATTATTTTTTTCGATATTTTTCTTCGCGTCAAACATCATTTTTGAAAATGTTTTTAAGATATTAAAATGAAATTTGGCCAAAATGTTTTATTTGTTTCTAGCTGTGCTTTGAACTAAAATCTAAGCTCTCTGCCTATATTTATTTAATTCAATGACTTTTTAGTGAGAAAAATCGATGATTTTTTTTTAATTCGAGTTTGTTCACTAAATTTCGAATACCTCCAAAACTTTTCGAGGTATTAAAAATATTTTAGTTCATAAAACAGATAAACATGTTAGCTATATACTGTGTAAATATTTATGAAATGCATTTAAAAGAACTTGTTATAGAAAGTTTGGCGTAAGTGCAAATTTTCACTACAATTTTGCTAAAAATTGCCTATATTTTGAAAGTCAATGAAATTGCATTGGAATTCTTAGTTTTATAACTCATTTTAATTAAAAATATGAAAGTTTCATTAAAAATTTGAAAAAAAGTGCTCCGAAGGTAGTCACACACCTTATTCAAATTGTTTATTCAATATTTCAATTTTGTAACGAACCTTTTTTTCTAATGTGTATACAAATAAATTAATGTAATGTTCTCAGAAGTCGGAGACACAACTCTTATCTAAGTAGAGAAAATAATTGCAATTGTATGCAATATCTTCTTTATAGTGTATGGAAGCATTTACGCTAAAATAATTTTGTTGCTATGGCATCCTTTCCCCTATTTGCGTAATACAGTGGAAAAAAAATCGAATATTTAAGGAGACACTATTTTCTCTTTCATGGAATTTGTGTAAAATGTTATTACATCTACACATTTGATGATAGATAAAATCCCAGATGATCCTAGATAAAATATCAAATATCTAGTATTTCTTAGCTAACGTGATTACATTTACACGGAGAAATAAAACAATTGAAGGATTTTTTTTTTCGCTTTTGGGATGTCTAATACGTGAAGCCTTATCAAAGTCTCGAGATCGAAATTTTTGAAGATCACAAATATTTTCCTTCTATTCTTTATTCATGGGAAGGTAAAATGTAATTCAATATTTTCGTAGCAAGTTTGAATCAAACTAAATAAAGTGCAAATCATATTTCACAATAAATGGTCTTCCTAAGATTCTATTAGTTGCATGGGAAAAAATTTAAACAAGTCAGGAGGTTTACGAAATAGGAGTTAACATTGTATACGCGAAAGTGAAACAAATGGAGAAAAAGGACTCCTAAACTTAATAGTGTCAAACCTTTGCTCTCCGAAATGGTAATTTGGTCATTAACCCAACGACCTCACTAAATCCCAACTATATCATCCATGACTCGTGTTAAATACCCATCACCATTCAGATACATAAAAAGGTGCATCCAGAACCCAAACAGCCTCCAAAACAAGCCATTTCACCTGGAGCGTTTCCTCCTGCAGCTCTGAAACTAGCCTTCGCAAAATCTATATCTTCAATAATAACTGTGCAATCTTAATTATATTATGACAGCTACCTACTTTGCCGTTGATTGAAAGGAAACGAGGGAAAGTCTTTATGTCAGAGGGAAAGTCGAAATTGGATTACCGGTAACTTACTTTATCGTTGATTCACGGATAACTGCCTTCTTTTCGGCACAAACTGAGTTAGTTGTCTTGCTATATTATTAAAGCAACCTTCCGCAGGGCAGAGAATCTAATGAAGTTTTGTCTTCAGAGCCGATGCTAACATTATTTAGCCAGGGAAATATTCGTCGTAGGTCGCGCATGCGAGGAATTCTTGGTAATATGAATTTCAGACTGACCTGAAAACAGCACCTGCGGGTGAAGGCAAAAGATAAGCGAATCGGACGAAAATTCCAATTTCAGCAGTCTTCCATTCGATATTTGCCTGATTAGAGATTACTATGAAAGTTAGAAGCAATGATCCACAGGTAAATGATAAACAAGGAGAATAAATATTGCTTTCCTGTACTAATCTGGTATGTCGTTTCCGAACGCTTTTCAGCCACGAATAAGCTGTCTTGGCTTTTATTAATGCTGAAAAGGCCTTCTTCGTCTGCTAATTAAAATTTCACATTATTTACAATTTATTAAATGTTGTAAGGTATTTTAGCATGCTCATTTCAGTTATAAATAAAATCTTATTGTATTATACGCTTACTTTTCTCAGTTTATTTAATGCATGCTCTATGAAATTATATATGTATATGTATTGAGAGAGAATGCAATTTTCGTAGTTATACCGTATTAGTCTGCAAAATATTTAGATATTTTGTATGAATTGTGCCGGTTAAATATTATTTGTTATTGTTATTTGTTATTTTAATACAGATATAATAAGAAATAAATACGACGAATAATATAATTTCACTTCAAAATTAATTCCTTCGACATTTGTCTAGTTTCTATTAAATGATATTGAAAGTGTTTCATCATTTATTTATAGGTAAATGATAGCAAAGAGAATGAACATCGGACATGATAATTAATCTATTGCGTATCATATAAAATTGAAAAATTTAGTGCTTATCGTTTAAATTATGAAAGAATCTGAACAAAAAAATTATTAATCTTTCAAAACAGCTTGTCCAGACAACCTTCCCAATTAAAATGCCACCCTACTTATATAAGGTAGTACATGTTAAGCATACTAGCCATACACTTTACTATAGCTCGTCAGAAATATTTTCCTTCTTAGCTTGCTTAAAAATAACGGTATTTAAACGAAGTAAATCGTTTTAAAACATCTTAGGAAAACAATGATGAAATTCATTTTATAACAGTATATTTATCTCATTTTATCTCATACCTTTGAATATAATATTTTTTATCTACGAAACCTAGCATGAGTCGATAATCTCGAAAAATGAAGCAAAACTGTGAGAAAGCAAATCATTTGTGAGAAATTCTTGCATTCATTATGTAAGAATACATACTTGAGATGGAATGCTCGTTTTCAAACAATTGTACATGCAGCGTCGTTTCACGTGAACAGACTCTAATACTGACATTTCTTCACAAAATGCAATTATGGTATTTTCGTTTTAAAATATTTTTTATTATTTGATTTAATATGTAACTCTCATGTCGTTTTAAAATTCGCCTGTTTTGCTTCTACTCCTACCATTTTATTGTGTGTTTTACTAAGAAGACAGATTTAAAAATCAGACGAAATGACTAATTTCTATTCAGAAATATCCTATTTGATATTTGTCTGGCCACTAAATAATCTGCAGAAAATCTGTAGGTATTTGGAACATAGTTTTCTTCAGTTATTCTACATTTGTTTCCTGTAGAAAATCTGAAGAAAACATGTTCCAAATACCTTCAGATTTTCTGCAGACTTTTCTTTCAGCTGGGTGACTTTATTGTTTTATTTAAATTTTCAAAACAATCATGGACTTGTTATTACACATTCTACTACATTTATGGAGTCATTCTATTAGAATTACCATCATAAAAGCATGCTGAAATACTTAGGCATTGGCATCAGTGATCTCTTGCAGTTCAGTTGCTATTCAGTTAAAATTTTATTCACTATTCCATCAAGAACTTCACATTTTCTGCATTTTAACAGTGTGAAACGTTTTAATGTGCTTCGTACCCTGTTAACGTTAGTTTAAAAAAGATTTCAAAATATGTTTAATCTGCTCTCCGGAAAACAATTACATAAAACTTAATACGTGATATGTAACACCATAAATGAAGAAAACATTGAAATAATAATGAATAGCAAGTAAATATGGCGGAATGATAAGAGGTTCTGACAACTGAATTTGGTTAAGAATATGTGATAAATTGTGTTAAGAATATGTGAAAGAAAGGTTGTTACTTTTAAATATGTCGACAAATGCTATGAAAATAGATTAAATGTATCTTTGACATAACAGCAGGAGGTTCTATAGCTCTACTGTACCAATACACGAGCTGTCACTGACATGCCTTTTTATAAATAATAAATAATTGCAGTGATTATATTTGGAGTACGTGTTGTGATCTGTTCCATTTTTCCTATTAGAGAGCCATTATTCAGATTCTTAATAAAGTATTGAATAAAAGTTTACAGAAATGAATTGAGTTTAAATCTAAACACTTATATTAATGAATGAAAGTCACTGCATTTAATGCTGAATGTTTTTGTTGATCTGAATTGCTGATCTTTCTACGTATAATTTATTCATGAAATTACTTAGATAAAGAATTGAAAGATTTTAGTTTCTTATTTTTTGAATGAAAATAAATTAAAAGTTTTAAAGTAAATGAGAAATTCATAAAGTAAAAAGCATGCTCTCAGATTTTAAGTACTAAAAGTTCACTTTTGAAAATTTGTTTTAGATTATGAATATTTATCATAACATTATTAATGTTATTTATGCATAGATTCGTAGAAAATATGTAAAAAAATTAAATAAATTTCTTAAAAATACTGCTATCTCAAATCAGAAATTTCTAAGCAATGAACCCAGGAAGTATTCAGAGAATAGAATATTTAGTGCAGTATTCAGGAAAGTTTGTATATCCAAAAATGCAGACCTATATTCCAAGAATAAATAAAATAAATATTTTTAAAAATCTAACGGTATCATTAATAAGATGCATTTGATATATGATTTTTTTATAAGCATCATAATGATGTTTATAATAAAATATTCTGGGAAATGTGATAGGAACGTGAAAAATATTTTTGTAGTATTAACTTACTTGAATATATAACAATATAACAATGATAATAAATACTGTTAGCAATGCAAAAAGTATATTAATAATTTGAGACGAAACATGTCTGTAGCATATTTATATTTTCATTTTAATCCTTTTCTTAAATATTCATATTTTTATTTTAATCCATTTTATAAATGTCCAAGTACGTCTGTTTCTGAGAATAAACATAAAAAGAAGTATGCTACAAAGAGAATACCGAATTCCAAAATGGAAGAAATATTTTCCTTTGCATGATTTAACCATTGTTGTCTTTTGCGAATCATAAAAAAAATCATTTTTGATTAGTTCTACTGTTGTTGCACGAAACTTTAATTCCCTCCTTTTGTATGCAGAGGAAAAAAATAATACTGCACAAAATAACCATAAGTTCGAAGACAAGCGAGGAAAAAAATTCGCGCTTGAGATAAGGAAATAATAAATCACACATTTTGGGCATGTTGCTTAATTAACTAGAAACATATTTTTCCTAATTTTTTTTGTCTTTTTAATGGTATTGTTTGTTGCAAGGATAAGAAGATTGTGTGCTTTTTTAATTTTATGTTATCCAGAATTCTTTCATGTATTTTTTTTCTCTCTGAAAGGCACTATTTTTCGTTGATTAGATTTTCAGACTGTTTTTAAAAAACGTAAAAAATAAAAAAAAACAATTACTGCCTTGTTTTCTGAATTCATGCATATATTTCTTTAATTACCATCCATAAAATCTTAAATCATCGTCGAAATCAGAAACACTAATTTTCAACACAAAATGTTCGTTGTTTGTACTGCTAGTTTTATCATCAACTCTTATTATTTTTCAACGTCCCTATAAAATATGTTAAAAATTAACTACGTAAATAAATGGTTTTAAAAATTGACTATTTCATCTAAGAATTTATGATGATAATGTAAAAAGAAATTTTATGAAAATTATGACTTTTGCATTTACTAACGCTACTTGAGAATATATTTTAAAGAAAACATTTCTGAGAGTAAACACAAAAAAAAATAACTACAGTGATTGCGATGGTAGCACGAATAATTCTTTTCTAAATAAAAACCAAAATTAAAGTTAGAAAAATTTATAGTGGCAGATTTTTTCATCAGTGGCAAAAGCTGAAACATTGTTTTTTTCTCTTCATTTTCCAGTATTGCCAAAAAAATAGCTTATTAAAGATGGTTTTTTCAGAGAATATAATTTTTTTTCTCAAGAGTTTGTATTGACCGAGATTAGTAGTAGACATCGCTAAGAGCTAGATCCGGCCACATCAATAGGTTTGAAACCATACTTATCATATTCATATATTTATAGGCAATGAACAAGGAAGTGAGGGAAGCAACAGCAAACGCGTTTGGTTAGCTTTGATAATGAAAAATTAATCTTTTCGCGTGGGCTGTGACATACGATGGCGCATGCGTCTACAGTCCAATGTGAGGGGCATGCGACAAATCTCAGAATCACAGGGAGGGAAGGAATTTTCATCGCACATATGGTCAGTTCTTCTAAATGGGGACACAACAGGATAATTGGCCGTTCACTCTTCAGGGGGCACTTTGGCGAATGACCCGACGTCCGGGGGGTGTTTTCGCTTAACACAGTCGTTGAGGCTCATTGTCATTCTCCCTCGCTGTTCATCAGTTTCCCCAACCTGTGTACTTTTAAAGAGAGGCTTAAATATTCAGCAATCAACAGAAGACTCTCCCTTTTATCACTCATCGTTTCTCACAATGACTCGTGACCATCCCTCTTCTCGAACCCCGTAGTGAAATTTTCTTACCCCCCTCGAGAAAGACACGTTCTGAAAGTGCCCCAGACGAAGTCGTTTTCAAAATATCGAGCCCATGCCAAAAGGTTAATATGGTCATCGAGATATATTTGTTAGATCCCCGAGAAAAAGATATCTCATAGAGCTACAAGTATGTTTGAATCATTCAGGTTTGTGACTTCTATATTTCTTTAATGAACAAAGTAATTACAAAGCAAGCTTGAGTAATTAATTTAATTTTAGAATCTTTCATTGTTAGAAACCGACATCCAAAATTGTAGAAGGATAAATGCGATTCTTTTCACTAAATAATTTAAGTATTGTGTAAGATCCTTTTGATTATGATGATATTTTCCGATTTTTCCGCTTTTGATTTAAACGTTTGTATTTATTAACTTTGTTATCAAGATTCATGTCAAGAAACTGTAATCGTTTTCTATCCGTGTCAAGATTAGTTCTGTAAACCTCAGCAGTTAACCATTCATTGAATTGAGACTACAGTTATTAATTGAAACTATTGTTATTTTTTTCATATTTAAACTTAAATATATTATAGAAGTATAATATAGAAAATCAATCATATGATAACGTAAATAATGCACACATCTCATTTCTTTCAATAGATTCGCTTCGAGACAATTCTCGATGGAGTCAATCCGTAATCCTTAGATATGCGTAGTACATAAACACCTTTGAAAGCCTTTGCGCATTTTAGATGTGCAGGTCGTAGTATTACGTCACTCAGGATTAAACGACAGCTTGATGCCAAATGATAAGCGTATTTATTTATTCACGCGGTTGTAACATCGCGAGAATTGAGTGCATTGTAATCTGTATCTCATTTCAATTATAAAAAAGGCTAATAATTAAAATCCCTTACAAAAGATCTAATTAATGTATCATTTCATACGTTTATCTGTTTTATTTTGCATCATTTTCTTAAGAATTGACTTTCAGTCAATAATTAGCAAAATTTTCACGATTGTAGCATTTATTCCTGTAAAGATTGAGTGATTTACAATCTTTTACGTTAATTGCGGTTATTTTCCGAATAATTCAGTGTCTTCCGTGTATTACCAACTTCCGATGCTCTAATTTAAAACGCTTCAGTCTAAAAATGCTCCGTAAACTTTAATAACTTCATAAACGACTTTAACTATTACTATCGCAGAATAAACCACTTAGTCGGACTGAGTGGTAATGAAATTCCGCAATAGATTTCGAAATTGCTAGGCAAATTTAATAGTCATAAGTCAAATCTTCCGGTAATTGGACTATGCTACGTTCTGTCATTATTAATTATTCCTTAATAGCTGGCATTAACACGTTAATCTCTCTCAACATAATTTGTTTCACAAAAGCATAGGTGCACATAACAGGTGATTTTATGAGCGATGTATATTTCGACGTGTAATCATTTACATTTCGTGTGTCTTATGCTAACTATCATGGAGATTGATGCATGAATCTCTAGTACATAATAATCTAAATACAGATTAAAGCAACGTTATTACAATATTATGCCATCACATCGTTAAACAAGGTAGAATGTGTGATTTGCCCGTATATGTCGAAATTGAAATTTCTGTAGTAGAACCTCTCAGTCATGAAATATCTACTTTATTTCTTTTGCGTATATACTTATTGCTTATGGTTTTAAGTTTTGCTAAATAACATAAGTAGCTCATTTTTGTTTAAAAACTCATATCGGAGAGTTACATTTTCGAAACCAGATTGCACTGAAGTTCCTTATGAAAATTACATTTGGAATTGGGGGCTGAACGTCCTTTGGTGGGCGTGAAAACTTGGAGAGGGGACGCCAGCACAGGTATATTCCTCATAGTCTGGGCATGGTTCAAAATGACGAAATTGTTTCAAAATAGAGCTATTGCAAAATTTCACTTAACTGTATATAACGGTGTCTCTAATTTATTTCTCACTAAAGCAGCTACATCAAAATGAAATAATAAAGACTAAAGGAACATCACCCCGCCCTTCCTAAGCATCCGGGTAAATAAATGAAAGACCGGCCGCCACAACAGATAGTCGGGCACTGTGGTTCCTGCATAATAGCCCCCATTACGAGCGGCTCATGCAGAAATCCCCCGTTTTACCGGGGTACGACCCGTCATCTGAAGTGGGCCCAAAGAGCCACACCACCCATCGGGGAGACGAGAGCCTGCTTACTTATACGGCAGCCTCTCCTCTGCGAACTCACGGTGTCCTCCCGATGGGGAAAATGAAATAATAATTAAGCCTTACTCTTATCATTCTCTTCCTCTATTTTATATCCCACCTCCAATGCGTTCTTTTTACGTCTTACTTCACATTGTGTCGCAATTAAATTTTTACTTCATCAAGGAAAACTCCACGGTTTATAAGGTTGAAGCTTGGTAGTTCATGTTGCGCTTATTTAGAAGTATGGTAATGCACATATTATGTAAGTTAAGTTGAAGCAATGATTAATAAAATGAACTCCCCCGTATAAGAATCTAAATGAAGATCGAGACAAAGTTATAAAACCATATTTTACTATCATGATGCTATCAAAGCTTTAAAATCCATGTTCTAATCGATGGGGTTTGTGAAACTATTACCGTTCTACATTCTTCTTCTACCGTAGAATAAATTTAAAGAATAAAAAAATAAAAATGCTATATTATTCATCCATTGGTTATTCATTTTTCATGTAGGCAATTCTTTAATCAAGTGGATTGTATGTAATCATGCATCATTTTGCAAGAAAAATCTATCATTATGGTTTTCTCAACGCCCTCTTAAAATTCCCGAAGTCATTTATAATCCAGTGGAACTTTTTCCACCTACTGAGCGAGGTAATGGGATTGAGGCCACAATGCGTGTCGGTGTCTAACCTGCATTAGAGTTAAACAGGTACACACCTTTCTGGACTATCCTTCCTGTATCATAGAAAGTATAGTTAGTATATATTATTATATTAACTACTATATTAACCCATTAGCAGTTTTGTAGTGGTATACTAATCTATTAAACTTATGCATTTGTATTACTATTACTATCAGTATAATCCAAGATTAATATAAAATCAGGGGGAGTGTTTTCCTCTCGACTATTTCTATAATTCCACAATACGTGACGTTTTTTGTTCAGAATAATAACGCAGTGAAGACAATCGAATACGCATCGTTGATCTCTTCCCTCTGCCAGATTGCGTCCAAAGTTTGGAACAGACTTTCAGTGTTAAGGCGCATTTCATTCATGTACAAGGGTTGGAAATTTAATAGTGGCAACCATATAATTACAGACAATACATCATTGGTACTAGCTTGAAAAGTTTATAGCCCTTCTATGTAGTCACCAGCATTGTGTACAAGTTGTTTACAGAGATGTGGAAATCGTAGAATACCCGAAGCAATACCAGTTCTGTTGATGGCTCCAATGGTGCACTCTGTTGCTTTCCGAATCTTTGGTAAGATTGGGTGGCAACACGTGACTGGGTTCTTCGCTTGATGGGGCTAGGAGTTCCTCTACCCCTATTTAAGCCCCTGTGATTATGATTTGAATCCACACAAGAAGGAACCACTTCGTGACATTCGATACAGATCAGAAACAGACGTTCTCAAATCGACAGATCGCTCTATCCGAACCATAAACAGAACTGGTACTGCTTAAAGTATTCTATGTCTTTCACATCGCTGCAAACACGCTGTACACAACACTTATAACTAGATCAAATAAATGCAAACGTTTCAAGCTAATACGGCGTAGTAAAGGCCGTAACAATATGGTTGCCACTATTAAATTTTCAACCCTTTTAGTTTGCGTTATTGAGTTATCGCATTCACGTGTACATGAATACACAGACCAACATATATTAAACCTTTTGTTACAATTGCTAATGAGCTTGATAAAGGTCTATAAGTAAAAACTAGACGCTAAATTTCAGCCATGTAACTCATTCCGCTTTTGAGTTATCTTGTTCACATTAACACAAGCAGACAGAACGCCGCCCCATGTTCCCGTGCCTGATGGCATTATGGCAACTGAAATAGTTGAATGGACATGGGACAACACGAGTAGACAGACAGATTTCATTTAGACTTATTTTGTCCGAGATTTGATAGAAATTTTCAATTTTGGTGTTAAGACCACATATCGGTTTTCATCCGTCTACCTTGTAGCATTTTGAGGTTACCATGTTTACAGACACATAGACAAACCGTTATAATTCCAAAAATATGCTTTTCAGTCTCAAGGAGGTCTGAAACTTGGAGATTCGGGAAAATTACGAGCTCGAATTTTTTGAAGATAACTGTACGAGAAGGCAAAAACAAAGGTATGATGTTGGTAGTAGAGCCACAGGATTATTTTTCACTCCATATCCACTTGACTGATAAAAAATTTGAATAATTTTAGACCAAGGGTGTATGGCATGGTGGTTTTTTTTTGTCTTTATTCATTCAAATACTCAGTATTTGTAAAAATAATCAGTTTATCTCTAAATAAAATTCCAGTAGGAGTATTTTAAAGTTGTCTTAGATCATGTGTACTTAATGAATTTCACCTGTGTTGTAACTTTGCCTGTTTTGCTTATAAAAATATCATTTGGACACTATTGAAAGTTATTGAAAGCATTATAAGTGTATAATATCTGAAATAATATGGCTGGTATAATATACCACCTAACCTCTCACACAGCACAAAAATAATAATATGCCCCTCTTTCTAAGAGAAGAAAAAAAGAATATACTTTATGAAAGTGTGCACTGAATTTTCTCTCAAAATAAAAGAAAATCAATTTTATGATAACTTTTAAGGCACACTACCCTATCGTGAACATTTCATAAGCTTTAGAAATTTAGTTTCTCCTCTTACACAACATTTCTTTACAGTAACAGGATGCTTATTTATTGTTTTAAAAACTATTTTATGCTCTTCTTAATATAGAAAAACAAAAAAAGTGTCCAAAAGCAAAACAGATATATAACAAAATAAATGCAACACTTTTCAGCACAACAAACTGCTTACCGTATATCTCAGCACACCCTATATTTACTGATATCAAAGTGTTCGGTTTGTATAAGAGAAAAATATTCAGCCGAAGAGATGTTTGATTTTCATCCAAATTCGGAGAGCAAACGCGCCATTTTGTTGCTTTTACTGAACAAATATTCCTTAGGCTCTCGATATTTAAACTTTACATTCCGAATTGAATTGGGCTTTACAATATTTTTAAAATAACACATAAACATTTCCATTCCACTTAAAACGAGCCATCCTAGAAGTAAGCAAATTTGCTAAAGGGTAATACAAACAGTAGTATTTTTTCACATATATATATCGTCACTTATTTATATCTGTGATTATGGCACAGAGCTAGAAATTGTTGAAAGAAAATGGCTTCCATTTGATAAGTATAATCCGGGTATTACTTATGAATGATCACGAATATCTAAAATATTTTCGTTGCTGCAATACTCATGTTCTATATATTCTTGAAGTCTATTTCTTACAGAGTTCAATATGAAAAAATTTGTGTTCCCTCTTTATGCTCGAAGTGTTTATATGCAACAGAAACGGCTGAAAACCCTGTGGTATTGCAAAAAATATAATATTTATATGAAATTATATTACTAATGGTATAATACTCTGGAGAGGTCCCCCTCTGAAAATGGTCTGAGAGACACTACCCATTACTCATTAATAATAGTACATATTTAAGTTTTATTCTAAAAAAATATCCTTTATTTTTTGTTTTAATTTGTTTATCTATGTTTTATTACATCTTAAGACATTTTTATTGGGGAGAAGAGACTTTTTTTCAACTACGCTGAGCAACGAAATAGCGTGTAATGTCTAGGAAATAAAAATTGGGCTTTTAAAATATCACACGACATTTACTTATAGACACAAGACGATACAAATTAACATTTAACATAAAAAAATTAGAATAATAAAATATTTCATAAGTTTATCATAATTAAATTGACTATAGATCAGTCAAATGCAGTCCGTTACATAAAAATCACACTTTTGCCTTCATGCTAAACAAGCCATAACATTTTCCGTCTCTCTGCTCGAAAACCACCATATCATCCTCAAGTCACGAGGGACGCCTGGACAGCTCCATCTATCGAAGCAACACGCCTGGACAGCGCCATCTATCGAAGCAACACGCCTGGACAGCGCCATCTATCGAAGCACTTCGCCTGTGACTTCTCCATTGTTAAATATGTCTTCAACTAAACAGTAAGGAAAAAAATGGAGGATTTTCACATTACCTTGTCCCATTTCCTTGTAATATACGTTACTTGTGTATACGTAAGGTAAGAAACTTGCCATTGGAGATAGACAGAATCAGATGATTGGCGACAGTCTGTTAACTTACGCGTATTGAATGTGTCAAAATTAAGCTCGCACAGACATTTTATCTAACGAGGCATTTATATGCAGACTTTAATTTAAGGAAATCACGCAACTTATCTTTGTATTATGTTAGCTCTTACTGACCAGCACCTTTTATATTGGAGAATATATAGATAAACTACTAATAATATAAATATAAAACAAAAGTAAAAAAGAAAGAGTATAAATAAGGAACAAAAGATTTAAACAATAACGATAACAATACACCTTTTAGCGTGTTCAACGCAACAGCATCAAGTGATTGCATCAACAGAAAATTACAACGATTAATATTAAGAAAACATAAAATATAATTTAGAATGTAAAAGAAAAATATTCAAATTGGAAAGAATTAATGAATGAGCACGCAAAAAGGTGTATTGTTATCGTTATTGTTTAAATCTTTTGTTTCTTATTTATACTCTTTCTTTTTTTAATTTTGTTTTATATTTATATTATTTGTTTCTGTATTATATTAGAAATAGCTGCATATACGCCTTTCTATATAATACGAAAGAGTTTTAATTAATTTTAATTAATTTATAACTAATTAATTTAATTAATTTCTGGTTAATATCTTTGTTAAATTTTGTTAATTAAAACTGTTATATAAACTACGATGTTAAATACATTAGAAAGGGTTTTATTTGGCTTCGAGTTTCATTGTAATCATAAAAATACGATTACACTGTTTATTTCAAGAATCCAGATTAATTCAAATTCGGCAAGGTTCATAAAACATGGGTTGATTTAGATTGTTAAAATTAAAGCAAACCATTTTTTTAAAATTTACACTTGCTTATCTTTATTATCTATAAAACTAAACTAAACTCATTATCCATCAATATTAAACACAAAATATTTTAAAGATTCTAATCATGCGGGGTTTTTTTTTCAAAATTCTCATATCTTGTAAAGCAGTCATATTAACTTTATCAGAACCCATTATCATAACCATTATCCTCAAATATCTATAAATTAGTTGTAGTGCATAAACTAAAATTTGACCGGTTATCTTTTTCTTTTCAATAAAATTCCGGTAGTTGGAAATTAGATCATCTTTCCCAGTTACCCTGTCGATAAAAATAAATCATTTATTACCATTTTATAGCATATAATCGGAAACTTTTCCTCGAAAGCATTAAATTAACCAAGTATGACAGCTTTTACACATTCTCGATAAAGTCCGATTATAAGACTGCAGGAAACTCTTAAATTCCTCTGAATATTCATGATCCATTCTTAACTCTAAAATGCAGCGAAACAACCTTAAACCTCAAATTAGCCAAACCCATAAATAAAACTACCTGCGAAGGCAATAAACGCAAATTTTATGCGGAGTTGATCCCATCATCGCTTGATACAAAACGCCCATAATTATTCCCCCTCAGCCATTTTAATTTTTGCGTTTCACTCCACTCGGTGTTTTGGGAATTTGAATCTTTTCTTATTTTTCTGTACACTTTTGTAGAGTAAAGTATAAAAAAAGGCAACTGTGAGGTTGTATGTACTTATCCCTTTTCGATGCACGATAATCTATGAGATTACTCGTCAGCAAGAGTAAGATTAACGAGCGTACGGTTCTAATGAGATTAATTCTTGATCCTTTGTCAGCAATTTTCAGCAGCAAAAGGCTCAAGAGTAACGATTGGTGAAAGATGATGATGATACATACTACAGTAATAAAGATGATACAAAGCGTGATGTACGATGCGATGCGAGATGTTATTTATCAAAAAGATGTGCTGATACGTTCACTGGTGGGTTTTGTGTGGGAGGGTGGAAAAAATGCATTGAGAGTTAGGTAGGGGAGAGCATGGTGGCAGACAACAAATATATCACTTAAAGGGAGGGATCCTGTTCATTTCGGATGAGCCGGATTTTTGTCGAAGTAAACAATTCTATTTGGTTCTGCTCATTTATTGTGACTTACTCTAACAATGGTTTAAAGATTCTGATATATTTTTTATTTCATTTCTTTCCCCAAGAGATTTGGTATTTGGTAGGCATGTTTTATTTGTAAAGATATTAAGAAATGAAAAAAAAATGAGTATGTATTTTTAAATTTACACCTTCAACCTGTTCCGAGAATTGATGGATAGTAACAGAGATTTCGATGTAACATTTTATGAATGTCGGACATATTTCGAATCCTTGTATAATCCTTGATTTATTACTTATGAGTTTGACAAAAAAAATTTTGATTCGACTGTGTGAGAACTATATTCTAGGGTGGCAATTTTATATAAAGAGTTTATAGTTTTTTTTATAATTAAACTGTTTATTCAATAACTGATTTAAAGGAAAGTTGGATTTTATAATAATTATTTACGTAATACAAAAGCATAAGTTTCATTTGAATTTGCATATGTTGTCTGTAACAGAGATGATGTATTATTTTATTAGTTTAAATTAATTTTATTCTTATAAAATTAAAAAAAATATCTTAAGAAATGGCAAAATATTGATAATATAAAACAGAAAATATTTGTGATCTGTCTGTCTGTCCCAAGAACTCCTCCCAAGCAGTCCAAGCATAGCGACATGAAATTTGCACACGACATTGTGGGGTACATTTCTAGGTCAAATGTGCTATTTTCAACTTTCAGAATTAATTAGTTCTTAAAATACTTAATTAAATAACGAAAATTAGTCGCTGTTAAGCCTAATGATTAATCGTTTTTTGCCAATAACTTCTGAAATATTTATCGCACGACAATTATTTTTACACCATCTTCAAGAACAAATATTATCTTTTTAATTATAGTTATTCCATTACGGTACAGCGTTTTTCTATAATTGAATTGAAGTTTCACAATTTAATTTTAACGCAATTTTAAACAATACTTCCGATTTATATAATTAAATTTAAGCCAATTTACCGTTTATCAAATCCTTCATTCACTTGCATTTGCCACTGTTAAAGTTAATATAAGAAATTATTATTTTCTTTGGACATTTTTATTTCAAAGGCAGACTTTCATTTCCGGTATTATGTCGTAGCATATACTCTTTTAATATGGTTCCACAATAATTCAGTTATTCTGCAATTGGATTACTTACTCTTTCTCTGAGATGTTTTGTTTAATTTTCAAAAACATTTAAATGATCCTTATGAGTGTGTTAAGTCTTTCAAGGTTACTTATTCCGGTTCTTATCGAATGCAGAGGAATTAGGAAAGAAAACAAATAGGTGTTTCACTGGTCTAGCTGCCATAAGAAGTATTCCTAAATGATGAATAGTATTGAGATGAAATTTGTGCATGCCATTCTGGTATCCATTTCTAGATCAATTGTGTTTTTTTTCACTTTCCAAAAATTATTACTTCTTAAAATATTTAATTAAATAACAAAAATTAAGCCGATTTTCGGCGTTTTTTCTCAGTTTTTCTTAATAACTTCTGAAATATATATTGCACGAAGATGATTTATATACTATCCTAAAGAGCAAACAATTTTCTTTTTTTTTATCTGAATTTAAATGGCATACATTATGTTCCTCCAATTTAAAAGAAAAAATTCGAAATTAATTTCAAACACAATCTGTAAATATGCTATATTTTTATTATTGTAATTAAATTCAAACCGATTTATTGCTTTATCAATTCCTCCTTTCCCATGTTTTTGCCTCTGTTCAAGTTATGATAAAAATATTGCTGTCGTTGAATATTTACAAAAAAGCTGAATTTTTGTTTCCACATTTATTTCGTAGTTTGTACATCTTTCAATTTGTTTATACATTAATCCAATGACGTTAGTTACTTACTCTTTCTGTGCGATGCTTCATTTAATTTTTGTAAATTTTTAAATGATTCCAATGAACGTGTAAATTCATTCGAAGTTTTTGAGTCCGGTTAGTACCAAAAGGAGAGAACCTAAGGAGAAATATAAGGATCCGATCAGGCACACAGACACAAAAAAGAAGATAACGGTTTTTTGGATAATGCTGATAAAATCCACGATGTGAAGGAGCTACAGTTGTTACCATAGCAATGACGAGGAAGAAAAAATGTAGTATCAAGGATTATTAGATTTGTGCGAGGTGGTTCAATGGTCGGAGATAAAAGGAAGAGAGATGTTGAAATGCTGGCCGTGGATGTGAGATAGCATGGGTGTGTACGAACGAAAACCGGAAGATGCGCTGCTGCGAAAAACTGTTTTATTAAGTTCGCATTATAAGTAAGCAGTCTTGAAAATATTTTTATCTCGAGCAACGCCGTGTATATTAACTAGTTTTGCCTAATTATTGGAAGGCTCCTTTATATAAAATGAGTAGCATTTTTCTGACATAGACAACTCTAAATACAGTGCTGCAGAGCTTCATTAAAAAGCACTACAATTTCATAGAATTCACAATTTCCCAATAGTTCGCATTTTTATACCTTATATATAGCTTAAAGGTCGTTGATAGATTTTAATAGATTTTTTTTTAATTCATTCCCAATAAATATTTAGGATATGAAAGAAATTTTTTACTTGAAAAATTGTATCTTGTTCTTAAGCTTACAGACGAAAGACGAAATATCTACTCATTAGAAATGTTTATTTAATTTTACCGCTTTCATGTCATTTGACCTGTTTTCTAATCAATTTTTCACTCATTTACTGATGCGCCAAAAATTTGAAAATCTGTACAATTTTGAAGATAGTATACTATTGGAATATTTTCACATCTCAATTTTCAGCTAATCGATTAACAATAATTAAATTTCGATTCCATGCTCGTGGCGCCATATGGTAGTGAGTTTCAGAGTAATTTATTGCGAAATTCAATAAAATTTATAATAATGAGTTATGAAATGCATTAAAGAATAAAATTAAGAAAATAATAAGTATATAATATAAAAATGTTTTTTAAATACAATTTCATGGGTGCACTAAAAGTGGGAAATTGCACTAAATTGGGATATCTTGATCAAAACTCTGATGGTCAAAAAAAAAATAAAGCTTGAGTCGCTAAAGACAATACATATGGAAATTGAGATATAACGAATATATTATGAAAAAAATTCATATGCACTCATAAAAAATTTAAATAGATCAAGAATGTAATGGAAATCCCAATTACTTAGAGTGTTTCTATCAACAACTCACGTTTTTCTGCATTCTCATTGATCCCCATTCGCTTCGTTTGATAAAGTAATTATTTTCTAATTTTTAATTCATTCACAAAATTGTGTTTTAAACTTTTTAAATGAAATTGATTTAATAATCAAAAACAATTTTTATTTTCAGATTGCAATATAAATCTACGGGGCCGTTTTTATGGAGTTGATTTGAGTAATAATATGGATAATAAATAACTATGGATTTATACAAGTTGGCATTTTGAATATTCCTGATACGTGAATTTTCTTAAACTATGTTTATTGCAATAAAATATATTTTCAGATCATTATCTTCCATGAAATCATGTTATGGTCAATATGATTAATAGATGAAATAATGTTTGATTTAGTGGTGAATGAAGATTTGTTTTCCATAAGTTGAAACTATAAGAAAATTCAAATAAAATTTTCTTAGCTAAAAATGAAATTGGAAGCATTGAATAAATTAATTTTAAAACGTTATTATTCTCCTATGTTTTAGTATAAAAGTTATAAAGTAGATACGAAATGTAGGTTTAAATAAAACGAATACTACAAAATATTTTGCAGTTAAGACTGTGCACACAAAAGTTTCGATACAATTCTTACCGATATTTCTTTTGAATCTTGTAAACAAATTTTCAAATTATTTAATGTTTCCTACATCGAATCTTAAATGACATAGACAATTTGACATGCAATTTATTTTACGATCTAACTCATAATATGTTTCTTACGGATACACTGAAAAATAATATAAATTTCTTAATGGAGGTAACATTAAGGTACACGAAGAATTTGCCGAAAATTAGTTACGCAGTTTATGTTGAAAATTAGTACTTGCGATTTTAGCGATGATTTAAGATTTTTTGGAAGGTAATTAAAGAAATGCATGCATGAATTCTAGAAATAAGGCTGTAATATTTTTTTATGTCTCTTGGTTTTGAAAGTAGTCTGAAAATCCAATCAACGAAAAATACTGCTTTTCAGACTGAAATAAAAAAAAATGAGATAAAAGTGTTCTTCAACAAAATAAAATGAAAAAAGCACACAATCCTCTTATCCTTGTAACAAACAATACTATTAAAAAGCGAAGAAAAAAATTAGGAAAATATGTTTCTAGTTAATTAAGCAACATGTCCAAAATGTGTGATTTATTATTTCCTTATCTGAAGCGCGTATTTTTTTCCCGCTTGTCTCTGAACTTATGGTTATTTTGCGCAGTATTATTTCTCCCTCTTCATGTAAAAGGAAGGAATTAGAGTTTCGTGCAGCAAACAATAAAACTAATCATAAATGGGTTTTTTTCGATTCGCAAAAGACAACAATAGTGAAATGTTAGAAAGGAAAACATTCCTACATTTTTTAAACTCTGAAATAAACTAACCATTCATTTTTTTGTAATATTCGTGGAAATGGAAAGAGACAATTTTAGATGTTCATAACAAGTATTAAAATAAAAACTTTGAATAAGATGCTGACATTTTTCTCCTCGAATTTTTGAAAACCATTTGTATCGAGTTAAAGTTTATCGAGTAAAGTTTTTATCAAAGAAATGTCATGAAATATTAACGAACTTATTTCAAGTAAATTAAACAATTTGTTGATGTATCGAATTTCTAAAGTATTTTATTACTAGGAATAAAGAATGTAATTTCAAAAATGAATATATTTCAAGATTCCTGGAATTTTAATTTTAACCTTCTCGAACTCGAAATTCACATTAAATCTCATTTAGACCACATATTTCATGTAAAGTTTATGGAATCTTGTTTAATTAATATATGAATATTTTTTTCATATTTGAGAGACTGAAGAGTTGCTGTTCTTCAATCTATAAGAATAGGTTAGATTCCTTATTGTTTCTGATAGTGTTGAGGAAGTTGATAATAAATGGATGATTTTGCATAATTTTATGATACACACGTATGTATAAATATTAAAAAGTCAGTCTAGTTATACTTCTACGTTCAAGATTTTCCAAAACTAATTTCTGAGAAAGAATGAGCTTAAATAGAACGTGCTTATTTAGGTTTCCTAAAATGTCATTTTCCTGCAAAAATATACCTTCTTGCCACCATTCATAGAAAAAAGGAAACCATCTTTTGCCAAATCTTCAAGTGCCTGTATCGTTGCTCGTCACTCTTCTTCAAAACTTGAGAATCGTTGGCCTTTCAGTAGATTCTTGATCAGGAGAAAGTTATATAGGTCGATATCAGGAGAATAAATTGGTTTTGGAAGCACTTTAATGTGCCCAGATAGCATGTACAGTTTCAGCAAGTGTGATTTTTCCTGATATTAGCTTGTCATGACAAACTTGGCGCGACAACTTTTCAGTGAACTTCCTGCAAAGTAACAAAGCATAATAGATTACCCTCCTTGCAACGCAAGATTGCTGTAATGTTGGCACGGCACACTTACACACCACGTCCTGGATACAGTATATATCTGGTTTTGATCTTTGTCTCTGTTTTGAAAAAACATTCGATTTTTATTAGCATCTCCTAGAAGGTCCTTCTTTTCATTAATTCAAAAAATCAATGATAATTTGAAATTCAATAATTCTCCATCTTTTTACTAAATATACAACTTGCATTTAAAAGAAAACTACATATCGTCTTTTTCTTAATGTTGAAATTAAACTTAAGAAACAGTCAATGTTTGTTGAAAAATAATAACTTACTTTGTGTCCATATTTTTAAATGTAATTCCTTTTGAACCCTAAATTCATAATTTATTCCACTGACAAAACGTATTTATTAGCGAAAATCGCTCTCTCTTAGACTTCAAATCATATTCTCATCTCAAAATTTAAAAAAATTAATGAAATCAAAAAGTCAGTTTAAAATAAAACGTGTAGATGCACGATGTATTAGCGGAATCTATCTTCGGCAATCGAGGTCTCGCTGGCTGAGTGGCTAAGGCGACAGGTGAGGAAGCGAGTTGTCGTGGGTTCGAATCAAGGTTCGTTTGCGTACTCTGTTTTTGCTATAGTCTGCAATGAGTTTGACGCGACAAGTTTGCTGCAAGTTCGACGCGTGGTAACTTCGTCGTTTGCGTTAAATTGCGGCAATCTTATTGTGAACTTGCGGTCTTACTGTGTCAAACTTGCTGGAAGGTTGCAGAGCAAGACTGCTGCAAGCTTGTTGAAAACTAAAATTGCTATATGGATGGTGCTTTGACAGCAAAAGGTATCTGAGCTGGCGAAGATCTTGAAGAGGCACCAACTAATTGGCCTTCCAAAGATATCGACGCTTGCTTCTCCTCAAATTATAGGCTTTTAAGGACTTTAAAGTATTTTAAGTGACTGCACGACCATTCTTTGTGTCCAACCAACCACCTTACAACTGAAAGAAGCTCGTTCTCTTTCCCCATGACAGGGAATTATGAATGCCTGTATGCACGAGGTATGCAGATGTACATAACTGAACTAGAAGAAACTAGTTTTGACTCGTAGAACTCGTAATACTCTGATAGGCAGCCTGATATTCTTCGCTTGTTGAGCAAAGAACAGCATAATTCATTCACAATTATGGAACATTTAAAAAGTTCCGGAACCTTCTAAACGTAGTAGTGTAAGTTAAGTCATTGTGTAAGAGGTAGTGTTATCGAAATCATTTTAAAAAACAAATTTCTTATCCAGCAATCAGAAAAAATGAAAGCTATCTATTTCTCAATTGCTGTCCTTTTGTAGACAATAAAGAATTCTTCTAAGAAAATGAAATGCTAATTTGAGAATTATTCATCTGCAAAGCGTCCAAACATTTCATGTTTCTGAAGCGAAAACTGATTGAAGCACATGCAAAACATTTTAATGCAAACAAAAGATTAAAAGCGTCTCTCTAACATCATAACTGCTAAATAAATATGAGTATATTTATTGGTTGCTTGTACATAATTGAAACATCACCAATGACTGACAGATCAGGATACAAATAAGACCTATCAAATTACATTTCGAACTTAAAAGAATAAATATTTATATTTTATCATTCCCTTTTAGATGACCTTCAAGATAAAATTCGTAAGTAATCTCGATCTTTCTTTCTACACTAAGAAGAAAAGCAGATTACAGTGGAAATAGACTTGTAATTCAAAGTGTATCCCACTCAGAATAAAATTTTGGTTATTTACGATGTTATCCTCTCAACCAAAATCTCTTTATAACCATCTCTACCAATATCTTAGCCATCCTTTTTATTACTTCAGTCTTGATGCGCTCGTGTATGAAACATTTTGTCAAGATGTGTATTTCGTATTATTTTAACATCAAGTGAATTAAACGCTGTTCAGTAATATTTGATATCTCTTTTACCTTCATTTTAATCAGCTTATGTCTGTGACATGTGTGCAATGCTGAATTCCATAACATTGCGATGTCAGTTTTCTCCGTTAATCCTATTATATCGAAATTTTATTGTTCTCACACTCGTATATGAATGATACAGCTCATGATTAAATAGGGTTTTCGATACTCATCGAGAGATGTTATAGTTCTCTCTCTCTTTTATTAATCCTTCAGTTCTTTCATGTTTAAATAAATATGACAATCTGTTTTTGAATATCTACATATTGAACTTAATTAAGTTTAGCGGAGGTAACCTTGTATCTGTTTGTGGATCCAAATTTTAAAGGGATACTTATGCGGATTCATTATCATAATTTAGAATGATGCAAGAAGAATGAATGATGAAAGATACTTTGGTAAAGAATATGAGACATAAAATAAAAAATAAATGCGTCAAAACTCACCATGTGGTTTTAAATAAATGAGTGGATTATCTTGTTTCAATTATGTTGTTATGTTTCATGTTCTAATTTTTGTCTCAAAAATCTCAGTTTTACGTAATCTAGCTAAGCGAAGTGTTCAATGAAAACGAAACACTTGAAATTATCCTGAAGTCTTTAATAATGATACATTTCGCCCGTTTTTTACAATTTTAGATGCTGCTAATGTGAGTTGAGTTTTCTATCCCATGTTTCATTTTATTATTCATGTATAATCTATATTACTTAAATTTTTAGAATGTTATGATTACTAATGTTTTACACCTATCAGAATTAGATGCTTAAGTGTTGTAATAACTATTTCGTTGAAAAAGATTTTATTTTACAAGGAATTGCCAGGAATACGTAGAAGAAAATTTTAGGAATTGTAGATATGATGCAGGCGTTGTTACGTATCTGTGAATATTGCTTGTGATTTAATATTTTTAATTACGTATTATTTCATTTTACTCTCTCCCATCGCTTGTAATCAATTTATAAAACTAGTCATGATTAATATTGGTGGTTCAGGTATTGTTTCCGCAAAAGCACCTATGAGGTACTCCAGTAACATTTTTTAACACTCTGACTCCTAAGCCGGCCGTAACTGTCCGTGCGACTTCTATACTAGTGGGGCGGATTTTGGCCGGTTGTTGTTCCGAAAGGAGGGGGAAAGGCAGTTGGGCGAGTGGTTAAAGGGAGCCATAGGGGAGAGATGAGAGATGAAAGGCCTCCCATTCATATCTCCCACCACCCGTAATGAGGAGAAAAGGGGGAACGGGGTGGACGAATCCATTCCACGGATCAATTAGCAAGCAAACTTGCGTATACAACTGTACTCAGATTTTGAGAACTTTTAGTAGTCAGGGGGTTAAGAACATCACGAATTTCTTATAGAAGTTGCTCAAACGGATGTTATTCTTTAATATTTAACAGCAGATTTTATTTACTAGCAGTACTGTGAAAGCATATATCGCGTCCAAAAAATATTTCACCACAGTCAATAAAGTTTCAGCCATATTTTTCTTATGCCCACGCGGATTATTAACACAAGTTTCATCTTTGATCAGAATTCACAAAATAACAATTAAATTTTTGCTTTTATCAGTATTAACAACATTACAATTAAATGTCTCGCTAATATTAAAAAAGACTCAAATGTTTTAATAGCTTCAAATTTTCCATTGACCCGCCAATCATTAAAATCATTAGAAGGACCTCTATCCTGAATCAGAATAAAAAATGAACCTCCTTACATATACGTCATTTTTAATGATCTTAAGTAAGTCCAAGTCAAGTTCCATGCCAAATACGACGAAAATCAAACAACGAGTTTCGTTGTGCTAAACAGATGAAATGTCCAACGGTCGAGTAAAAATAGGACCTCGCTTCGGTCTGTCCAAAATGTGGCAAACTAACAACTAAAAGAAAAATGAAAGAAGAGAATGAGACATATTCTTACTTTGTTGATCTTCACGTTTCTAATATTCATCTCACATGAATATATTAAATTCCAAACCAAAGTAATGCATTCAACTTTCAAATAAATGAATGCACTCTCAATGCTTCATTATATGCCATTTCGGGCAATTCTTATCTTCCATTTTATTAATAAACATGGGTAGTCTTTTGCAGGAAATGGAAACACCGGCAAATATATGAAGTATTTCATTTAGTTGGAAATTCCCCTTCTATTATTGCCTATTCTATTATTATTTCCTCTCCACCTGGTCATTATTTTGAGATGTGCGAATAGCAGAATTCTTCTCCTTGAAATATTAATGCATACTTCATAATAATAAATTCGTGCCTAAAGCCGAATATTCGCATCAGGACGACAATTCCTACTGCAGCAATGGTAATCGAAACGTTCGCTGAGATCTGGGGAATCAGAATTCTAACGATAACACGAAACTGTGGCTGATTCCGAATCCTAATCTCTAACGCAAATAGCTGGGTTGGGGATTTCTGAGACTGCTAACAAGTTTGAGTTGACACTGTTTGTTTCGGATTACGAGTAATCCGCTATCAGCAAGTCTCCCTTTCAGCGGCGGATAGTCCGAGAGCAATCGAGCATCATTAATCCTACGTTGAAGGAAGAGAAAAAAAATAAAGTACCTTCATCATACGGAGACTAATAGAACGAACGTATCTAAGTGAAATGCTTCAGATAAGTTCTGCGACATTTTATCTTTTAACCTTTATACGCATTGGATTGCTGCTATTATAGAAAAAGAAAATGTGGAGAAGGAAATAAATTAAATTTGTGGCAATTATCAATATCTAGCCGGCTGTGCTTTTAAATTCCAGTTAGGTAGAGCTACAACTGATTTGTAAATTCTATAACTTTTTCTTCTTCTAGAATTTTCTAAAGATGTTATTTGCTGCGATTAATTAATGTTTGTTAGTCTTTGTTCAGTGTTAAGTTTTTAGTTAATAAGTTATCTTTTTCACGAGAGAGATCTAGTGACTTAACTCATCACAACATCGACCACAGTGGTGATTACGGATATTTGAAATAAATAACTACGATGGCCCAAGATCCAATCCTGAAGTTTACCGTGGATACGTTGCAGTTTTCGTAGCCATTTTCTGCATCAGGCATGTTTCTTCTTTGACCATTCTTTTGACTTTCGCTGCATATTGTTCTCCTGCTCTATAATTTTTGTAATGACTACTAAATCTGAGGTAATTAGGCTCCTGATTTCAGCTCGTGTTGCATTTAAGGCACCTCCTTTCTTTGAAAATAACCCAGAGTTATTGTTTCTACAATTGGAATCGCAGTTTATGACTGCAGGCTTACTCAGGAAAGTAAAACTTACTAAATTACATTGCGTTTTATCTTGCTTGGATTGTGATGTTTTCACTTGCGTAAGCAACCTAATCCCTTCTCCTCCTTCTGTTGATCCATGCACACAATTGAAAGATAGGAATATTAGCTAATGTTCAGATTCTTAAAATGTTATACTTAAATAATTATTACGGGATTTGCAGCTGGGAAATAAAACACCTTCATAACTTATAACGAAAATGAAGGAATTTAGTAATGGGCGTGTAACCGATGAAGTTTTAAAAACACTATTTTTGCAGCGGTTACCTCGTTACATGCAACAAATTTTATCTGTTTGCGAGAACGATTTGGAAATGTTAGCCCGCACTGCAGAGAAAAGCGGTGAAAGAACGTCTAGTGCGTCTGTCATTGGAGAGGTGTTAACAAGTCCATCTTTGATCATGCTTGACGGTAAGACCGAGGGAAAAAAATAAGTTTAACTGTTGTCTACACAATTATCCCGACGAAAAGGCCGACATAAAAGTTCAAAATCTCGTCCGAGAACGCATTCTCCCACAGACACCAATATTAAAAAATGCTGGTATCATGCGCGTTTTTCTGATAAAGATAGAAGATGCGTGGGACCATGTTCTTTTCCGGAAAACTTCAAAAATCGTCAGCCATTGACGATGGTAAGGAATTCAGCCGTTTATTTGTTTACGACCGCGATTCTAAACTTAAGTTTTTTATAGATAGCCGACTTGTTCTGCATGTCCAGTTTCTTCTGCGAACTTAAGTAAACATGTAACATTATTCTATGCATTGCTAACTCTTAGGTCATCCGAACTTACGTAACCAAACATTTAACGTTGAATCTCAGTCTTCGACGATAATTTCTTTGGACTTTAGGGATTGCAGATGTCTCAAGACCAATTTTGGTTACAGACTTTTTAGAGAGTTTCTAATTGCTTATTGATATAAAAAACTGTAGACTTATTAACAGGTTGACGTTTCTTAAGACGCACGGTAAAACTTATACAGATCCGTCAATTGGATTAACGATAATTATGGCCGTCTCCCCATATCATCTTTTACTTTTGGAATTTCCAATTATAACTAAACCAGCTCTCAACTGTTTACAAGTAAACAATTCTAAGAATCACTGTATTCTCACTACAGGCCCTCCAGTATGCAATAAGCCAAGATGACTGTCGTCTGAAAAATTAAAAGTGCTCAAGACAGAGTTCAAAGCTTTATTAGAGCAAGGCATTTTGGTCCGTCTAAAAGTCCAGGGCTAGTCCAATTCACCTGAGAAAAAGGATTGCACTTGGCGCGTGCGTGGTGATTTCTGAATATTAAATGCAGTGACAGTTCCTCATAAATATCATTTTTTCTAAACTTGACTTAGTTAATATAATCAGATCCCAGTCAATCCAACGGATATCGAAAAAGCGTTTGTAACCACACCTATAAGTCGTTTTGAATTCAACAAAATGCCTTTAAATCTTATTAATACTGGTCAGACGTTTCAGCGTTTTATGGATGAAGTGTTACGTGGCTTGAAGTGATATGTTTATCTAGACAACATACTCGTCGCTTTTAAAGGATTTTCAACTCACGTGCAAGAACTACGACAGATATTTCAGCGGCTTGATCAATATTACATTGTTTTAAACGTTCAAAATTGTGTTCATTCAAAATTGTGCTTAAAATTTATTTTAAGACAGAGCCTTCAAATTTTTTTCTCTATGTTTATCGTTATGCAAATGTTTAAACTGTGCATGCAATAAACATTCAGCCGATTTGTTTATTTACGTACAAGATATAAATTCAGGTACTTCTGAATTTCCTCATTTTTCATCACATAATACAGTAAAAAGTATCTGTTTAAGTAAATATTAGATACACCATAAAATTTATGCACAGTATTGTGTAATATATTTTTGTGAATCTACAAATAAATTTGAGGCAAAAATATTCATATTCGAAAAAGTAGTACCGAATTTTAAAAAATGATTTTTTCTTAAACTTCTTCAACAATGTTCTACTGCTTTTTCACTAAACGTTCAGATCAAAATGAATTTTCTCCCTTCAGGATGATTTTATATGATTGCTAAGTTTCAATATTATCAAAACTTTTGCAATAATATTTCAAATAAAAAAAATGTTACGAAGGTAATGTGTCCCTTAAAAGCTGTTATTTTTTAATAAATTACAACTAAGAAAAATCAGTTATTTTCCGTGTTTCTATTTTAGTCAAACTGGTTGCTTTTAGACCAAATATAAAAAAAATACGTCAGCCTGCAAATGATAATCTTTTATAAAAATTATTTTGTTATCTAAAGAAAGGCAGTTGGGACATTAAATCAGGCGCACTTTTTCAGAGATTTACCTGATGTGTGGAGTTTTGTATATTTGTTAAGAGCGTTATAGTAAACATCAACTAGAACGAACTGGCGCGAATTCCTTATATTGGATGAAATATTATACCATAAGAAATAAAAAAAATCTTTACTGAAAAAGTTTTCATGGATTGAATAACAACACTAAGACACAAGTCTTATGAACTAACCAAAATGTATTATTTCAAATCTACTTAGCTAAAGGAATTCTGGAAATTTTATAAAGACGTGTCTATTGCATATTTTTAATTTTCACACCTGTATGATGAAATAAGTAATTACCAAACAAAATGTTAAAAGAAATTACTGGAAGGACAGGGCGCTTCGTTCATCAGAATACGAAACCGTCAATATCTTACCGAAATGTTTCTGAAACATATATAGCCCATATTTTGTTGGAATCATCTTTATATCCAGTTTTTAAAACAATAACCGAGAAAATCCGAGGTTTCGTAAATAGCCAAATAATTTAGGCAACTTTTCGCTGTTTTGCATTTTTTTCTAACTTTTCGTATTTGTGGTTACATCTAATTTTTTTTATCTGTAGCAACCTTCCAGCGAGAGCGCTGAAATTTTTTACACAAGTGGGTGCGTGTCGTACTTTTTACGACACAATAAGTTTCTTAATTTTTATCCTTGTGGTTGTAAGTTACTTCGTTATAGCAGTAAGAGACACATAAAAAAAGCAAATTCTTTCATCAAAAGTGAAAATTAATTTTTATATTATTTGAAAAATCTAAAATTATACTGAAATCAAAGAAAGCAATGAGATTTAATACAATTATTTCCTGAAAAAGGTATTAAGCAATATATAATAATTATATTTTTAATATATATATTAAATTTATATTTTTAATAATAAATACATAAAATAATATTTTTTATTTACTCGTTGTGACTTTTGTTCTTTGTGTGTGTTTGTTGTTCATAGCACTGATTGTGCAACAAAGACTTTCTTATTAATTTCTTATCATTGTCCTAGCATTCTAAACATTGAACTTTTGCCAGAGAGTGACGCTTATAAGTATACTATATATTGGGCCTACTGTATTTCAAGGATTTTGATGATCGTTTTATTTCTTTCAAACACATTCTACCAGCTCTTTTTCTCAATGATAGTTGCTGTTCACTTCATTTTTCAGGTTGTGATGTATAATTTTGATTTAAAGACATGGTAATCTCATATGGCGATGATCAGATTTTTTGGGCTCGAGTAGTGAGGTGTTTTCATAACACTGAGGTTTTTCAAGAAAATTCTTCGTCTTCGCGGATTATTGGCAGGCTTATTACATATTAAATATTTTTGACAATTTAAAATGAAATATTAAATGACTGTAATGCTCACTGGATATATAATTATCATATTAAAACGATAAGACGTGAAAAAAATTTTAAATTAAACGAGCGGGCTCGCATCACAATCTTTACGAAAGAAGCATAAAACACTATGAAATCACCTTGGAACTCGGAAAAACACATTTTACCCTGAGAAGAATGATGGCATGAAGAAATAGCAATGCCATTCAGTCAGTTTTGAATCCGAATGTGAGAACAGGGCATGAAAAATCCCGTTTGTCGTAAGATTTGCGCAGGTGCGCCCGCTAGAAGGGTAACCAATTTCATAATTTTATTGAGGAAAGACCATTCTTGCTTCTTACTTGAATTTTTCTATTTTTAAAATGAAACTTTATTTCTGGAAGAGAAAATTGCAACTTTCCTTTCTGTAGTGTTGATAATTTGCCTTTAGGGTTCTACAAGATATTTTAATTTTTTTTTGCTATTATCGTATCCCCATCAATGTTTTAGAAAACTGTAGAAAGATGAATCTCATACGTCACCAGGAAATATTTCTTTATATATATTTATACAATGTGCATTTGAATCTACATTCCATTCGAGGCCGCGGTGGCCTAGTGGTAAGGTCTCGGTTTTGGGGCCTTAGCGTTCCAGTTTCGAAACCCGAAACCACTGAAGATCCACCATGTATGGGGCCTGTTGCACGTTAAATCATACGTCGTGGCCGAACGTCCTCCCGTTGGTGTGGAAGCGCCAGCTCAGGTGTCGTCCTCGTCATCTGAACGCGGTTCAAAATTACGAGGTCCGTCCCAAAATAGACCTAGTGTTACTTCAAAACAGGATGTTAATCTGACCTAACCTTCCCGAATGCTGTTCGTTTTTCAAGAAAAGAAATGATTTTAAATTTTGAAAGTAATTGGAAAGAAAAACAAAAGGGGGTTTTTATTTTGAAATAGTGTATTATTATAAAAGCTTTATACCGATGAAGTTATATCCTGAAATTCAAGTCGAAATATCATAACAATCTGAGAAGGGGAGATAAACTTCAAAGCTCTGAACTAATAAATTCCCTACTTCTTCGTCAAAATTCCAATTTTAAAAGAATACTAGCCGCTCTCACCGTCCTCCGGGCGGAATCGTGGCCAGAACCCACTTTTCTCAGTACTGTCCTCTCCATCTGGCTGCTTCAAGGTTTTCAGCCACTACTTCTTTCAGTTTTAAATACTGCATGAAGATCAGTCGAACAGACCATAAAACCATAGTAGATTTCATTTTCTTTGTAGACAACAGATTCCTTTAAAATTGTAAAGTCTTTCAATAAACCTCATCCAGTTGTAATGTTTCGTATAATTTTTCACGAATTTTGGCATGAAAGTCTTTAGATCTATAAATACAGAATGAAATTGCCCTAACTATACAGTTTCCATCACCTACAATAGGTATTTTACAATATTTTTGAAAGGCCATTGTGATGGAATTGTTGGGATCTATATATTTAAAATAATATGGTAAAACCTTTAGACAGTTCGCCAGCCCTAACCACTCGACGGATTTCGATAATTTTTATTTCATATGAATGCTTATGACGTCTAGATATATGATCAAGAGTCGCTTGCCTCACACCAAAAAAACACTTCTCCTCTGTACATTGTCTATGGGTAAACCTTGTATAAATACCCCAGCCCCAACCACCCGACGGATTTCGACTTTTTTTTCATTTGAAAGGTTATGACGTCTAAATATGACATCAATGGTCGCATTCGCCTCAAACGCCCCCATTTTCGAACGAAATCGAAAAAACATATAAAGAATGTATGGTGGAATGGTTTTTCGATTTCGTTCGAAAATGGTTACCTATGGGGTGGCAGCCGACCCTTGATGACATATCTAGACGTCATAACCTTTCAATTAAAAAACAATTGTCGAAATCCGTCGGGTGGTTGGGGCTGGGGGATTTCTACAAGATTTATCCCCATAGATAATGTACAAACGAGAAGTGTTTTTTCCGATTTCTTTCGAAAATGGGGGATGAGGGCAGGCGGCCCTTGATGACATATCTAGACATCATAAACTTTCAACTGAAAAAAAATGTTGAAATCGGTTGAGTGGTTGAAGCTGGCGGAGTCGGTGAAATTTTTTTACCAAATTGTTTTAAATATATATAGATTTTAGATTTCTCCTAGTCGTAATCTATAGACTAGTGCAGATATTCATCAACTTATTCTTAGGATAGCATTCAAACATTTTTAAGATAGATAAAATGTAAACAGCTCACATTAAATGTCAACTGTTTACGTCTTATCTATCGACAGAGATAGATGAGCGTATAGTAGCATCACAAATTATATTTGCTAGTCTTCAGTCGAAACTTCAGTAAAGAACAGTACGTACGTTTCCCATTTACACGTCGTTTACATTTTTACGTCGTTTCATCAAAATCCTGATTCATTCGTTTTCATTGCAACGATAAAATACTTAGTTTATACTTCCGCTTCAGTTATACTTTGTTTCCTCCCGTTCTAAAATGAGAAAATTTCCTCCTTTCTAGTATGTAATTTGTGATAAAGATATCATGACTTAGAAATTATTTACGATTGATGAATAAAGAGAAGACAAATTGCCTGGTGCTAATTTTTTGTTGATGAAGAAGTTTTTACATCTTCCTTTAGAGACGTCACGGGCTCCGTTTCAAAATTTCGTACATATTTCTTTTGCCAAAGAACAGATTCAATACGTACTCAATGCACGTAATTCGATTCATAATGCTATACTTAGTACTCACAGACAATCAGCCTGTCAAACGATGGTTAGATTTTTTTTTTATTTAAACGCCTATCTGTATGCTCATAAATCGTATAAGTATTGCATATTTTTGGAACTAATTATAACTATGTGTAATTAGTTCTCAAGATATGCAATAAAGGTATGATTTTTCTCACTTGTATGATAAATGTTTAGTTTTAAAATTTAATTATTGATTTCCGTAATATGCAGTATTATACTAGTACTATCTCAAAAAATAAATTTAATTCTTTTAAATGAATTTGAATTAGTATCATTAAATTTGTAATAATCAAAGTTGTTTAGAAAAATTTCGAATACTCTTCATTTATACGTTGTTTTACGTGAGTTCCTTGAAAAGACGTATAAACGGTGCTCTATTGTATTCATTTTTCTTTTCCGTAACTTTGTAATTTTAATAATGATTTCTTTGAGAAGGCTATAGTGGGAAAATATGCGTAATCCATCACAAGAAGTACACCATTTTATTGCTTTTTAATTTCAAATAGTCTGTGAATATGATATAATATATATTTAATAGAAAGCTCTACACATACATATTCTAAAACCTTATCCTTTTAAATCTTATTAAAGTTCTTATAATAAATCTCTGCATAATAATACTTTCGACCCTTACAAAAACAGTTTGTACAGAAGCAGGTGAAAGTATTAACGCGTTATCTTTTATGGCAAATCCATGAATTAGTTTGAAAGTATTTTAACATAATTATAGTGTCAATAGCGGCACTATGAGGATGCGTAACTAAGTGATTGTTCACAGATGGGCAAATTTGCGTTCATTGACTTCAACACGTACCACTTTCCATTCACGCGTGTACACAACCGAATAGCAGTAAAAGTAACATAATATAAATATTATGCTGTTAGAGAACGTCTTTCATACTTGTAAATATTCTTAATTTTTGAAAATAAATATCATACAGTAAATGAAATAAAATTGTTTACTTCAGTTAAAATGTCAAAATTATTATACAACGACTTGCTTTGGTAAGCATCTTTTCTATTGCACCTTCAATAGAATGTCCTCATGTGTACCATTGCCCACATCAGCTTATTACCCATTAAAGGATGTGCTACTATACCATAAAATGAAGGGAAAGCTACTTTATTCTGAAATTGTTAGTTTCTTCTCCATATCGATCATGATGCTTGATAGTTAAGGAACAAATATCGAGTTCTTAATTTCTTCAGTTAATTTAAGAAAATCAAAAAATATTTTTTATCACTTGCACTTATGTTTTTCACACTTTACTAAATATGGGAAAATGACAAGGTGCAAACAGCAAATAAATATTTGCTAAGATCACCTACTCATAGATTTGAGACATGGTAGCAAATGATTACAGATAGCCTGATTCCAGAAGAAGGGCTTTTGGAGATGGAGGGAAAGATATGTTCATTAAGACAAGTAGACGTGAAGAAAAAGGACAATAAAGTGTTCCGCGTCTATTCTCTACTTTCTTTATTTTGGAGCTATACCAATGAATTAAAATTCACTGAGATGTCTTAATATAGTTTTTTTTCTTTTCTTAATGACTAATCACGAATCATGTTTCTTGAGATTCAGCCTCAAATTGTAAATTGATATTTTCTGGCGTTTCTGTAACCTTATGCAATTCTTCTTCCTGATGTTAAGCAAAATCTGAAGAATATGGTTCTTAATTGCACTGAAGGTATGTAGGAAGACTGTCGGAAATGGGCTGATTTTTTTCGTTTACTTATTAAATTGGCGTACTTAAGAATATAAGGTAAGAGATTCATATCTCTGACTCTGGCAAGACACGCAATTCCAAAGAAGTTGAACAGAAGTAAAAATAATTAAAGATTGTTACTTTATTTTATTTCATTAGTTTTGAATGTATACGAACTTTATTCAATGATGCAAGCCTTTTCCTAACAATGAATACAAACGCTGTGCTACTGTATAATAGGGTCTCATTTCTGTCGTAGCGCTAATCTGTTGGATTTGTAATCCTTTTCTGGATACTTTTACTCTCGCATTGTAGTATGATATAGATACACAGGTTTATTTTTAAAGTAGGAAGACAAGAATTGACGTCTCAGGCAAGCTATATGGCCTAAAGATGGCTTTTTCTAATGATTTCAGAAAGTAAGAAAGTGCTTTTTGTTTCATACCCCCTTTCTTAGGAAGGGCTTAAAATTCCCTTAGCCATAATTTAAAAGTGAGCAACATGATAGAAGCCCCTTGCTCCCTTACCGCTAATTATAAGAAACTAGAAGATTTGCGATCGTCTAAGCCTGGATTTTAACCCTCTAAACATATATCGTATTTCATTGCCGCAGATTTAATAACGAAAGTTGTAGTAGAAAATCTCTTGAACATTGGCAGAGTGCTTAAGAAATAACAAAAAGCATGAAAAATCGAACTGATGAATCAATTCACACTAACCTTCGTTTTGTTAATAACCTTACTTTTAACAATTGCTTTCGTTTTGTACGAGTAAAAATAATACAAAATACACTAACAGAAAAAAAATGCATTGCCAAATGCAAAATAAAAAAAATTCTCAAAGCGTATCTTAGGAAAAGTATGCACCACAAATTTATATCTTTAAGTAAAGGGGCCTTTTAGTCTAAGAACGGTTAAGAAAAAAACATTAAATTCAAAATATATAAATATTCAATTCCAAGTACGAAAAGAAAGAACCCTTTTAACAGAAACGAAAGTATTCTAAATTAATAGCACGTAAAAATGACTGATGAATCAATTGACACTAACTTCCAACTGATCTTTGAAGTGAGGGCAATGAATGAGCATAAATAAAAAAATAAAACTCAGCTCAATTTATATATAAGAAACCTGTCTGATTTCTTTCACGGCATAACAGGAATCTTATTTGTGCGTTCGTTAATAACGCAGACCAAAGGGGCGGAGTTATTTTTAACTCTTCCCAGAGTCACAGATATTTCAGCGTGATTCTAATATAGATAAGTAAATAGGAACATTACCTCCCCAAGGTGTGAGAGTCGAAAATTGATATTCGGCCTCTGTCGTCCCAGCATCGTTGTGGGCAGTCATAAGGAGCATGTAATGACTGGCTGGGGTCAGGTCGGTGACAGTGACCGTCTTTTGCTCCGGCAGCACATTGCTCGATAGCAGGATCCACTCCGGCTGGTTGAGTGGCTTGTATTGAACGGCGAAGAAATTGATTGCACAGCCTCCGCTCTTCCAGCTAATGAGGTGAATGATGATGAATGTGGAATTTATTGTCAGGAGATTTTCTCTCACTGGAGCTATCGGGACTGAAAAGATATTGGTAATGAAGCAGCTGCTTTAAACAAGAGTATTGCAGATCTTATGTGTGACAAAAAAGTTGTTAGTTTAGATTAGAACAGTTTTCGAGCACCATATTTATTTAAAAAAAAGAAAGCAACAGAGGCTCATTACAAGCTTCATGCTCACTTTAACATAGTTAACAAATTTGTCAGTTTTATACAGAAATCAATAATTCGAAGTATTAGAGCAATTTTGTAGCCAATTTCATTTTATATTTAGAAATTTAATTGTAGAAATTCAAGTTAAAATTAATTTACATTTCAGTGTGGACATATGGCAAAATTACGCTAGAAAGCGTAAACGGATGTTGGGGTTTTTGCATTAATTTTTTTTTCCCATACTCACAGCATTCCTAGGTTGTTTTCTCTCCATACTGGATTCTAAGTCATGTCTGGACAGAAGTGTAGATTTTAGTTCAGGCAATCAAAGAACATATTTTAATTTTTTTAGCTAATCATGGTGAAACAATGATCATCTATATATATAAAATAACGTATGTATGTACATATGTGTTCCAGCATCACTTCCGAACGGCTGGACCTATTTTGATCAAACTTGGTACACATGCTCCTCCTCATTAGCCAACTTGAAATAATCTAGGGGTTAATAAGCCCTAACTCAGTCCCTCAGGGTAGGGTGTGGCGAAGACTTCAAAATTCATGCAATAAATAGGCCGATTGACAAGCTTGACGATTTTAATGGAACTTGGTACACAGGTTTGTCATTAGCCGGCTTAAAATATTGTAGGGGTAAACAAGCCTTAACGCATTCCCTCAGGGTAGGGTGGGGTAAAGTCTCCAAAATCTATGTAACAAATATGTAGATAGACATGTTTGGCGATTTTGAAGAAACTTGGTAAACATATTCTTTATTAGCCAACTTTAAGAACTGTAGGGGTAAATATGCCCTAATACAGTCCCTCAGGGTAAGGCGGAGAAAAGTCTCTAAAATATATGTTAGGCCGATTGACAAGCTTGAAGATTTCGGCAAGGAAGTGTGGGGCAAAATGTTTTAAATACATTAAATCAATACGCCGATTGGAATGGAAATTGATATAGCTAGGACAATTTTGATGACACTGGGCAAATATATTCTTCATAGGCTGACTAAAAGTATGTATGTGTAAATAAACTCTAATCCGATTCTTCAGCGAAGGGTGGGACAAAATCGTCAAAATATGTGTAATCTCTTGTGACGATAGACATGCTGATGGATATTGCTAGGGAGATTTTGATGAAATTCGGTACATATGTTTCTCAGTGCCTGGTTAAAAATACTCTATGGATAAATAAACGCTAACCTAATCCTTGAGGATAGAGTGAGTAAAAGTCGTTTACATACATCTAACAAGTGAGGCGACTTGCATGAAAATTGACTCGACTGGGACAATTTTGATGACAAAGTGTACATATGTTCCTCACAGACTGACTAAAAGTACTTAAGTGATAAATAAACGGTAATATAATTCCTCAGAGTAGGGTAGGGCAAAATCATCAAAATACATGTAAACTCTCGAACCGATTGACATGCAGTTCGATACACCTAAGGTGATTTTGATTATTTTCTGTACATATACTTCTAATTAGCTAACTAAAAATATTGTATGGTAAAATAATCGACAACTTAATCTCTGAAGTTAGGATGGGACAAATTCGTTTAAAGACATACGGGTAATGGATGATTGACATGAAATTTGATACGGCTGGGACTGTTTGATGAAACTTGATGCACATGTTCCTTATAGACCAAATGAAAAAATGTTTGGGGTAAATAAATACCCATCCAATACTTGAGGTAGGGTGGAGCAAAGGTCCATTGACACAAAACTAGATGCAGATTGGTCGATTGGCATGAAACTTGATATAACTGCCACACTTTTGATAACAGTGGGTACACATATTTCTGTTAGACTGACTAAAAGTAGTTTTGGGGCAATTAAACGGTAATCCATTTTTTCAGAGAAGGGTGGAGTAAAATTACCAAAATACTCTTGAATATAAGGGCCGATTAACATGCTGTTGATATGCTTATTGCTATTTTGACGATATTTTGTGCATATGGGTTTTCTCAGAGCCTGATTAAAATTACTGTACGGGTAAATAAACTCTAGCACAATTCCTTTAGAGTAGGGTGGCGTTAAATCGTTAAAATACCTCTAACAAAAGTGCCGATTGGCATGAAATTTGATACAGATAAGGTAATTTTGATAACACAGAGCACATATTTTCCTCTCAGGCAGACTGAAAGTACTGTAGGGATAAATAAACGCTAATCCAATTCTTCAGAGTAGGTTGGGGAAAAATCCTCAAAATACATGTAAACCTTTGGGCCGTTTGACATTCTGCTGGATACGGATAAGAAGATTTTGTGGAATTTTGGTACTTATGCTTCTAATTAGCCAACTAGAAATACTGTAGGTCTAAATAAACGCTAATCTAATCTATGAGGTAAGGGCAGGAAAGAATCGTTTAAATGCATGCGGCAAATTGAGGATTCACATACAGTTTGATACTGCTTTGGCAATTTCATGAAACACTATACATATGTTCCTCACAAGCGAAATAAAATCACTTTAGCACCAATATTTACTCAATACTTCAAATAGGGGTGAGCAAAGCAGGATGATTGACAAAAAACTCGATACTGCTGCAGCGATTTTGATGAAACTTTGGTACGCATATTCCTTTCTAAACGACATGAAGCAATATTGGGGGTAAATAAGCCATACGGCAGTCCTGCAGGGTAGGTTGGTACAATGTCTCTCAAATACATATCAAAAAATGGATTGATCGAAATGAAGCTTAACTTATAAGTTCCAACCTGTCGAACTAAAAAATATGGAGGGTTAAATCTTTTTTAATCAATCCTTTAGGATGCTAACTGCCGATAAGATATGGGGAAATGTTTATTTTGAACGGCTGGAGCAAATTTGGCGAAACATGTTTCATTAGTTGGTTTAGACACGTAAACTGTTAAAATATTATTTTAAAAATGACCACAACATTATTAAACGACAACAAAAAGAGAATACTGTACTGAGAAAAGGGCTCTAACTTGGACTCTTATGGGTTGAGTAGAAGTCACTCATTGAAATACATTGAGCAAATGGACCAATTAGCCTGAAAGTTTTATGGCCAGGATAAATATTCTCGCAATAAAATAACATCAACTTTTACGCTACGGGGACTTAAAACAGAAGAACTCCGCGAATACGGGCACTTGACCCTCTGAAACTGGCCTAGCCGTAAGGGTGTAAGACACTACAAGGACACTGTAAAGCCAGACAGATATGTAACTGTCTCGGCTATAACGCAAATATTCATCGCGGAACCGATTGGAAGATCAGTGAATTTCTCTATTGTGTCTGGTACAGCAGTTGTACCGACCCGCATTCAAAGGTAAAACATTTTCTGGTAGGTAAGGAAAAGGTTAATAAACATTTTTTTATTTATAAATAATAATTCAGTTTCCGGTATTACAAAAGATTTTTGCTGTAAAAGTCCAGGCAACGCCTGGTACTCTGCTAGTACTAAAATAAATCATACTTTAAAAGTTTGTAATGCTTCGGTGTTATATTAGGTTGGGAAATCAACCGAAATCAGACGAAGTTAAAATTATCTTCTCTAACCTAATCTGGAAAATAAATTCTATGTATGATCTGTTAATACTAGAAAATATGCAAATAATAGTTAATTTTAAAATGATAAAAAAGTATCAGGATAATATAAATTTCTTAATTGTAAATGAATCTGATATACGTACCAGTACCTTCAGTTCTGGCTGAAATAACATCACTGGGCTGCCCTCTACCGGCAACGTTGAAGGCTACTAAATAAAACTGATATCTCATTCCACACTGGAGTCCATAGAAGACGTAACTATTTCTTTCCTCCGAGAGTTGAACTTCTTCCCATTCTGGAGCCTCAGACTTTTGAAACAAGATGTATCCTTTGAAAAAATTATAAAATAAGAAATTATTTCATTAATTAGTATCCCTATGAAGATTATTTTTATCCGTATAGTAGTTTAGTAGTTATGATAATGCAATCAAAAAGAAATAATCCGCGTAGTCATGAAGACACACTGAAGAGCCAAATGACATGATCGTCGCAAATAGCAATATAGGTACTGTGAACCACGCAAAATGGGACCCATTATGAAAGACTTATGCATGGAGCCTTCAGAAAGAGTTGCATTTCGCCATCGGCGATGGGAACGTTAACTAGCTTCGCCAACATTATTGTTCCTTTTAGGACAACTAAACACCTCCTCACTTGTTCGGAAACTTCGCATCCTCGATTCTTGTGGCGTCCTCTCGGCAAACATAATATAATGTAGTGCTAAAAAAATTCGAACATATATATAAATATTTTAAAATTTCTGTTCTGCAGAATTCAGATCTTGAAATACTGAATAATATCCTAACGTAAAGAGATACATTTATAATCATTTTATCCTCCTCAGTCCCGAGGTCAAATATGAGTTAAAAATTTATCAATTTTTTTGCTAATCTCTACTCATAATAAAGGAGAATATGTGTGCGTCTTTGTGTTGGTTCTCTACAGGGCACAACTACGCTAGACTTACAGCTACGATATTTGGCATAAAATATTTTGGAGGGTGGGAATGTGCACCTCGGAACCTTTTTTTGAAATTTTAGTTAGAATTTTAATTAATTAAAAAGTAAGCGAAAATGTGGCGTTTATTCTTAATAACTTCCGAAAATATTACAGCACAAAAATTATTTTTACACCATCTGAAAGTGCAAAAACTTATATTTCCAATGATATCAATGAAATTGTTGTGCAATCTTTTCTCGAGTTTTAATAACCATTTAAAAACATTTTTGGCATAATTTATAACAATACTTTTCATTGTTGCTACGCAATTCTAACCGTTTTCTTTGTTTAAATTTAATTGCGTGTTTCTCTTTCGTTGTTAAAAGCTAAGGTATACATTTTAATACATTTTGCTTTTATACTTTATTTCATCAAAATTTTTGTCGAATCTGTAAACTCAGCTCTCTGAGATAATAGGTATATGGAGAAATATATCCAGTATAAGCTGAATGATTATGGCTGCTATGTTTTCTAACTTTTTTCAGCATGTTTTATTTCTGCAAACAAATCGCTGTCCATAAAATGAGTTGCGGCATTTTAATATTGAAATCAAATGCATTTTTTGGAAGAAGAATAAGAAAGTAAAGATGGCGCTGATAACTTGATATTAGATGTTACATGACATGGTCAGTTATTTGACTCCATTAGCGACATTAATGCAGACAACGGGCAGAACAGGTGTAAGGCCACTAAAAGAACATGGATTAAATATCTACTACGATCTGCTTACATTTTATAGAGAACCGTGAACCCGGCGTACAAGCTGGTAGCCGAAGGCGGCTATTCTTTATTAAATACATCAAAACGTATTAGAAAACATTGAGAACATCTATATCTCCTTCTGAAGTGATTTGTACATACTCTTTAGTAAATAAGGATTTAAAATTAATTTATTTTTCAACACTGTTCTGAAATGTAGAAGGGTTTGGACGTGCGTGATGGACTTTTCACAATGTGTCTTTTCTTTAGTCCAATTTCTCATGCACGGAGCCTTCAGAAGGAGTTAAATTTCGCCATAGGCGAAGAAAACGTTAACCAGCTTCAGCAGCATTATTGAAAATTTTAGGATTACCAAAAACCTGCTCACTTATAGGGCAGTTTCTCATCCTCGATCTTTGTGGCGGTCTCCTGGAGGACATAATAATTATGCAGCGTCCAGCACTTTGGACATATATTTTTTTTTTAAATTTCTGCTCTTCGGCATTCAGAACTTGAAATACTGAATAATATCCTATCTTAAAAACATATGTTTATAATCATTTCATCCTCCTCAGACTAGAGGCCAAATATGAATTCGACAATTTTTGAGTTAATCTTTTATAAATACATCAAAACTTATTAGAAAAATGTTAAAAAAATATATAATTTTTTGAAGTTTTGAGAATATTTCCGTCTTCTACAGAAGACATTTCGACATACACTCCAGTAAATAACAAAATCAAAATTTATTTTATTTATTAATACTGATCTGAAATCTAGAAGCGTTCTAACTTCCGTGGTGGACATTTTAAAATGTGTTTTTAATACCTTTGATGAACGACACCAGACGTAAGAAGCTTAGCAAATTTAATCATGAATAAATAATCCAATTCACGAACATGTTAAGGGTTTGCATCTAATAAAAGCTATACATTGTTAAAGTCCAGCATTGTACAAATGAAATAAACATATATTTAAAAGAAAGTGGATATGGTATCGCTCATGTCAAGAAATAATTTTTGTTGAATAATCTGGTGTTGATGGTGAATTACAGGTAGATTTGATGTTTCTTTTATGCGAATAATATTAACAATTATATGTTTTCAGATTTATAGGTAGCTAACAATTCAGAACAACTGAGATTATTTAAAAGTCATGAAAACTCTCTTTGTAAGTTATGAAAGTTACATCCAGGAAATTTGAAACTTTAATTCTTCCAGGAATTCAGCTGGAATTAAAATGAAAAGATTTCTTGGATTTAACTATTTGAAAGAGTACATAGAACTTCGTAAGCAACGGATTTCACCTACATAGTCTGAAAACTGGAATATACACTAATACATTGTTCTCATTTTGACAAAGTAACACATGTATCAACCACTGACATTTAAAAATAATGAATTATTCCTTGAATAGCGATATTTGCGTATATATGAAAGTTTAATAGAAGTTTCAACACGAATTGAAATGAGAATCTTTCAAATTTCTGAGAATTACGAAAACGTTCCTCTAAGAATCACATTTTTCCTAATAACCGAAAACACTGTCTGACGTTGCAAGACTATTTATCTGGTTGCTTCATATACGAAATGGCAGCAAACTTGAAAATTAATTTATATATGTATTATGAAATGAATTGTACTCAGAATCATTAAAGTTAACTGGGGGCACATATTTTGTTCAATGTACCCGATGTTGCTTCTACAATGCATCGTGAATATCATTTCACTATGAGTGAACAAATACACCACTCTTCAAAAGTAAAGGAAAATAAATTTTCCTACACACATTTGATGAAAAGAATGGAATTAAAAAGAACAAATATGGTTAATATGAAACATTTAGTGACATTCATTAAAGTAGATGTAAAGAAATAAAGTTGGTTTATTTTTGTAAGATGTTTCATCGATAAATCAGATGGCTGATTTTCAATTTCGTACCTTTCTGAAATTGGAAGTGTTTCTGAATAATGGGGAACTTCAGCATTTTTTTTTTATTTTTTAAATCGATTTAAAATGCTTCGAAACGAACAATAACATTAAGAAAAAAATTCTAGACACTTTTGTTTTTTTTAAATCTGCAATCAAAGTTCGCCTCTCAGAAAACGCGGGAAAAACGATCTATTTTGGCGCGAAACGGGTGTGACGTCAAAATTGCCAGACAGGGGAGAAACACTCTTCCTTCCCGTTCGCGCTCTATAGAAATTCTCTTTTTTTCTATGCTTTCCGACTATCGCATCAGATAAAATAATGTCGGAAAGATACAAGTATTGTAGTGTTCCTAAATGTCGTAATACAACTATAACGGCACCCGATAAATTATTTATCAATGTGCCAAAAAATTATGTTATTCGCAAAAAGTGGTGTAAAGCGATGAAGAGAGATCCGAAGCTAAATCCGGAATTATCAGCAAGCAGCGTTCGTCATGTCTGTGGAGATCATTTTGATGTGAGTTATTAATCTATATTATACCTATTAAAATTGTATATCATGAAGCACAGTAAATTCAGAATTCGATATCTTTTTTGTTTTTAAAAGAAGTATAAGGTGAGGTTAGCAGCAAAAAAATTAAGATATTTTAAAGCAAATAGTTAAAGTTAATTAGTTTTTTCCCATTTGATTACATGGAATTTATTTGTTTACCCTTTGAGAGGCCATTGCCCCTCAAAGGGTAAAAATATAGAAGATCCCACCTTCTTTAAGAATCTTTTTTTTAAAAAAAAAAACTTGCTCATGTTATTTTATAGCATAAATTTTTTTTCAATGGATATTCGAATGTTTCTTATATTTTTTAAAAAATTATCAGTACTATTGAAAATTAACAAGAATATCTTAAAAATTAGTTTAAATTCACGACTTTTTTCATAATAAAATTCGTTTTCATTTGTAGTTCAACAAAATAATTCGCAGAATTAACTTTTGATTCAAAATAAATTCTTTATATTCAATGAATGCATTAAAATCAAAATTAGTCTTTAAAAGTTAGTTTGCGCATGAATTATTATAGTTGAGAAAAGGTGGGATAAATTTATCTCATCGTGCATCTCGAGTTTGTTGATGGCAGCACTTAAATTCCTAGATCAGTCGCATTTAGTCTGGTTTGAATATTGTTATAAATTTATAGTTTTTTTTATATAATTCAAAAATTACTAACATAATGAAAAAAACTTACTTTGCAGTAAAGAAGGCTTACTACTTACAGATACTTTGTTCGTATCTTTTTTATTTTTTTGCAATTTACGAAAGTGGTTACAGTTTTATCATTTTTAATTTTTTAGTGTATTTCTTTATATAAGTTATTTTTACCAGATTTTATATTAATTAGTATAAACTTGTATTTTAAAATTAATACTAGTACAAAGTAAATAATTTATATAGTAAAATAAAACGTAGTAAAATAAAACTATATAAAATAAAATTAATTTTTAAAAGTCACAGGTGTGTTTTTAAAAAATGCCGTACCTGAAATTATTTTGAACGGAACTTCTGAAATAAATAAATTCCTGTCTTTTTTTTCTGTAGGCATGCGAAATTTAATACAGCATGCAAAATCAGGTTCTTATCTTTCTGTTCTTGCTTGTGCAACAGAAATCGCAGCGTCTTCTCGGAATGCCGAGGGCCCCTCTGCGATTTATTGTTGCTTGATGGTTTCGAAAACCTATCCGTTTTTTCCAAGGCGAATCCTTTTCTGTATAGTATAGAGCTCTGTTCCGGTAACTGAAGGGACGGTCAAAACAACTTTTCTTATGAGATAATTTACGAGCCGGCGTTTTGTGTCCAGTTTCTTTGTCGGAACTGAATAATTACAGACACATGTACTGACAAAACATTTGTGTTACTTCCCTTGTAATAAAATCCTTGGCAAATTATCCGATTTAGCTTGTACAAAACCAATATCCATTATGAAATTGAACGCTGTAGAGTAGAAAAACTAAAAACTGCACTTTTAAAATGTTAGTTAGTACAAACGCCTTGATTCAAAGCAGAATACAGAACTAGGGAAAGAGAAGTATGCGAAGGAAGGCACCCTCTACGTCAGAATCTACTCGGCCAATGAGAGTGCGTTTCGGATTGCATCATGATTCTTGCTATTTCAGTGCATCTTTCGCTCTCAATATCTAAATAAATAAATTTTTCTGTAAAATTTCACTTGCATATTTGAAATTAGAATGATTTTTTCTACAAATACGGATGGCTTTCATGTGTTTTTAAAAAATGCTGAAGTTCCCCATTGTTATCGGCTCTCAATTTGGGTGCAACTTTTGTTGATTATGTCCAGGAAAAGTCATTTACGTTATTCGTTAATGCAGAAGGCTTATCACTACAAAGCTGCAAGATGGCTCAACGTCCCCCGCAGTTGCTTTACAGACTGTGGAGTGAATTCTAATAAAAAAAGTCGATTATAATGAGACCTGTGCCAGGCCATCCATGTGTAATAACCCATCTTATTTTTTTTACTTACTTCTTTCAATTATTATGATTCACGTTGTTCCTGATTGCTTTTCAGCAACAGGGAGAAAAAATCTTCCACTACAGGCGAACATATTTTCAATATAGAAGTATATGTGCACGAAAGCCGTTTGTGTGTAATCAGACTGCAGAGATGTGCCTGTTTATGTTGAACCACACACCATGTCATTTGTACCAAAGAACAGTGGAGGAAAGAAACTAGCTCTAGATGATTCCAGGTTTCTAATATTTCGTCAACTTTTAAATTGTACAAGCATAACTTTAGGGCAGAAATTTAATTTTAAGCACCAACACACAAGTTTACTCCCTTTTTGTTGTTTCTGATATTACGATATGATTATTTTTAAAGAATTATTTTTCATTGAATATAAAAATAATCAATCAACATGGATCTTTATAATATATGTGAGATTTACAATTGAAAGTTTTGGCCCAATGAAGGCTATATATTCATAGAGCCTTACCTTATATAGTGCAATCAATACAAAAACTACCTATGTATGATATAAACATTATATTCTTTCCTTTTTATTTATTGTCCGAGAAACTGGGGAGTATTACTAATATAATAACCCAGATGCGTCTCACACTGATCCGGTAACACTCTGACGTCACCAACAATAAAATTCGCGCCATAGAAGTGCGAGACGTTAAACAGCATTATTTCATTGTTAGAACACCTAAATTTCAGTAATTTTAAATCTTGAAAAGTAATTGTCATTCTAATTTCAAATTTAATAGCTCTAAAATAGTGAAATAAAATTTGCTATAGATTGATATAAAATTTATCTCGCTATAATCAATAGTTCTCGAGAAATTTTAAATTATAATCATATATTTCAAATTAAAATAGAAAGTAGTAAATCACGCCAGTGGTATATCATGCGCGTGATATAGTTTGGACGCCATCTGATTATTTATTGGAATCATGATGATATAATTTGATAATATTTTTTGGCAACATCTGGCAAGCTGAGAAGTGCTTTGTTTTGATTCGAATTTCGAAAAAGAATTCCTTTGAAATTTTAACTTTTGACTTACGTTTGACAAGCTCAGAAGTTCATGGTTATTAAATTATAACAAAATTGTTAATGTAAGAATTGATTTATAAGAAGTGCAAAAGAATATGTAATTAAAAAAATATTTTCTGTCATAAAACCTATGTTTATTTTATTTGTTTTCAATCAATGTTAAACATTTCTATGAAGGGTGATTTTCTAGTACATAATATTTCAAAACATAAAAACCCTATAATTAGTAATAATGAATTTCATGATTTTTTGTTGAAACCTAAAAAACATTGCAAGAAATCTATGTCTCTCTGTCCAATTTTTCAAAATATTCCTTAAACTGGCATTTTGCTGTTCACTTTTCGACTAGTTACTGTTAGATTGCAAAAAATGCATCTACATCATTTTTCGGTTTTGTCAGTATTTTTAATTATTTAATTCTTCGCCACCAAAGTTTATTTCTTCTCTTCTGGCATCTTTCGCAACTTTTGAAATTCAAACGATAATTATTAGCCGTTTCATTAAATATCTAAATTTTTCTTAATTATTTACTTTGTATTCGACTTAAATATTATTTGTCTTAACTTTTGATGTTGTTTCCATTAATTTATCAACTTTATTAATTTATAAATCAAATTTTTCAACGGGTCTATTTCCTCGCCATCTTGTTTAGCGTAGGAATTTTGGCGTTATCAGGTTTTGGCGTCTCTGGCTGGAGGCTTTTTCCGTTATGTAAGAAGAATCCCTTTGTGCTTGACTGAACGAGTGGTTGGAGTTTTTGCAACTGCGGGCCCCAGGGCCGTTGGGCTCCTGGAGGCCGTTAGGCCTTCTGGGTGCTAGCCCTTGCTGTTTTTTCTTTTTGTCTTGAAGAAGTAAAAATGATTGGAATCACCAGCTTCTTTTTCAAACTTTTTTCTGCAAGAGTTTTGTAGATTGGGGTTTCAGCTATGCAATCTTTAGAGAATATAGTGACTTCTTGTGCAACGAAAAACGCCCTCCAATCTATGTGATCTGATGAAAATCTAGAAGCGTGAAAATCTGCAACGAATGTTCAGTTGTATTGAACGAGATTGAATATTGCTGAAAATGTCGTTAAGGATTGCAGGAGCGAAAAGCATTACAGCCAACAAACTGGTGAACTTTCTGTACATTTCAGATCTACAATTTTCGACGGCAACATTTTGCCTATTTTTTCAATTCATTACATGGGATCTCACGTGAATTTTTTTAGTTTGCTTACACGTTAGAAAACGAAGTATGTTTTCACTTTTTTCAATTCTGGCTCTAGAATTCATAGAGCAATAAGTTTCAATGAATGAGTTTAGTTTTTTTTATGATAGCGCTATAGTGTATTGTTTTTTAAAACTGCGGCTGTCTTTATGTGTAATTTTATGTGAATTGTTCTTCCTGTCATTTTGTGTGCATCTTAATCAAAATATATCATTTGTAAATCATGGCAGTAAAACTTAATTTTAACAATTATTAAATAAACAATATTTTAAAATCTAATTTGATTCTGTTTTAATTTCTCTAATTTGATTTCAAAATTTGCAAAGTACTACTGTTTTCAAATGATTTAATTTAGTGGCTAGGTTTTTCAGGTCTGCAAAGGTAGGTGATTTGTATGAGTATAGCTAGAATTGCTTATCATTGTGTTGTATATTTCAGTACCCAGTTTTGATTAAATAATTGATATATATATATATATATAAAACTAAATTTTATCATTGGCCACCTACCTTGCATTAACTTTTCATAATAATCCTAGCAACCCCATCCAATAGTTACTTAGCTGAAAAATTTTATAACCCTTTGGATTCCTTGATATTGGATAATTTCCAAATTTTGGTAATTTTAAAAAAAGTCGAAAAATTTCATCGTCTGAAAAGAATGAGAAAACATCTTTTCAATAGTTATAACTATACGAATTTTGAGTTCCGGTAAACGAGGTCTTTCTAGTAAAATACCATTCTCTAGTTCTTAAGAAGCGTAATTTTCTTCTATATTTTACGATAATTCGAAGAAAAAATTAATAATTGTTTAATATATGCATTAAAATAGAAATCATATATTTCTTACATATCAATTCAATGTTTCCGCAATCACATATCAACAGTCCATAACTTTTTCAGGCCCCGTTTTGTGGATTTATATGCACTTACAGAAATCTTACCTTTTTCAGAAATTTTATTATACAAATCAACGTCAATCAAAATATTCCGAAAATGTTCCCTTTGCTTTCTATGCATGCGTTTGCTCTTTGTCATGATAGCAATGTAAAATAATCTTAAAGTGTTAACACTTGCATCGAGTTTATTTGACTCATAGCCCCGCCCCCTTATTTTTTCTGCCATGTATTTTCCCTGTTAGATCGTCCACGAAAGCGGCAGATTCAACATGTCCGTGTTGAATGAAATTGCGGTAGTATGTAAAAAATGATTACGAATAGGGTAAAAAAACCTCCCCAGAGTGTGTTTAAGTTTTAACATCTCAAGTGAAGTAGAAGTTGTAAAGGATAGCAAATCAGAGTAGAAACAAAATCAGTTTACTCATTGAGAACAAACAGATTAATTTAGTATTTGAAGGAAGCAGCTTTTATTACAAATAATAAAAATGTATCTACAAGTATCGGGGCGGTAATAGAAATGCAAGTTAAGCAACTAATTATTGGTTGTAAAACGATTTTAATTACATTTTGAACAGACAAAATATTTTACTTTGAATGCCACGAGGACGAGTAGTAGATCTTATAAGATAAATGCATAAAAAATAAATATTAATTACTTTCATAACATTTATTTAACTACTTTAGAAAACAGATTTTAGATTTGCCAGACATTTCATAAAATAAAAGTAATTCCAGTAATTTCATGGCACATGTAGCAAAAAACTCAAGACATTTGTTTTTTGAAATAGTTGTCAGAAGACATTCTCTTTTTGAATACTTATTCAATTTAAGTAGAGTTATTTCTTTTTTGTAACCGAATAATCAGCAACGAGAAAGAAACGCGCTATTTATCAAGCAAAATGTAATTAGAGAGAGCTTTAGAAAAATAAAAAAAAACAATTACTGTGCAAAGCAAATTCTTAAAAATATTTTCATTTTATAAATTTGTTTTTTCGTTGTTATTCGTACCTTTTAATTCTTCCAAAACTTTCTTAAAACGTTTAGAATCTCGATCTAGTTAGTCTGAAGGGAGTTTAAAAATTTTTAATTTCGATAAATGGGAAGAAAAGAGTCAATATCGGAATCTTTTAGGAATTTTAATTTTCTTTGCCTTTTTCTCTCGAACATAAAGTTGAAAATCAATTTTCTTTAAACAAAGAAATGTTAAATGGCTAATTTAAAAACATGTTAAAATGTTAAACGTAAAATTTAAAGAAAGTTTCATTAAGGCAAACGCAAATTAATATTAGCAAGCATTTTTTAAATATCGCAATACTATTTACTAATACATGATCAGTATCTAACCATTCAGCATTTAGCATGCTTTTTGACTTCTTATGAGAACAGTTATTTTATTATTTAGAGAACATTCCATGATCAGCTGAAGAAGCAAGAATTATATTAAATAAAACTTAATTTCTTTAGAGAAAAGACCCTGATAACTATATTTTAAAAGTATATATTTATGACTCTATTCACATTTATTTCGTTGTTTTAGGTAAGATCGTATAAATCTATCGGATATATAATCGGATAAATTGTAACCGCTTCATTAAATATGGAAGCCCTAAAATCGAGATGCCAGAGAAAGAAAGGAATTTCAGTAATTTCACGACAAATGATAAAAAAATAGTCACTGCGTTTGTTTCTACGGATAGATGCCTGAAGATATTTTTTGTTTACTACTTATACAAATCTGCTGGAAAGATTTTTCCTTCTTTCGAATAAAGAATAAGCAACCAAAATAAAATCGCTATATATCTAGCAAAATTTAACTAAAAATTGAGTTACAAAAATAAAACGAAACAATTACTGTACAAAACAGATTTTGAAGAATATTTCCCGGCTATGTATATGCTTTTCTTTGCTATTTGTGTCTTCTACCCATTCAAAACCTTCTTAAAACGGTTAGACTCTCAGTTCTTGTTCAAATGGAATTTAGAATTCTTTTTTCCCTTGCCAAAATCGGAAAACGAAAAAAGAAGAAAAAAAAATCGTCTGCCTCAGAATCCTTTAATAGTTTCAGTCTTCTTCGTCTTTTTTGTTGTCGGAAAACGAAATTTTCTTTTACAATGTTAAAAGAAATAGAATGTGCAGGCGAAGTTCGAATATTCGCCACTTACATTATCGGACTAGGGATGCAGTAAATTGGATTTCTTCTCTCGCTTAAGTGACTTCAGTTCCAGATTCGGCATTATTTATATTTTTTTTTTACTTCCTTCCACTTTCCTATCTCTTCCAAACTCACCAAACTCCAGTTTATGTTTTCACCCCGTTTAAACAGCCGGCCGTTGTTGTAAATAACGCGTTCACGGGTCTTTGAGCAAATTGTTCCACGTCTTTTTAACAGCATCTTTCTGCAGAAAAAAATAGTTATTTCCTTTCTATCCCTTTGCATTATATTTCACTGCTCCAAGCAGATGTCTGTAACCTGCTTAAGTTAATGGGTAACTGAGAATACTGTGTAATGTATGAACCTAAAAGAAGTATGCCAGTTCCCAGCGCAGCAGAAAGCCGTGCAATTACTTTCAAATTGCGGTTTTGTAGCGGTGAATTTTCTTATTCCTTTTCATCCAGATGTAGGAAGATTAATAATTTTATTCTGAATTCGAATGCAGAAAGAGTTAGCAATGTTTCGACAGATTTCCTTGCTGAATTATTATTTTGAAAATAAAAGTTTACAGGGTAAAGTCAAATGAACTTTTAGATATATTACAATAGCAAAAAGGGCAGAAATTATAAATAGCAAGAACGTCCAAAGTTTAATTGCAAAGAATCAATTTGTGCTGTTGTAAACTCTGTACTCCCTTGCCCCGTCTTGCCGTAAAACAATATCTGGAAAAATCCACAAATTTCTTCATGTTTATCCAACTTAATATTGATGAAGACAAATTAACTCGTTTGTAAAATTCTACAATCCTGAAAGTTTTTTGTTAAACTGCTTTTGAAACACATAGTTAGTTTTAAAAATAGTAGACCTTCATTCATTACAAATACTCTTTGATGTTAAAAAAAATATTTAGTTTAAAACAGGTAAAGTCAATACATTTCCGCATTTATATTTTAACATTGTATAAAAAATTAACGACAAAACAAGTTTGTGTTGATTTTAATGAATTAACGTTCCATAAAAAAGCTCATTTTTTTATAAGTCAGTTTGAGAGAATTTTTGATAAGGTAATGTTTACTTTAACGTATTGAACTTCCTTTAAAAACAAAAAATGAACTTTTTTGTTGAAAACAGATCACGCAGAATTTCTTTAGGAAAAAAATAACTAATTATCTAATTTATTTTCATTGCTGGCCGATTGTATTAAAGTGACATTTTTAACTCTTAGAGACACGGCTTTTTATCCATAACAATAAGACCCGGGCGGCGCAATCAGTATGCCACCTTGTTTTTCATTGATTATGCTGCTTTACACCCAAGTGCATTAGTTTTCCACAGTGTATAATTTAACGTAGGTTTCCGAAGGTTTAATTTTGACATCCTTTGCTCCCTAAGAGATAAATATTGCCTATAAATGCCATCATTTCTACCCTCATCGTTCCACTCGCTTTGTTTATTGACGGTCAATTTCTCCTAATGTATAAATTTGTATACTCCACGAATAAAGCAATCATATAGATATATATTTTCAAGAAATCTATTGTATTATTATTTGTTAGAAGAATTTATCGTACACATAATCACAGTTTTTGGGAAACGGTGAAAGTTTTTCAAAAATATTTTTATAAGGGTTAAAAATTTATTTTCAGGGGAGATTATTTATTTATTTTTTACATTTGTGAATCACGGAAATGTCCTTGATTTTTCTACCTTTCACAGTCTTCATTTTATAAATGGTTTTCATAAAGCAATTAGATTTTTTAGCATCTGAATCGCCATCTGGTAAATCCTAAATGTCTTGAACGTCACTGACCTCGTTTTCAGAGTTTACTGTAGTCACAAGTATCTTCTTCATCAGAAAGTTCTAGCAAAACTAAAAGGTAGCGATCGGGAGGCTAGATTTGGTTCTTTCTGAGGCGAAACATAAAGGCATGTGTGGCGTACTGAGTGCGCCAAATCATATCTCGGATAAATAACTCGTGTATAAAGAGCGACTGACAGACTTGCAACCATTGTTTCTGGATTCGGTGTGTTTGGAGGGGTTGGGTGGTAGGTTATAGGGGGAAGCCCGGCCAATTTGCTAATTAATAACCTTTGCATTGGCAATTTTTCCTCGTGTCTTACTCTCTCTTAAGGGAAACGCACTCTTAAGGGAAACTTTGAAAATTTAGGGTGTATTTCTAGAAATAAAATGTGATTTGTCCTTAAATCTAAAGGTGTTTGTTATAATATTAGAGATTGTTTTAGACAAATACTTTCAGAATGAATAAATAGCTTTAATTAAACACTTGACTTAATTAACACCACTTGAGATTTCTGAATTTTCTAGGGATGAGTCTGCCTCAGTTTCAAATAATTTGCAATATTAATGTGACATGCATATATCTAAAATGCATAAATATTGAGTTCATCCTTATTTGTGACGGGGCATCAATTTTTGAAAATTACTGCATATATATTTTTCTTTGCTGATGACTGAAAGTTGATTTTGACTAGAAAGTGGTTTTGATGTAGACAATATCTTTTTCATGCCTTGCAGTATAAGATGTAAGTCTGAAGTATCTTATTAACATATGTTGAAGATACGTAATGAAAAGCTGGATTCATGAAATCTAATAAAATTTGGAAAGCTTTCCAGCTATTCAATGAATCATATTTAAATGGTTTACCAATTCCATACTTTAGAAAGTAAAATTGTTATATTTCGGTTATATCTGAAACTATAACACCCCTTAAATTACAGAAATAAGATAATAATTTGAATCATTAAATTTATTGGGTACAAAAACATAAAACTTCAAAATCTGTAATTAATAACCTGACTCTTAAAATCTGCAATTCTTTTCTACTCTCTAAGTCATTCAGAAGTCTATAATATATAACATTTATTTATTTACAGTTTTGGAGTATAATTTAGATTTTTTTTAAAACAATCACCAAATATTTTGAAATGGATGTCAAAAAATTTAACAACTAGAAATAAAAAGCAAGTGTTTACACTTGAAAAATAACTGGTAATAGGATTATAATCGAATAACAGACTTAACCAATACGATTTTTCTGCAATGTAATTAATTACATTAATATTTTTATCTACAGAAATAAAAGTCTGAGAAATTAAAACAAATGTGATTTTCCTGAACTTCAGTTATCGGGATTAGTAATTTTTATGTTAAAAAGAACATGTTTTGATTCTCAACTTTGTAAAGGTTTCATTTTTTAAAAAAAATTCCAGGGTGTAACTAAGATTGATTAATAAAACTAAATTAAAACATTTTTTCTTAAGGGAGATTTAAAATTATGTAATGCGTAATAAAAAATGAACTTGAAGGTATATAAATACTGCCAGTTAGACTTTGTTACAAGCACTCGACAGAGATTACTTTACATAAAGAAAACAATATATGCTTATATATATATAAGGAAAACCTTACATAAGTATTATCCAAATTAAAGTATATCTGCAAACTTAACATTTTTCTTCTATACCATTTCAACTGATAAAAATCTCCTGCCAGATCGCTTTAATAGCTTAGCATCTCTTAAATGAAATATCAGAAACATTAAAACATCTCTCTTGAAAGAAGAGAGATGAATTGCCGAAAACAACTTAAGACTCGTTATAATGATATTTTTCGATCGACCGATGGCGCAGTGCAGAGACATAAAAGAATAACTAGTTTGTACACTCCGTTAATCTTCTAGCCAAAGGCAATACTCATTTTACAAATATATCTTAAAAGGTTTGCAAAAGAACACAGCGGCTCCCACTTCAGTTTTCTCCATTATGTTTCTACACCCATTTAAACATCTTAAGAAGTTTCTTCAAATAGCCGGGGGCGTTGGAACTTAAAGCATTAAGCATATTAGAAACTTTGTTTAGTTGACCGATACGGCCTTGTTAAGGCTCTGGCTCATTTCCAAATTCGTACCCGGAACATTTTAAGGAGCACTTCCATTTTAGAAATTTGCAAATCCTTTGCATTAAAAGCAAAGGGCTGCGGTGAAAGATTTTGCGTGGTGGTAGCCATATCAAATATGCTGATACTTATGATAATCATTTCAGGTGACATTTATTCGAATTTCTTTAAAGTTTAGGGTAGTTCTGTTTGGAATCTTTTCGATGGCGCCTTTTTGGGAATGAATGTCGTTTGATTGGTGAAGCACTGAATAATGTTTCATGCTTAAAATAGATTAGATGTCATGAAATATCTCTTTATATCTCTTTACTTCAATGACCTAAGTAATAAGTGGGGCTGAAACTCAGATTAGGATCCCAAATGTTTCTTAGCAATACAAATTATTGTTATTTATAGACAATACAGGAAGCCGTTAGCAACTGATAGCTGAATTCCAGAAATATAATAATTAGGTATGTGAAGTTATTGCTTCGGTTAGAATGGTAACAGTTATTATATATATAAGTCGAAAACAGCTAAATAATTCATGCCTTTATACCTAATTATTCGAAAATTATAAACAGCAATGCAAGGTTTTTTTTATACATTTGAAGTTCTTAAGATATTTTACGTTGAAGTAAGAATTATGAACATAATCTAAAATTATTTTTTCTAGAAATACCAAAATAATAAAAGTTAATAAGTTAATAATAAGTTTTCTCTTTAAAAGAAAGAGTAGTTTAAAAAGTTTTTGTTTCATATAGGTAACGTGCCGTTTCGGTGCTGTAAATCTGCTGCAGCGGGAGAATTCAATGCAAGTGTCGAAATGGCTACCATGCAGTAGACGGCAGGTCTCTGGATTTTCAATTGCAAATCATTTGTAACAATTGGAAGACGTTTTGATTAGAGTATTGAAATTGTTAGCCTCCAAGAAAGAACTCCATCAAGCGTTGACATGAGCAATTTAAGGGAACAGGAAAGGTGCTGGACGGCCACCGTCTCAGACGAAGTTGCCGAACGTGTAAGGAAGGCTTTCACTCCTTAGCTGCTCATACCAACGCTTAGTGGAGTTCTTGCTAGGAATTTGGATACTCTAAGCGAAAACGCCTTTGAACTGTTACAATTGATTTGTTTTTGTTGAGCCAGAGTTGGGCCAAGTGCTGCTCGGTAGCCATTTTGACACTTGTGTGGAATTTCACCACTGCAGTTGATTCAGAGCACCGTAACAGTACGTTACCTTTCTGGAAAAAAACATGTTTAAACTACTCTTTCATTTAAAAAAAACCGAAGTTGCTACATCATAGGGTTTTTTTAAAATTAATTTTTTGAAAGGGTCCGATAATTTATGACCACCCTGTATTTTATCATTTAACTCTCTGAACCCGGCCAGAGTGAGAATTCCATTGCCTCAAAACCTGGACAGAAGTTTCGCTCACAAAAACAGAATGGAATCGTCACGTTCTTTACAAACACCTATGGTTGCCCGATCAATTGTCAACAAAGAAAGGAAATACATTTTTCCTAAAAAATCACCCAGGCTCCCGAAACCGCCTGAGTTCGACTTCTGTCGAACAGGCGGTTTGAGACGGGATAGGGCTTAAAGAGCTAATACTCTCTAAATGTTTTTTTAAACATAGGACTTAAACACAGGACATCATTTAGCATATCGATTCGATTTTCTATAGTCATAATTATTTCTGATCGAAATGCAGTAATTATGTTTTATTTTTTATCCTTTTGAAGATGACTTTGTAAATCATTTTTTCTTTAAAGATGGTTCATAAAGAAGGAGATATTCTCTGAAAATCTAATTTTTTTATTTGAGTTCGTGCCCTTTTATTTACAATTCATAATATAACCCTGGCGATTTTTTGACTCTTTAATCCCGAGGCGACTTTTTTTTCTAACCCCTTTAAAACCGGGAGTTATTGGGAGGAAGCGACATGAATTGGACTCTCCAAACCTGGGTGGTCACTTATCCCTCCTCCACCCCCAGCGATGACATTCCCTTAAGGCGCAGGGAAATGGGCAATGATAATTGGACATCCTATCTCGCTTACCTAAGCGATCTCAGAACCTCCCCTCAAAAGAAGCCAGCCGCCTCAGACCGGCCTTTGTCGCTGTTAAGTGGAAATTTTTAGACCGCCCGGAAGCGCCTCGCTTGGTGTGAGAGGGTTAATGGTGTTGGCATGGAGATCAGTGGGTCGCATAATATTTTAAGATTTATTCTCAATTGCTTAAATATTCCATTAATTGAAGATTGTATTATGAGACGAGATACTGTTACTTCAGAAAATGTCTATTTCGTAAGTTTAATTATTCGTCATCAAAGGTTTAGTCTCAAAAATGTATTTAAATTTTTTTCATGAATTTTATTTGTGTGCTTTTCAATGGTGATTTTCATAATCAATTTAAAAAAGCTTCGAAATAATTATCAAAATATTTTTCGAATCTAATTTTTCGTTATCACGACACTTCTAGAAGAACTTATTTTTATATGCACATATTTTAATTCCATTAAAAATGTTTTATTTTTACAGAAGATTTTTTGACGAGGTATATAAATTTTATTTCAAAGGGTATATGAATATGTTTGAATATGCTAGTCATAACCGATAAGCTCTAAATAAATTCGTTTTCGTAATCATTACTTCATGAAGAACAGCCCTTCTGTTTTAAAAGGTACGAATAAAAAGTAATAAAATCGTTTTCACGAAGAAAATGCTTTTAAAATTCATTTTTAAGAGTAAACGTGCTTGTATTATAATTACGAAGATTAAATACATATTTAGTTATATTGAAAAGGGATTCCAAAAGATTAATTTCTTATTTCACCTTAAGAATACTCTTCCGGAAATTTTAAAACTTTAGATAAAATTCTGCATTATTAAAATTTGGGTTCTTTACATCAATTATTCGCAATTCTTTATTGTATGATAAACTTACAGAAAATATAATTTATGCTTACATGCGTAAAGAAACGGTCGCATAAAATAAATTTATTCGTTGAATAAATTTTACATCATAGATTTATGCATTATAAATTTTATTAATTTTTATTGCCTGGAATTTTATAATTCAAAATTTAAAACCAAATTATAAATTGATCTTATTTAGCACAACATTGTGTAATGAACTGAAAGGTTAAATTTCAAAAAAAGACATTAATGTTGCGATAGAAAAAGATTCATAAGCATTTAATGAAAGCCAATGATTAATTATAAGGTGGGTTTGAATACGATAAATTGTTATTCCATTTATCAAAGTAATTAAGACATTTAAGTATCAGTTAATAATTTTTACTTTATTGATTTTCATGAAAAATGTATTTTCAGACTAAAAGAGGGTTATTTATTTAACTACCTCTAAAGAAGGGAAAAGTTTACTATATTAATGTCCCGTTTTCACGCAACACGAAGACTTTTGGAACGGACCTCGTAATTTTGAACAGCAGTCAGATGACGAGAACGACACCTGAGCTGGCAGCCCTGGCTTTTGCACAACACCATCGGGAGGACGTTTGACCACTACATATGGTTTAACGTGCAACAGACCTACGACATACTCCATGTTTCGAACCTGGAACCCTCCTGTCCCGAAGCTGAGACCTTTCCTTTCGGCCACCGCTAAAGAAGAATAAAATCAAATGTTCAATACTTTATAAGTAAATTAAAATTTCATTCCATTCTTGTAAAGCTATGATATCCATCACAGAATGTTTTAAATTTAAGGTATATGAAATAGAAAAAGATTTTAATCAAAAAATAATTGGTGTAAAGGAGTCTGTCATGTCATAAAAGGTATAACGTTTAGATATAATAATCTAATCCTTTAAAGAATATATTATAAGTTTTCCAAAGTACTGTGTTTTGGAATCTTTTATATGTTCCAGTAAAATCGATCCTGATAGTTTTCCGTAATGTTAGTATTCATATTTTATCTATGAATATAATTTAAATTAATATTATGTAAATATATGTTATGTAATATATTACTTTCTTTGAAGATTCCGTATTTAATCACTTATATGAGTGGCTTTAGCATTAATTTCATGAATTAAATGAAATATCTAGGCTCTGGGCCATGCGATTTTCAAGGTTGTACAAATTATGATCTGTATGAGAAATCAATTTCCTTCCATCCATGATAATTCTGATACTTTTATTTATTATTAAACATGAAATGGTCCTCGTGCACCACAAATGCACAGGACGAGATGTGCAGAAGTAAATTTACCAAACAGTTCAATCCGCGAACGAAACAATTCCTTTTCAAAAATTGAAATCGAAAAAGAAAAAAAAGTTAAAAAGTAAAAATTAAAATACACTCACACAATAATAATGAAAGAAATTAGAGAAGTGGGAAAAAAGTTGTTCAAACAGAAAGATGAAAACGTCATAAAAAATTTCACTAAGTGAAAGTCAAAATTCCAATTATTAAAGAATCAATATTTTTAAAAAATATTCATGCGTATAAAGCATAAAATAATTAGAAGTAAAGGGAATGAAAATAAAAAAAACTTATGAATTATTTAGAAAAAAACAAAACTTTAAAATAATGAGAATAATATATAAAATGAAAGGGAGGAAGATGAAAACACAAATATAAAATAATGGAAACAAAAACCGGAGCAAACAGCTTTACATTATGTGTGTATGTCTTCTAGACTACAATGTAGAAATAGTATTAATTATATTCACAAGTGTCAGCAAATTCTACAAAAGATAAGAAAGAGGATTCTATGTTGATAAATGAAATCTAGACTAATAACAGGCCCTTTGCTGAAATGCCATATATTTTCTCTAGAGTTTTCCGTTAATCCTTTACTTGCAGGCGCCGATAAGGAATTTGCTCGAGGCTCTGAATTTCACTTTGAACACAGTCACACGCGTTACTGATTTGTCGAATGGACCTCTTTAAGTATTCACCAAAATCACCATGGCCAGTAGAAAACAACTCATTCAAATTAATCGGAGCAGAAGAACAAAGAATTTCATACGAGTATGTATTTTACTGATGGATATAACTTTTTGGTATGAATACAAAGTCACTTAAAACATTTGCGTTTCCTGATGCATTATTTTGTATATACATTCATATTATTTGTTGAACAACCAAAAAGATAAAGAATAAGGATGAATATTCAACAAGACAAAAATCAATACAAGCAATCCAATTGGTATGCGCAAGTGCAGTATCATCTAGAAATACATCCAGATACATTCTAATGGATTAGATACATTCTCTAATACATTCCGGAATGTGTTCCGGCCTTAGAGGATATTAAATCAGACCTTAAAGTCGTTTTTCCTCTACAGAAAACCTATTCCAGTTTTGAATCTGCATGGATGAATGATCTCTGATGAAGTTCTTACTGATTTACTACTCCTACTTCTGATTCTTACTTCTTATCGTTGTCTGTTATTATTTTTGTATTTTTTACTCTTACACAAATAAAATTCCCTTTATTAGTATTTTTACTTATTTTGTATTTCATATTAAGAGAAACTATACGTAGGTGCAGAATGGGTGAAAGGGAACATTTATCAAAATTTTTACAATTATCTTTCAATGAAATGCAACCAAAGGATATCTTAAGAGTGTATACTTTTATTGAGAACGAAAGATTTAGAATTAAAACTAATAACATGCGGAGGTAAATTTAATCATATTTATACAAATGAAATATAAGGGTTTTTTTTGTAAAGTTACAGTATTTTTAGGAAGAAAAATTATCAACAGACATATAAAGACATAGTTTGCACAGAAGTATAGGTAAATACTTCCATCCCTGTTTTTCATGTGCAAGCTATATTTATTTGATAAAGAAGAACTAGCAGCTAAATAATTAAATCAAATGACTAATGATTAATATACAGAGATAAATAATAAGATAACTATCAACATACTTTAAACAAATATTTAAAAAGTCAATTATATGGATATTGAATTTCTTTTTATTACTATGTCACTACATATCAATACTGTACAATTAAACAAGATGCACTAATGCTTCTTTTCTTGATATTTCTCAAGAAACTTTCAATAAATAAGTTTTAAATAGTTCCATTATATTATTTAAACTAATTAGACTACTGAATGATATTATCAATAATTTAAAATAAAATTTGCTCCAGACGACTCCTACCTCAGATTTCCATGCTAAATAATTATACAAAAATATCCATCTTTATGTCATAAAATAAATTTTTGTTGTAAGTGATTACATTGTCGAGTTTTTTGTTTACAAATTTTGAGCTCAGTTACTAAGCATAATAAAGTAACTTGTTACGCAGATTTGATCTTAATACAGATTTTATCTCTGTAATAAATATTTTAATCGAACTACAAATAAACGATACGAAACGATAATTGCAAACAATGGAAATCACTGAAGGATAAACATTATCAAGTCAGTAAATTAAATTTAATGTGATATGCCAACAGGATTTACGTACTTCCAGTTATTCAGATGCTTTTATGATTTCTTTTGCATAAATTATTAAATGCAACTAGATCCTACAAAAGTACTTAACAGTATCTGGTAATCTATTTTTATATTGAGCAAACGAAGGATTTCATTGATTATTTTATTATTTTAAACGCTTAACACAACTTAAAAAGATAAAATTGTCAATAAATTAATCAATAAAATGTTTTATGAGATGGCGTTTGTAACGATATATATTACACACTTTTATTTTCGTTTTCTGGTTCAGTAATCATTATTCACTTTTATTTTGTTTAAAATAATTAGGTGAATAACAATTACCACAAAACTGTCTTTTCAAACTCTTATTGATTTTTAAAAACTTTAAATTTAAATTATTCAAATGATAATGAATCTGCGAAATTATTCAACTGAATTTTGAAATGAGGACTCTCTAAAAACTTTGAAAACGTTTTTGTGCCAAGAATTTCACTGCAGTAAAGATTTCTAATTTTTGAAATTAAGGCATTAACCAATCAGTACTGCAATCCTAAATAACAACTAGTTGTAATTACTTATGATTAGTTAAAATGTTCAACATTAAGTTATGGGATAATCAGGACCTAAAATTTGCCTCAGGTAAATTATTTTGTTTGCTGCAATTATTTCATAATTCAATGAACTGCAATTTTCCTTCTCTACTTTAACTATTTTTAATTATTTTTAATTTTAAAAAGTTAACCCTAAATCTTGAATTCTTACGGATTTCATTTCCATTATTTAAATTATTAATAAGTCCACTTAACCTCGTTCTAATTGTTATAAATAATTTTATTTATTTATTAGCTTCAACCATATGTTTCAAGATTATTTCTGATTTTAGGAAAAGTATTAAAAAGCACAATTAAATAGTAGAATATGACATTACGGTAAGAAAACTGAACTCGAAGAACAGCGGTATTGTAAACAACTAACGGAATTAATCAGATAACAATTATCATTAAGGTATTAAACAACTAATATTTGCTATTAAAATAATCGTAGACAGCAGTGGCCTGATTGCAAACTATCACTTGAATTCACCAAAGATGGTCGGTTTGAAAGAGCTTAGCACAGCTTCTGCCAGCCTTCTTCTGCGGTGGTCATAATCTCTGGTGTGAAAGTTTGGAAAATATGATGACGGTTCAGATATACTGCGTGTCCACACTTATCGTGATCAATAGCTAATTTCTAAACCGTTAGGGATATACATATAGTTGCAATTGAAAAAATGCTTTAAATGAAGGGAAGAATTATAATATACGTTTTTGGAGTGAATAAATATATTCCTGAAAAAGTTACGAATTCTAACTTTTTATACGGTCCCCCCGGAGCTATTAGTCATATTTAGTAAAATATTCTTGACATTCCAACATTTTAAACAAAAAAGTCCCATTCTTCTGCGACTAAAACTGACCGAGTTACGGAGCTTTGAATATGACTGACTTAGACCGCTTTATGCCATTTCAATAGCCGGCTTGAAGACGATCCACCAATTAATGCACAGCACTTGCTCGACGAGTCCGCTGATTGGTTAAAAAACATGAAATTCGAAGCTCCAGAACTCGCCCAGTTTTAGTCGCAGAAGAGTGGAACTTTTTTTGTTTAAAATGTTAGAATATCAAGAATATTTTACTATATATGGCTGATAGGACCGGGGGACCGTATAAAAAGTTAGAATTCGTATTTTTTTAGAAAAATATTTAGTGACTCAAAAAACATATATTATAATTTTTTCCTTCATAAAAGCATTTTTCCAATTGGAACTATATGTCTATCTTTAACGGTTTAGAAATTAGCTATTGATCACGATAAGTGTAGACAACCTGCATATATTTATATAGGGTGATTAAAAAAAATAGTGGCCAAACTTTAAGGGTAAATCAGGCGTACGATAAGCATCCAAAATCGCATAGGAACATGAGTGCGTTCACGCCACCTGGAGGCAGCAGATGGCATTAAACTTAAAACCAAGTTGGCCAAAATGACGATATCTTTCTGAATATTAAAGGTATTTAACTGTAAATTTTATATAAGGGTCCCTATATATATGGCTTTGTATCTGTGAAAGAATAATTACGCTACATTTCGCGTATGCGCAGTAAAAAAGTATTTACTAAAAATGCTTATATCTTCTTTATTATCAATGTATCTATTTGGAATTTTAATATAATGCTTCTCTAACATGATGTCGTTTATTTGTTTTTATTTTCGTATTATTCAAAGGAAAACTCTGTAAATTATAAGCAAAAACATGCGGAAAAATTTGGGATTTTTTCAAGAAGCCTTTATATATTCCCCAATATTACTGATATTTTTACAAAAATGCATGTAAATTTTGTAAACGTCTCTCAAAAAATTGATGAGTTTTGCAAACAATTATCAGCTTTCTGTGAAGCGGCGTAAACTAAAACCCCTTAAAGAATTCACCAATTTCTGGTCGGTCCACTATATGCCGTCATGGCCGAATCTTCAATGTGAATTGTGAGTAAAAATCTATTCTTTATATGGTCGAGGTTTGAGGAAAATTCTTAGAGCATTTCGGGAGATATTCGAAAAAATGTGCATTGTCACTTTTCTGTAAAGCAGCTAGATGCACTCGCTTTTACCTGAACAAATTTAAGTTAGATGAGGAATACAGAATCAAATTTCGAATTTTTTCGATTATCTCCCGAAAGGCAGGATGAATTTTCCTCATTGACCATATAAAGAATGGGCTTTATCTCACAATTTACATTGAAGATTCGGTCACGAGTGTATTTAGGGGACCGACCAGAAATTGATGAAATGGAAAAAGGATTTCAACTCATCCCGCTTCACAGAAAGATGATAATAGTTTACAACTTTCATCAATTATTTTGTGAGATGTGGGCAATATTTACAGGCATTTTCGTAAAAAATATCACAAATATGCGGGAAGATATAGAGATTTCGTTAAAAACTCCCAAATTTTTCCGCATCTTTTTTGGTTATAACTTGCAGAATTCCCCTTCGAATAATACGAAATTTATAAAATATTTGATATTATGCTAGAGATAAGCATTTTTTTAAAATGCCAAATAAATGCACTGATAATAAAAGAAGACATAAGCATTTTTAATAAATAGTTTTTAATGCGCATTCGCGAAAGGTAGAGTAATTTTACTAATTTTTCTTCCAAATCTTTAAAGCCATACATATAGGACAACTTATATAAAATTTCCTGTTCAATAACGTTACAATTCAGGAAGATATAAGCATTTTGGCCAGCGCGGTTTTATGTTTAATGCCAACTGCTGCCTTCAGATGGCGTTTGCGCACCCATGTTCCTATGCGATTTTGAATGCTTCTCTCATGCCTGATTTACTCTTAAAGTTTGGCCACGTTCTTTTGAATCACCCTGTGTTATATCCCTTTAGGACATACATCTAGATAGCTTATATATATTAATTTTCGTTCTTTTCCAGTGTCTCTCCGCAGATAATTTCAGAAAAGAGACGAGTTGTGCTTTATTAAGATGAGATACGCAATAAAATTTATTTTAAAATAATTGGATTTTGAGAACTTTTGGAAATGATTATTACAATCCTGAAAAATGAAACAGTTCATCCAGGGAAATGAAAAATTGCTAAGTTAGTTCTTATTCTTGTGCTAAGCTATTTTATTTCTCACTACCAAATTTAATGACAAATATGGTGCTTTAAACGAAAACTTGACAAGTAGAATCGGGCAAAAAAAAAAAACAGAATAAAATTCAGAAATAAGTCGTAATATATTTCTATACAGCTAAATTTTAAGTTGTGGGAGTGCTACTGAAATACTCTTTCGACAAAAATGAAACATTTTAATTATTATATATATTCATTTTCAGAAATGTGAAAATTATAATAGGGAACGACTGAATTCTATATAAATTATGATCTGAATATAATTTATTCGATGAATTATTATATGAAGAAAATCGTTGTGTCATATGTAAAGAACACCAGATATATTCTGAAATATATACTAAAATGCTTTCTTTCGCAATATTCATTTTTGCTTCGGCGAAATCTTATATCTTTCACTTTCTTCTTTGTCTTCTAAACTGAGAAAGATATGCTTGAATACAAATTCAATTTCGGTAACCTGAGGTGTTATTTTTCGTAGCGGTTTTTGTATGTATTTCAACCCGTATATGTGAAGGAATGCATTATGTTCATGCTTCGTATTTCTTCACATTGTTTCTTTTAGTTTCAGTAGAATAAAACCCGTACACTGGATTTCGTGCCTACAACCGGCATCAAATATAACCGCTTTAGATATATTTTTTGAAAAATTGTTACCTATGTCTGGTACAATTTTTCAACCTGTTACCTTTTATATTTTCTCGAAAACTGAAACTTAGCAATTTAGATAGATGACAAGTATATTTCTATTTATTTTGAGAAATGCTTCATCGTAAAAATATAAATAGTTTGAACATACAAATATATCTACTAATAATACATTAGACATAGTTAAACTGTAGTTTAACTGTTACATGTGTCCTATGATTTGGTTCAGATATGTAAATTATGCTGGAGATGAAAATAAATTCTATATAATATTAAAAGTCAGCACGTTTTCAAACTGCATTAGGTTTAATCTCGAGCAAAGAAATCAGAATTAACATTTCTCGAATTTGTGAAGAACGATGGTACCCCAAACGGCTTTCATTATTAACCAATGAATACATGCAGGAATGACAAATCTGAAAGCATATGCAAAGGGAAACCAATATTTAACTAATCTCTACAGACTTTAGTGAAGAAGTCTGCACTTAAGAAATATTTGAGCATCATTATAGCGATTAGAAATAATGATCAAACTGAAAAGCAAATTTCAACGATTCTAAAAAAAGTGTTATATTTTATTATATTTTTGACACTATTAATAATTTACTAGTCTTCTAAATTGGAAACGTCGACTCTTTTGAGAAATTAAATACCATTTATTCATTAAACTCATTCATCTGATTCCAAAATTAGTCATAAAATTCTGATAAACATTTAAAATGGCATTACTTTGTCCCCCTGTTTACAGAATATTAATATGCACAAAAAGTAAATAATAAAGAAGGATTTTCTTGAATTTCACTTAAGTGGATCCTCTAGATTTGTGAATTTTCTTTAAATAAATAAAATTTGGCTTCATTATGATTTTCAATCTCAATAACACTGGGAATCATTTATTAGAGCTAATTTATTCTTTTTAATCCTTTTCTGATTTAGTAATTATATCAGAAAGGAAGGAGAAAAGACAAATGAGTAAGTCCTGAAAAGACCGAAAAATAGAAAAAAAGCGTCACATCATGTATTGAAATATGTTTAAGGTTATGATATAACGTAGACAACCAGTTGAAATCAAGATACTCTGCAGAAATTCAAGAGCGAAATTTCATACATTCTCGCAGAAAAGTGACAGTTGATCGTCAGACCAAAATGGCGTTAATCAGCTACAGGAACTCAAACTGTCAGTTATGCCGTGAGTGCATGTTGCTAATAGTGAGCTGTTTGAATGGAAACCTAGTTTGTCTTTCACTAACTCCAGGCTGAAAATGCTCCTGCTTGAAGAGGTATACAAGAGATTATCATCGTGATCTAGGCACCCTGCCTAGAAAAGAGAATTCTCTTTACTTATACTAATACCTACTAATTGTAGCTGGCAGTGAGGAAAATCACGCACGAAGCCCGAATGCTTCCTTGAAAGACACCATAATAGTGATGGGTAGGGATCATGGTATGGGCAGGCATCATTTTGAAATGGTTGCAATGATTCCTCGAATTTACAGTTATACATGAATGCTGAAATATACAAATAGTTTCTTGATCCTTATTTCTTTGCTATATGTGAAACAGTTTGTCAACTTCTCTAATGGACGTTAATACGCCTCATCGCGAAACACTAGTGGCCGATTATCTGAGTTAGAAGGATCAACGAACGAAATGGTTTGTTTATTCTTCGGCTTCGCATCTTGAAACGTTGCGGTCTAATTCTAGTACCCCCGGTGGTGGGTTCCGTTGAACGTGCGATTCCCAACCCTAACCGAGGGGTACCAGAATAGAACCCTAAGACGCCGGTTTGCATCACTGCAAATGCCCACCAGCAATTTTAAGAGTTTAAAAGCAGTGTTCATTGCGAATACACTTTGATATTAGAGGCAACCATAAACAATACAATATATGTAAAATCGCTGTAAAGGATGTCTTGTTCAGGGCTAATCACGCACTTTATTATTTTACTTTGAATCTTTAAAATTTTGAAACCCATTCTTTTCTTTTTTTTTTCCTACCTAATATTATATAATCATATATAATTATAGAAATCCTAATAGTTTCAAAAAATAGCAACCTGTATTTTGTGTATGCGGCATGATAAAATAAAGATGAATTAGGTTTTATGAGTTTCGTTGTTAGGACGCTACTTTTCCGCACGTTAACAACGGGAAAAGTGACGTCTCCCAACCCAACCGGGGGTACCAGAATAGACCCCTATTTCTCAAGTGTCATGCTCTTAGCTTCAAACTCATTTAAGTTACATGGATAGTTTTAGTTGTTCCATTAATTTCTCTCGCTATGGCTTAACTGGACATGACTTAATTAAAATTTAATTGAAAATTTAATAAATTCGTCGCCTTAGAAATTCAGCGATTTCATTTAAAATGCATCCAAATGCCATCCGAGCGATATTTCTGCAATGCACTAAACATCGCTAAACGGCATCAACGAACGATACACAAATAAGAACGCAAGAACTTTTGAAATATTGCTGAGTTAATGCGCTGTGACAGGGTCTCATGATCATTAGTGAATTCTCCATTATTTATATCTATTTTCGATTTATCACAATGTAATAAAAGAAACTGCGTTCTGTCATATCTTCTTTCAACTCAGAAAAAATCAATTAAGGAATTATAAAAGGTTAAGGGAATTACACTAATAAGAATATTTTGAAATAATAATTTATTTTGAGGAATAAAATGAAACTAAGAGTGAAACTGAATGAAAGTGAAATGAAACTGAAACTGAATGTAAACTTGAACAGATGCCTGATATTTCTATTCAGCAATGTTAAGATTATAAAACAGTTTCAGTGCAAACCAATAATCTTCGTAATATCTAAAACGACAATTTTTTTTATTCAGATGAAAATGAATCTTCCTACTTGATTGTCGGTAGTTTGTCATCCAAGATTAGAAAACACAATTTTAAAATGCTAGATGTTAATATATCACTTTTAATAGTTAAGTTATGATCTTTAAAATAACTCGTTATGTATGTAATGCATAAGAACATTATCTTCACATAGTTATTAAAATGACGTCATTATCTCCTTCCCAAAATGATTTCTGAAAGAGGATGAAATTGTCAAAATAATACAAAAATTCCTTACAAATCAAAATATTATAAATTACCAAGATGCTATTTTGAGGCAGATAGTTAAATAATCTTTATTTATTCCTGTTCGAAAAATTATATACTTCACTTCCTTATCTCACATAAATAAATACGAAGAAAGAAATTATTTCAGTAGAAAATTCAACAGCATTGAAATTTCTTTGGAAGTCTGAGTTTATGCGGTTGAAAGCATTTAAATTTTAGTGATGTTTCTGCAGTAATGCTGCCACTGATTATGAATTCTTTTCATCAAAATATGTTGGCAAGCTATTGATAATTATAATATACATTTCAAATTCCCAAAGAGATATCTAAAACACTATTTTTTCATAACTCGTTCATCTGAGGACACCACAAATATGTAGATAAGACAAGCTGTCGTATAAGTAAGCGAGTTCTCTCTCCTGGTTGTCGTACAATAAGGGGGGAATTGAATCCTCCCTCCAGTGATATTACGTAACTCCTGCAGGAGGGGTCAGGCCGCGGCCGGTGATGGCTACTAGCACTCCGGCCTCAGTACTCGAGCTATTGTAGCGGCTGTCATTTAGTTTTACTCGGATGTTGCGACAGGGAGGGGTGATTCACTTTATGATAACTCGTTACACAATTTTCATTATGTCATAATATCCGATTTCATTTAGTCACACTATTACGACATTTAGATCATATGAAATGTTACATAATCCAATATTAAAACATAACACTGTTCTATCTGTATGCTCTATGCATTCCAAAACATTTTCTTTTGGATATGGTTATCTGAGTACTTTTCGCGTTAGCTAATTTGTAGCAACTGAAAAATTTTGCATTTCTCTGTTTACAGTCAGCTTCAGAACTGGAATGTACCAGGAAAAATATATTTTAACCGTTAAAGGCCCAATATTGCCTTTAAGAAACATACTCAATTTTGTCTTCTTAAATATTCAGAATAAGATAATACTGATTCTGATAATGCTTATGAAAAAAATATAAATAAATTGATGATTTTCGCTTCAAGCTGCATCATTTGAGCTTTGTTTATACGCTTGAGAATACCATATTTTATTCTACAATGTTGAAGAAAGTTCCTTATCCGTATTATTATTTATCAAAATTCATATCTGTGTTTGACATGATAGAATTTTATAAAGGGAATTTTTTTCTGAAATAAAGCCCAATGTTTTCAGTTGGTAACAAACGGTTCTTTAGCCATAAAAATACATAAAACAAAATAGGATTTTTTATAGCATTTTTTCATGTTTTATTCAAGAAATTAAAGTAAAAAAACCCTTTAATATCAATTTTTTAAAAATCAGGCTTTAAGGGGTTAACTTTTTTAAACATGAAGAAAAAAATCAACAATGATTTTATATAAAATACGATTATCTAGTATTCAGGACGCTGCATGGCTTTTTACAGCATTTTCAAAACCTTTACATATGAACCACTTTAAACTGGTTCACCACGCGTATATTTTATGAAAGTTCGAAAAGAAAACCAAAATATTAGAGAATGAAATGCAGTGCAACTTTCAAAATATTATAAATGAGCAGCAGCGGTCTTGACATGCTCTCCGCACTTTGGATAAGCTGCGTCGGCATGGGCAATAAAAAATGAGCTGCAAACACGAAAATTAATCTTAACACAGATTGAAAAGAAAATATTAATATTTTGAAAATTGGATGTACTGGCTTCGCGTAATTAAAGTTTTCCTATTCAGAAACGACTACGTCCGCAAAAATTCACCAGAAAAGAGTGGATGTAAAACTTTTTGGAAGACTCAATAAAGGTGTGAGTAAAACATTAAGTCAAAAGAAAGTTTCATGTATGCCCACCAAAGGTCATATTACCGTGAAATACCATTGTGCAAATACACAAGTTTTCCGATGTGATGCAGTAGATGTTTTCTTGAAAACAAACATTTGCAAAGAGCTTGTTTTGAATGCACTCGACACTCATAGTGGCGTTGAATTTACAAGATCGCCTTTGTTAGTTAACTAATTTCATCAAAACGTTGATTCATCAGTTGTTTTATGGAAATTTCGAACTTTGAAAGGCCTTGAAGAAGCGCACTTACTGTTGAAGGACTTTAAAAAAAGATGGGAAATTTGATGAAACAGGATCGTTGTCTGTTCGACTTAGACGAGGAAGCAGTCGAAGAGGTTGCAGTTCAGGCAGAGGAGGACAGACCTTCAATCCTTGAGGCCAACACCAATGCCCTCCGTTTTTTCAGAGTTATTGACTAGGTCATTTTCAATAGGCCACAAAATCCTTCGGAAGATCTTCCTATATCATTCATACATACTTTCACTAGTGCAGTGAAACTGAAGTACGACTCTGGTCTTCACTCTAGTCTCTTGCTAGCTGGGAGACCGACTCAGAATGGCCACGAAACATCTTCTAACCAAAAAAAGAGCAGTTTCATTTGGATAGTTTAGTGATGACTCAAAAATGCCAAAATTTGAGATGCACAAAATATAGTCTCCTCCGAAAAAGAGATGTGATGTCGATTTTCTGCATAATTTATTCAGTGTCAAAAAATGATCGAAATTCTAAAGGTCCGGTAACATGCTGGATCACCGGGCAGCACGTCGTTGAATTAGTATGGAATTGTTCCGGCTTTGGAATCGTTTCCCTGCCTTGCACTCATAATCTTCATGCAAGACGAATTTCCTACACATATTTTTTATATTATAAGAATGCTTTGAAGAGATTTTTACAGAAGAACGTATGACCTACGAGCACTTTCGTCATGTATAATCTCTCCGATGCCCTCAATTCATAAGAGATTTGAGTTTGTGGTAATTAAAAGCAGCTGATAGCTCATGAAAACCCAAGAAATTTAGCTATTTTTAAAGACTTCATTCCGTGATACTCGCACGAAGTTTCTAGGTTCACAATTCTCAAAAATGAGGAATATACCAATAATGCGATTTTTGATGCTAGCAGACAATGATGACTATCACATGGGCAATGTTTGTTAGAATAAAAATTTTACAAATATAAATTGTATCCGAAAATATAAGTGTGCGTGACACATTGGCACAAGCAAGGTCTCGTAATGGTATCGGAGAACTGTAACACAGTTCTTTGAAGCATTACCACAAGAAGAATTCGAGATTGATGTGGTTCAGATGGACGCGGATGACATTGTGCGTTACTTAAAAAACCGATGATTTGTTGTTCGGATGTCAAGACCAGTTAACCTACAGTAGAAAAGCAACTGTCCTAATCACTAAACCATCGAGACGTCAGTACAAAAATGGAATATGAATTACCTCTTTTTTGACGAGTTTCGTGTCGAAGGAGATTTCCAAATCATCAAAATATGTAGTTGTATACATTTGATTATTAACATTTATGTACGCGAAAATGTCTTTTTGTATTAAAATGATATTGCTCTCCAGCTTGTCAATTAATAATTATTACTTTGTTTCTCGAGATTGGAAAGTAAAATCCTGAATCTGCGTTAGGAGTCGATGTATGTCATCTCATTTTATATGGAAAGTAAAATCCCGAATCTGCGTTAGGAGTTGATGTATGCCATCTCATTTTATAGAACATATTCTATGTACTTAAACTATACCTCATATTTTAGGACAAAAGCTGCCGCCGATCAAAGGATAAGGGATAGGGAACTTGTCAGGAAAGACTTTGTTGGGAATCCCGCATCTCCGTAGCTCTTCTTAACCTCAATTCTAAGTAATTTACTTATCTTTACACTGTGAGTTTTGTAAAATTATCTTTTGGTTATTTAAAAAAAGTTTCAGCCTTACTTGAAATCGTGAAGCTTAATTTTGATGCAAAATCGTTTTAGAAAAAAGAAATGGGAGCGGATATCATTTTCTCAAAGTAATTGAAACGAAAATGGTGGTTTTTATTTTCAAAAGGCAAAAAACTATTCTGAAAGGCCATCAAAGGATTTTTCTTACTTAACTTCTTAGAATTAAACCTCCATTAGTAATGTTGTATAAAAGATAGTTATACTTTTACTCACCTGATACAGGATTATTATTCTCTTCACTCATTTCCCATGCCAGATGAATGGAGGAAGCTGTGGCTGAAACTAAACGCAATGTTGGTGCACCGGGCGGGTCTGAAAACAAAACATGAGGGCTAAACAAATATTGCATCACAAATGAAATATATCGGAAGTGTAATCAACGCTTTGAATTGGTATGAATTAACTAATATAATTTTGGGGGCTTGTTTGATGAACTTTTTTTTCAGCAACTGCTTATAGTTGAAAAGCGACCAGCTTTAGAACAGTTAATAAGTGCATTTAAGCATCCATACATTTTTGATGATATAAATTCCGATGAATTAAAAATTTATCTGACTACGTCTAAAAGACGGTTTGGGGTCAAAATTCACAAAAAAATTTTTATGGTTTTACTTCAAAGCCTATTTATTTAGCTTTCTAAATCTGTATTTATTTTATTTTTACGATGAATAGAAACGGAGATATAGAATTTTTTATAAAACACGATAGCTATAGACGAAACCTGAAGTTGGCTGTTTTCTCTCGTTATATCAAATACACCGCAATTCGAAGTATAAATTAATATGCTTTTTATTTATTTCGATTAATTATACACTCTATCTGAAAGCCATGTAAATTTGAATAAGATATTGAGTTTCGACAAGCTACTATGAACATTTTTACCAAAATGTATATTTGTAGAGTTACAAAATTCACATTTCGGAACATCGATAGCTTAATTGTTGTTTAATGATTGATTTTATGGTCTTAAAAAAGTATTTCATGAGCTGGGAATAGTTCCTGGCCAATATATACATTGAAATAATATCTTAACCTCAATAATCATAGAATCGTTACTTCTAAGAGACAGTCTTTGGCAGGAACAAAAAACGCTAGAAAAAAATTACGGGCTCTCAGAATGAAAAAATGTGATACGATACTGAATGAAGAAGGTATATCTTACAAATGTGACAAATTTCAAAAGATGTTAAATAAATATATTTTTAATGAAAAGAAAATTAAAACTTTAAATGCGTTTTTTTGGAAAACATATTTTGTCAAAAGTTACTTACGCAAAACACGATATCTCAAAACATTATCAATATATTTCCTTGAATTTTTGTATATATGTTTTCCTAAGTTTAGTAAAGGCAATGAACTAGAGATATAGTTTTCAGATGAAGAGTTTTTGATTTAGAGCTACTTAATGTTGATTATACCTATGTATTTTGTGAAATTTTGAATGAGAGAATACTCGATTGGCCATAACTTTCCTGTAAATGCAAGTATTTCTTAGATCCTAGTTCATTGCCTTCACCATAGCTGTAAATGTGATGTGTAGAAAAATGATTTGAATATATGGATTATAATTTCTGTTAGAGTGTTTTGCTTTTTGCTCTAATTTTACCCATTTTTTTACCTAAATTATCCCATTTTACTGAATCTAAAGAACATAAAAATTACTGACTGGTATTAATGATTGTTTTGAATTATATTGAGTCAGGAAATGAACTGAAATTGCGCATTAAAGCTCTTTTTAAAAAAATGCGTTCCCGCACGTAGTCAGATACCGAGGGACTGCTAAGAGAGCCCTTTAGGTGTGCTACTTCTTTTGTTTAGAGAGTTAAGATAAAAGAGTAAGTACTGAGAGAGTTAAGATACTGCGAAATACTGATCCTCTGGTACTTAATAACTAAACAATAAATCTAAATTTTGTGATTCATAAAAAAAATTGCTAAATTAAAACAGTAGTGAAGAAGTAAAATATAAATGTAATATAAAAGGTGGGAGATTGCCTGGTAATAACATACAACAACCGGAGATGATCTAGAAATATAATCTTTTCTTTCCCTATTTCTTTAAGGTCATAATGAAGTTCTGTGACTTCATCTTGTCGCTTTGTCTAGTTGAAATGAATTACAACCTTAAAAGTTATACTTAAATAATTTACTGCCACTTTTATTTTGCATTTGAAATAGTGCCGCAGAAATTCATACGCGACAAGTTTCTCCAGTATTCCATGTGTTTTTTGAAATGCCTAGGATCTATGCATTCAATTTTACTGAGGTTTGAAAAAGGGCGTTCTAATTTCCTGGAATTGTTTTTGAAATTTATGCTGATAAAAAATATTTTTTTAGCATTTTGTGCTTTCAGCAATACAAATGTCGTTTTATCTCCAAAGCCCTCATACTGTTCAGGATCTTTCTTCTGTTCTTCGGCATAATTTAATTTTGTTCTTCCGTTCATTCTAAACTGAACAATATACTCAAAGTATATTGTTCAATATACTCAAAGTATATTGTTCAATTCCGTCCACTGCAAAGCTTATTAATTTCTGTAGATCCACTTATTAAAGAAATTAGTGCAATTTCAAATAATACAATACGAATATAACACAAAATATGAATATTCACATTTATGCATAATTTTTATATTTTCAGATAGTTTTTTTTTTCATTTTGGATATGTTTATTTTCAACAGTAAGAAATTATTTTTATTTTTTATATTAGCTTGATGCAATAAAGCTACCTAAGACAAAATTATCGTCGAAACGTATTTAAAACAAAAGAAAAGTAATAAAGCTTGCATTTCTCAACAAGTTAACAGATAGTATTTACAGAGATTTATTTCATTCATTTAAACAAATACGCCCATTTATAATATTAAACACAGTTTTAATTATTGCATTATGCAGCGTATGCTTATTACTTTCAGTCTTTTCCTTAAACATTGCAGACATGGCCATAAATAAAAATGAAAAATGAAGTCAGAAAACACGCAAATGCGGAAAGAACATTTTAATTTGGAAAAACTCGCCTTTTTCGGTATGGAAAAATAAATCTTGAATAACTTCTCTCCCTGTAGTCTCTCTAGCTTATAATATATCCCGAACAAGAAAGCAATTTCATTCTTTAAAACAACTATTCATATTCTTGAATAATAATTTCTCTGTACCATATCTTTATTTAAGGTGCATGCGAATTATTTTTTATATTAGTATGCTTAAACGACTTCATGTTTCTCTATTTCCCAGCGTAGTTAGGGAATATCATATGTAGATGTTAATTCATGATTAGGCAAAATTTATTAATATCTAGCAATGACTTAAGGCCTGGAAAATAACTATTTCAGTTAAAAGTGAAAGTTCTGTGCTTTTTACAAAAAAAAAAAAAAACGTTAAAATGTAGCTTATGTATAAAGGATGTTTCCAACTTTTGCGTAAAACATGGAATAAGTTTTGCATTAATAATTAATAAATTTCATAAAATTGGCATAAATAAAGTTAGTTAATTCCTTAATTATTAGTATAATTATTGTATTAATTAATTTGTTGTATGGATTTTTCGATTGGCCGTTTTCATTGAATTTTGGAAAAATATAAAATTTCTTCCACATTTCCTGAATCTTAATTTCATGGGTTTTATATGTAACGCACTTGTAACATAATATTTATCGCACAAGACCAGCTACAATTGACTAGAGGAGAACAGCCACTTAAACAGAGAGTGATTTGAGAACAATGATGTGCTTAGTGACGTTATCAATCCCATCGACCGGAGTTTTCTGAGAAGTGCTTAGACAATAATAGTCGACAATATAACTTCTAAATTAGTATTAAATGTGTTCTGAAACACTTCCTCATGTCATTCATTATTCACGTTTTGTAGCCAAACTGTATAATAATTTTAAGAGTTTATCAGAATGTCATAAAAATACTTTTTCAATAACTTAATCTCACTCTAGCCAAATATCTTGTTTCGTGCGAAGTTTGCCTTAGAAAACATTTATTTCACTGACGTTTTCCTTATGGCCCACTTTCAATTTTTGAAGTGAAAAACCAGTGTCTAAGTGACTATTATCGTTAAAAGATTTATTGAATATTGTGGCTGATACGCGTAAGTTTATTATGGTTAAGCGTCTAAGTTACAAACTTCGATGATTTGTACATACACTAAGAGCATAGTGTCATCGAACATCACTAAATTATAAAGTGCAACACTAAATAAAATACACAAAATCCCCGGATGAAACCATAAAACTGAATAGTTGTGTACTGAATCAGTCAGAGAGTATCTATTAGTTTTATCCAGTACTTTTCAGCAAATGATGTTGCATATGTCGTCAATTGAAATCTTTGAAACTCATGCAAAGTAAGAAGGCAAGAAATTTATTCTGTGATGACATTAGGAAAAATATAGAAATTTTCTTGATTGAAAAATTTGCATAATTCTTTGAATTGCGCACTTTTAATCAATCATTAATTAAAACAAAACATTAGAATAGATATAAAACATACAACATATATTTTGCTAGAAAATGGAAGAAAATACAAGATTTAATAAAGTAAATTAAAAACAGGTGTTTTTTTCTCTCATGAAATTTAATTATCATTCTTCTTTTAAATTTAGAAACTGAATCCATTGTAAAGTTTAAAAATTTGTTTCACTTATTATCTTCTTCCTTCTCAGACAGAGCTTTAAGGATTTGTTGTATATAAACACATATATTTCTTGATATACGAGTATATGTGTTAATTCTAAGTTTTTATATTACAAGTAATGGCTCTTACTGTTTAAGCACAACAGTATATGCAAATTCTAATCCTTCGTTGTAATACTGGATCATTGATATTTCTTTAAATAAACAAATGTTTGAAAAATATTTGCTTTTCTGATTCCATTTCTAATTCCATTTTAAAATAGTTTCCAATGTAAATATGAAAGAGATGATTAAAATTACAATTTTAAGAAATTTCGCAATACCCGTTTTTAACATTGTAAAATTATAAAATAAGTTTTTTTCTAATTTAAAATCAACCAGACGAAAAGGAAATAATATTTTTATGAAAAATGCCAGGAATTTACGCTGTGTACACATTGTCTCGTTTCATGAATCTATTAAAAGTTGGATGAGAAACTTTAAAAGAAAAGCAAAGAAAAATAAATAACACCAAGAAGAATTCAGGCTTTTTTTCATTTCCTGCCTCTTCGTTCCCTTTAAGCTTTCTAAAAAATTACACGCCAGTGAAGAATTTTATTTTTTGAGCTGCCACTCTCATGTCAGATGTTGTAAAAATGCAAAGAAAGCTTATTTATGTTTCATACTTCATGAATATTTAAAGAATATATAAAATGAAATTAGCCCACTAATTTTTGGGTGTTTTTGTGCGATGTCTTTTTTCTGATATTTGGTAAGATGCGTTTCAACTTTTAATGAAATTTAGAGAAAAAATTAAAAATGGTATTGACTTTAAAATCATATTTGTTATTTAAACAACAAAAGTAATCACCTTGTCATTAATGGTATTTGCAGGTATAGTTCCTTTGATAATATATTTTTTTAAATCCATAACTTTATTGAAAGAATGACTAAACCAAACCAAACGAAAATGTGAAACGTCATAATATTTAAAATATTTAAACAAAAAAATATTTAAAATATTTGAGGAAGGAAGGAGGAGCTTTAAACAATTTACTATTAAACTATTTAATATTTTATGCATATTAAAAAAACCATATTTCTATTATTCAAACATTTTATTAAAATTCATTATCTTTGTCATCCAATTATACTAAATTCTCTTATACTTTATAACACAACTAGTTTATAAGAGATATAAAATTCAGTGCTGTCTTTTGAGGATATTTTGAATAGATGGCATACCACTAATATGTTCGTTAGAGGATCACTAACCCAGATAGCAATTTTAGTTTGCAGCAAATTTGCACTGCAAATCTGCAAGCTTTCTGCAAATTTGTCACGACAAGTGTGAAACAAGCTTGCAGCAAGTTAACGCAAGCCTCGAAGTCACCATAGGACGAACTTGCAGCAAGCTTGCATTGCAAGCAAAATATTGCTTTATAGCAAATAATATAGCAAATTGCATTATAGCAGAAACAACCCAGGATAGAACTCACGACCTAGCGCGCGGGAAGCGGGCTCTCTAACCATTCGGCCAGTTAAACTCTAACAGGAGAAGATAGATTTCGCTAATACACCGTTCGATTCGATTCGCATACGATTTATTTTAAACTAGTTTTATTATTCGTTAATTTTTTGAGTTGCGAATATGATTTGAAGTCAAAGAGAGAACGATTTTCGCTGATAACTACGTTTTGTTAGTAGAATAAATTATGAAATTAGAGTTCAAAAGTAATTACTTTAAAATGGGACAAAATGTATAAATTTATTTTTCTACAAACATTGACTGTTTTTTCGGTTTAATTTTGTTTATAAACGCTAAAATTTCAACATTCAGAAAAAGGCGATATAGTTTTCTTTAAAGTGCGAATGCTATATTTAATAAAAAGATGGAAAATGCTTCAAAATTTTTTTTATAAAAAAGTTAGTTTTTTTACAAATTATCATTCATTTATTGAATTAATAAAAAGAAGGACGGTCTAGGAGATGCTATTAAAAATCGGATGTTTTTTCAAAACAGAGACAAAGATAATTATCTCTTGGTGCTATCTTTGCATCACGCTTGTTTTGAAAATTTACTGCAAGCTTGCAATGCAAGAGAGGGTGGCGCTAGTTGTCACGGTAAACTTGCCACAAGTTCGCTTCAAGTTTGACGCGTCAAATTTGCTATGACAAGGCAATATCAAGTCAAAATCAAACTTGCTGCAAACTTACGTGCTATCTGGGAATGACTTATGTATATAACAATCATATGAACACTCAAATTTGTTTTAATTCAAATATAATTCACTTGCACTTTTTTTCTCTCTAATAATCTCAGTAAATTCATTTCCATTTCAATCAACTAGTTGTGTTCCTCATTTCCTTCATTCTGATAACAATGCATCTATTTCTTCCGTTCAACAATTCTGGTATTTCAAATAAATCATCATCGCATTTAAGCAACAAATTTTATTTCCAATTTGTTATCGACGTAAACAAAACGTGTAAGTGAATTGAGAAATTCGATGCTTTATTCTCATTCAACAACCGACGTCAATCAATCCTTCGCTGTCTATTCAGAAGGATTTTGTCTGCAAATTGGCACATGAACAAAAAGCTACCTAATGAATGATATTCTGCCTCTGCGAACCAGTACTAATTCCAATTAGTTGTAGCAAGACTATTTTTCATCGGATGAATTAGCCAATCAAAGGACAACGTCAAGGTCACAAAGTAGAAAATCACTTACTCAGTGAAGGCAAACGTAAACAGAATTGGTAGAATGTTGTTTTCAAATGGTTTTTCTGTTACATGAAATCTACCGGAAGGTAAAATGTACTAAATTTCTTAAACAGAACTTTGGTATATTTCGTTTGCAGCTTAACCGTTTCTGACTAGTTTATTAATACTAGTTTTAAAATGACGTAGACTTAAAAAAAAATTCTTATCTTAAAGGAAAGAGTTTCTACATTGCTTTGTATGTTTATTCGTAATGCAAACAAATTTCAAAACAAGTATTAAAGACATCGGTTATGATAAAAAAAATATCGGGAATGTTTCACACTTCATTTAAAATACTTATATACTAAAAATCGTTTGCAAATTTTAGCAAATATATTTACGATTTATATAAGAATCTGGCAACACTCAGTATTTGATTTCATATCATCGCTTGAAAAAAATTTGTTTCTTGAGAAAAGAATTTTTACTTCGTCGATTTTACGAAAATGGCGAATGTAACTGAGAAAAGAACAATTCTTTTATGCTACATAAAAATTTGAAATGCTGTAAAAAAGGCTTTAAAAACAATTGTTTATCAAAAACAGAACATTTTACTTTTATAAATTATTTATAGAACATATAGCATTGGTTGTAAATGAATCACACTTGGCTAAACGATCCATTTCGACCAATCATCAACACTTGTCGATAAAATCAGAGCATTACCTTTAAGTAACATTACTTTAATATGAAATAATTCCCGTTGCAACAGTTCCTTTTAGCATGATTTCTCCCTGCCTTAACTTCTTTTATCCAGTGGTGAAAAGTGTTCAGATATATTGAGTCTGTTACCGTATAAAAAGTTAACTCAAAGATTCGTTGGAATTTTGCCACGCGTTCTTTAGAATATTTCATTTTGCTGGTACTCTCAGTTGAAAAGAGTTTTTGTTAAATGTTTTTTTTTTCTTTATTTGAAGGAATTAACTGTAGAAATAATACTTCTGTAGTTACTTAAAGCTTAAGAATAGATTTAGGTTTATATGCTTCACTTTATAGTTTTATGCTAGATATTTTGAAATATCTGTTAAATTGATCCCTACAAATATTCCATGTATGAAAAAGAAATATATTACGGATTAAAATATTGGGAAAATCTCCATTTAACTCTTAATGCAGGAAACCTTGATGAAGATGAAGTTTTTGTAAGAGAACTGAGAGCTATAGAGCAAAGAACTCTTTCAGGAACTCTATAGTAGCTTGAGAAGGATCTCGTGATAACTCCATAGATTATTCCGAAATACTTAATAAATAGGTTTATAAAAGCATTTTCTATAAACAACATATGGAGTTCATGACATTTTCAGGAGAAATTTAATCCATATAATCTATTATTTATTGATGATATATAGAGAAAACTCAATAAATACATTTAAATTAAGCATTGAATGTCCAGGAATTATTTTTCAATATGTATTCTCTTGCTACATCGTTTATCATATGCTTTCTTACACCTGAGAAAATTTTCGAAAAACTCTGTTAATTTTCTAAATATTTTAGGAACATCAAAAGTGCAATAAGAATTTCCCGTCTAGGAATGAAAACTTCAGAGGAACATTGAAAAAAGAAAGAAAGAAAGAAAGAAAACTATAACTTATAAAATTTCTTTCTATGTACATATTACTATGGAACCTAGACAATGCACGGATTTTACTTAAAACAAAATGATGTCTTATTCTTACAATTAATCTTCCTTAAAGAACATAACAATAAATAACATAATTACAAAAGGTTTGTCCTACCGTACCAAACTCTAGAGTTTGCACTTGAGCTTCGTCTGAAGGTGGGCCTGCTCCTTTATTGTTGAAAGCTTGAACAATAACTTTGTACTTTGTGTTTTTGTTGAGATCAGTTATTTCACATTCCAGAAGACCCCCAAGAGATGTCTCTAGTGTCTTGTAAGCATATTGGTCACTGTTACGGCTTTTGTACCCAACATAGTAGCCATCTATAGGAGACAAGCTATCTTCCTTCGAGGGAGGCTGAAAAAAAGTAGGTTCCACGGTTTTTGAATACTAAGTTTATTGAATTTTGTGAGTAGAATTCCTAAATCTGAAATAATTTTGGAAATTTTCAAATTTTTATACGTGAATACATTTTACGGTGATCACAAAAATTCATAAGAATTAAAATTAAGAATATTCAAGTGTATCGTGGCTGATTACCTTGTGTTGTTAATGATTGAAGCGCATGACAGTTTGTGTTTTTTGTAGTATGTGCTTAATCACCTAATAAGTAATTAAATTTGTGGTGATATTATCATTCTTTTCATTAAAACTTTTCTCAAAAATTAAAAAAGTCATACCATTTTTTTTGTTATAGAGCAGAAAGATTTGTCATACAGATGTAACTCAGAAAACATTTCATTTAATTAAAAATGGATTAATAAGCATCAATTAGCTACAAAATGTCTTATAAAGTATAGAATCTTAGAAAAAGCAACGTAAAATCAAATGTTATCATTGTTTATTTTCCCTAGAGTCTTTAATTCAAAACTAGCTTCAACATAATAAAATGTTTTAACACTTTGTTTTAATGAACTGACATTTTACATTTTGCAGGTGTACACAGATGTCAAACTCCGAAGAAAGGAAGGAAATGCGATCTCATCTTTCTTATTGCCATTAAAAAATTATGAAATAAACAAACGATGGAAAATATCTTTCATTTTTTATGCTTTATGGGCAATTACTTGATTAATATATATACAGATTAATTTTCTACGCTTCATACACTTTATAATTAGCATTTTTGATGCAAATTTTACATAATTTTTACTTTATATTAGTGGCAAATTTTAAAATAGTATTACGAGGGAGGTACGATAGTAAATGTACAGGGCGAAATTACACTGAAAATTATAATTCTGGAAAATATTTAATGCATTTCACAAAAACTTCATACTTTTGTTATTTTCTCGACATAATCTTCGTAAACGTTGAGGCATTTATCCCAGCGCGACACTCGTTTGAACATCACTTAATGTACTGCTGTTTATCAAGTTGCTTCAAGTATTCCAGAACGGTGTTCTGGAAATCCTCCTGATCCACAAATCCTTTTCCCACCAAAACTCTCCAAAAATTGCATACAGCCATTAAAAAGAAAAGGCCAGGACGAGTACATGAAGGAGTTAATCTTCTGCACGATGGCGCAAGACACCATATTTCGAAGCAAACCAAAGTGGTATTGGAACAACGGAAGCGGGAGGTCCTTCAACATCCACCCTATAGCCCAGATATAGCCCCTTCCGGTTTTCATTTATTCGGACCTTTAAAGAAATTTTTCCGGGAAAATGCTTTGAGGATCAGAAGGATTTGCAAAACACCGTTCCTCAAGCAACTTGAACAAACTCTTCAACAACATACTTCAAGCAACTTGACAAACGGCAGTACCATGAAGTGATGTTCAAACGAATGTCACGCTGGGATAAATGTCTCAACGTTTACGAAAATTATGTCGAGAAATAAACAAAAGTATGTAGCTTTTGAGAAATGTATGAAATATTTTCCAGAATTATAATTGTCAGTGTAATTTCGCCCTGTACCATTATTATCAGTTCTCCTCGTAAATACAATAATAACACTAAATTATTTTTTTACTTCCACTGGAACAGCGTTAAGTGAAATAATTATGAATAGATAAAATCTAATCTTTTCAGACTAACCATTAAGCCCTTTTCTGTAATTGCATTATTTTTAAAATTTCTTTGCAATATTTGTTTTCCATTTTAAAAGAATAATACAATTTTGAGCCATTAATTACCTTCCATGTGACTTGAATACTTCTTGAACTTGTAGCAATTGCTCTAACGTCCTTTGGTGGGCCACTTGGGGCTGTTTAAGTGAAAAAAGCGAAATTAATTTGAATTTAACCGAAGAAAACTAAACCAAGCTATGTACACATTTTTCTTGAATTAAATAAGGAAAATCAACAACAGATTTAAACCCTCAAATAAATAATGTAAAAATATGAAAATGACAGTAAATTCGTAAAGATATTTTGACATTTTTTTTTGTTCTTCATGCATCTTATGAACATATGTCATGAACTTTGTTGCTACTCTTTAAACAGCAATGACTGAATAAAATGTACGAAGAAAGCAATCATATCAAATCATGGTTGATATTATTAATTAATGTCTGGTACTTTTATCGATAAAATAATTCATATCAATTTTAGTTGTCGGCCATGGACAGATACTTCAACTATTTTAAGATTATACATAAATGATAAAAGATTATCAGGGAAATCGAAGCGAATAAACAAATTTTGATAGGTCCTTTTTAAGATTAAATTGACTCTCATTGATCAATATTATTTCCTTTGAAGTTTCGACGATAGCCGAGAAAATAGCTTCTATTAACTTGTGTCAAACTGATATAATGACTTTGGAAATTTGTTTGATGTTCAACATTCATAGCATGATTAATGCTTTGAAGTGATTGAAATACTCAGAACTGCATATAGCATGATATATATTTTGATTGATTTTGATATGTACCCAGCACTTTGAGAGACATAAATTTTTCATATACATTATTTTTTATTATTTCGACAAATTGACTTTCAGAGAGAATACAAACAAGAGATTTTTAACCGGTACATGTGCTACATGAATATACTGCATGCTGATTGTTAACATTCGTCGTAGTTTTGAGGCCACGGTGGACTAGTGGTAATGTCTGGGCTTCGAAGTTGGAGGATTTCAGATTCGAAACCCGATTCCACCGAAGATCCGTCGTGCATTGGGCCTGTTCACATTAAAATCATACGTAGGTGGTCAAACATCCTCCTTCTGGTATGGTGCGAATGTTTGGAGATGCGTGTTCCAGCTCAGGTGTCGTCCTTTTCATCTGAGCGTCGTTAAAATTTACGAGGTCCCAAATTCGTCCTCGTGTTGCTTCAAAACGGGTCGTTAATATAACTAAAATAAACTGAAACATCACAGTTTTTAAATTCTCACAAATACTTAGCAGCTCATTTCAAGAAATTTTTGGTGGATCCACTGAAGATTAAACGTGTTGAAATGAACACTGCAAATAACCGATAAGCAAACACTTATCCCAAATCTATTAATAGATACATAAATTACTGAAGAAAAATAGATACAATAAATATCAGATTCAAAATGCTAATATAAAACATATTTCGCATCAATCAATAATTTTATTCTGAATCCGTATTTTATGTTTATGTTATTACACAAATACCTAAAGAAAATTTCGCAATTATTATATTTTTGGGGAAAATGCATGGGAATATTCGTAATGTCAGTAACTAAAAATTGTCATCACTCAGGGCAACAAATTATTTTAAAAATTAATTTTTAGCATATAAAATTTTAACGACTTGTGTTAATTTACTTGATGAAAATGAAATTCAATAATGTCCTTTTGCACAATATATCGAACTAGTCACTCTCGCCGACTTCCGGGAGGGTTCGCGGCCAGCACCCACTTTTATCAGCACTACCCCTGCTACCTCGCTGTTTCGAGGCTATCAGCCACTACTTTTTTCACTTCAGCATGAAGATCAATACAACAGACCATAAAACCAAAGTATATTTCATATTACTTTGTAGTCAAAAGATTCCTTTAAAATTGTAAAATCTTTCAATAAACCTTATCTAGTTGTGATGTTTTGTATAACTTTTTAACGAAATTTCAGATCCATAAATACAGAATGAAATCGCCCTAACTAAACAGTTTCTATCACTTACAATAGGTATTTTACAATATTTTTGGCACGCCATGGTGATGGAAATGTTGGGATCTATATATTTAAAATAGTATGGTAAAACCCTCAGAGATTCACCAGCCCCAACCAACAGACCGATTTCGACATTTTTTTTTCATTTCAAAGGTTATGACGGCTAGATATTACACCAAGGGTCGTCTGTCCCCCACCCCCCCATTTTCGATCGAAATAGAAATAACTATTTCCTACTGTCCATTCTATATGGGGAAAAAACCTTTGGACAGTTTGCCAGCAACAACCACCCGACGGATTTCGACAATTTTTATTTCATATGAAAGCTTATGACGTCTAGATATGTCATCAAAGGTCGTCTACCCCCCACTAAGCCTCATTTTCAAAAGAAATCGAAAAAAGTATATAGAGAATGTATGATGGAGAAGTGTGTTTTCTATTTCGTTCAGAAATGGGGTGGTGGGGGGCAGGCGACACATGATGACATATCTAGACGTCATAACCTTTGAATTAAAAAATTTCGAAATCCTTCGGGTGCTTTTTTGCTGGCGAACTGTCCAAATGTGTTTCCCCATAGAGAATGTGCAGCGGGAAAGAGTTTTTTCGATTTTGTTCGAAAATGGGGAGGGAGAGTAGTAGACCCTTGATGACATATTTAGACTTCATAACCTTTGAAATGAAAGACAAATTGTCAACATCGGTCGAGTGGTTGAGGTTGGAGGACTCGGTGAAGGTTTTTTTATCAAATTATTTTAAATATATAGATATTTCCTTAGCAGAAAATATCTGCATTTTTAGAACGATTGTTTTCCAGATATATTTTTCACTTATACTCATTCTCATTTGTTTTATACAAATTACATGAACTAATTGACTGATATCATATCATAAAAGATGCATTGAATTTGGAGGTAAGAGAATGGTTTTTTCAGCTTCAGATAGTTAGTTTTTGATATATCTTATTTAAAAATTATCATAAAGTTTACAATTAGAAGAATATAAATAATTACATCCCCCCTCATATGTTTTCAATAATATTTTCGGTTGAAAATAAATGGATTAAACTACCACTCATAATTTTTTATTTCATGCATGTCTGGAGGCAACTTGGATATTTATTATTTGTTACATTACGAAGGGCAGCAATCGCATGGTGAAGTTATTCAAAGTTACATACTACAGTTGTCTTATCGTTAAGATACGTAAAGAGCTTCTGAATAATATCTGAAAATTTTTACCTTCTCCATCTGTGAGGACAGTTATCGGTTCACTAAAATCTCCGCTTCCTACCGCATTTTCTGCCTTCACTCGAATATGGTATGTCGTATGGGGCACCAAACCTTGTATTGTATACATTATATCTGAAGATTCTACCACAATTGTTTTGGAGAGTGTCCATGGTTCTGTAAAAAAAGTTTTAAAATCATTTCTTGAAATTTTACGAACGTTCGGATATGACATTTTGTTTAGATGACGTTATGCAGAGTTTAGCAAATTCATATTAAATAAAACCTAAACTTTTTTTGGATTGTCGGTGCTTTTAAATATTCGTGTACAGCTACCTAGGTCATATTATGCAGTTCTGTAAAATAAGAGGGATAAATTATCAATATAATTGAAATCAGCTTTTCTTGGATTGTTTAGCTATTACAATATGAATACTTACACACTTTTTACTTGCGCATGAAGATCTTTAGGTTGTGATGACTATTATATATATAATAAAATTTAATCACATTCAGATTTGATGTTCGAAATGAGTTTTGTCGCAGAATAGCTAAAAAACTTCAACTACCGTAATAACAACACCTAAAATCTGTGTGACCATGCTTTAAAATATTACTTTGGTATGCCATCGATAATTATTCATTTCACTGGCGTTCAAAAAACAAATCTCTTCAACTATCTAAGCTTTGTTGCAATTACATTTCAACTATGTTTACTAACTAGTAATACATACGAGTTTGAATACATTGGTAAAGTCTCGGCTTCGGGGTTGGAATGCTCCACGTTCGAAACCCGATTCCACCGAAACTCCGCCGTGTATGGGGTCTGTTACACGTTAAATCATGCATAGTGACCAAACGTCATCGCGCTGTTGTGGTGTGGAAGTTTGAAGAGGAAGTGCAAGCTAAGTTGTCGTCCTCGATATCTGACCACGGTTCGAAATTACCAGGACCGAAATAGCAAACGTGTTGCTTTAAACCGGGACTAAACTAAAGTAGCTTGATGTTTCAACCAAACAGCATTGCAAATCAATAATATTATCCAACAAAAATTCAAAGGATGCAAAATTCAAATTAGTTTAAATATTCATCCATCAGTAGATATAAGGAATTAGTGTTAAGCAAAGAAAGAAGGTCTATGAAAAAGTTGTAAATTAATTGGTAGTGACATATTTAATAATTGCACACCAGATATTTGTCTCTATCATGTTATAAATTGATATTTAATAGAAATAAAAAAATAACGCTTCAGAAATGTCACTTTACGTCGATTATAACATTCTTACATGTTTTAATTGCTGTTATTAATGTCTCTTTTTGTAATTTCAAATTAAATTTTATTAATATGAGATGCTTTAACGGTAATTATGAAAAGCAACCGGAAATAAACCATTAAAATATTAGAGCGTGTGTGTTAAAATGAACTTCATAAGGAATGAAGTGTCTCCAGATTTTTTATAAAAAAATCAAAAATTCCTAAATCATTCAGATATCGAAAGAATTGTATTTTCCTAACTATGGCTCTATTATCTCTTTTAAATGATTTATCCTCAAAGTGGAGAATTGAAACAAAATCTGCATGATTTAATTCAATTTCAAAGTTTACTTACCATAATATTTCTTTCGCTCCAGGTTACTTCTATTAATAAAACTTTTGAAAGCAAAAGGATATATAGAATGACTAACAATTCACTGGTCGAAGAAAATAATGAGCTTTTTCAAAACAACTCAAAACTTTATTTTTTACAATTTTTTTGTGTCAAAATATGGTAAAATTTCACTATGTCTAATTATATTTTTTGTAAATTCATAAAAAATTAAAAATTAACTAAAAGCTCATTTCAGTATAATGAGAAAGGTGTACTTTACTTCTGTAAAGATTTCAAACATGTAACTATAACAAATTTTGAGGAAAGGTACATCGAAGTGGCCAATTTAACATTTTTTTTGTTTTGACACAAACAAATTTGTAAAAAATAAATTTTAGAATTTAAAAAAATCATTTTAGTATAATAAGAAAGATGTACTTCACTTGTATAAAGCAATTTCAAACTTGAATCTATAACAGATTTTGAGAATAGGTACATCGAAGTAACAGGGTTAGTGTTAACGGACTTAGGGTTCCAACTCCCCTTAAGTGACAGAATAAAAAATAAATAATAATAATTCTTCAAAAATGCTATGATTCTTTTATTGCAATTCGCTGAAATGTATGGTATTTCGAAAATAGTCTTTTTACTTGCAACTTTAGCATCAACCATTATTCTGTTTTGTTTTAATTAGAACTTGATGACAAACTAGAAAATGCGATGATAAAAGTTAGCTTGATATATGAAGTTAGACTCCCTTTCTTTGCTTAGAACATAAATGATTAAAATGGAATCAAAATATCTGCAAAGAAATCTATTCCAAAATATCGGATCTACTTTTGCTCCTAAATTGCTTTTTCATCTTATATGAGTAGAGAGACAAAGCAAGGTAATTAAATTCACTTTCGAAGTTTACTTTTAATAATATTCCTTTTGTTTAATGTTACTCGTATTAATATCTGATTTCTTGCGCTAATAAAATACTTGAAACTGGAAGGAAATATGACTAGAATCGCTGAACGAAATTCAAATCTTACTTATAGATGATCGGTATTCTATGATGTTCTTCAAAATGAAGGTATTTTCACTGTACAGTCCGGATCAAGTAATCGAGACAGACAAAAATTCGTTTTGTTGTGACATTCATACTAAAAGTATACCTATTCCATAAACAAGCATTTAAACCACAATTATTAAAATAAAATTAATTCTGATACGATATAATTCTATTATCATATGTTAAAATATTTAAAATTTTAATGACAGACATATTTTTACATTTATTTTTTTTCTCTACGACCGTTTGATAATAGCGTGATCGCAGTCTGAAATGTGCGTATAATAAAGTGAACTTTAAATAAGGAGGACCAAAGGTATGGCTTTATTTAGAGCATAAATGATTAAACAACTATCAGGAAACGTCCTAGGGAAACAATACCGAAATTACGGATCCATTCTCGCTCTTAAATTGCTCTTTCATCTCCGCTGTGGAGAAACGCACAAAGCAACGTAATTAAGTTCAGTTTCCAAGTTTGCCTTTAATAATATTGCTTTTGTTTAATTTTACTCGCAATAACAACTCCCTTACGCTCTTTTGCACTAATAAAATACTTGAATAAGGAAGACTATTAAATATGACTACCGCATCGCTGAGTGAAATTAAAATCGGACCCTTAGCTTATCTGTATTAAATAATATTCTTAAAAATGAAACTGTCAGTGTATAGGACAAACCAAGTAATCAATATAGGACGACATCCTTTCGTTGTTTCACGTACTCTAGGCACGCATTTCTTTCCTTGTTATAAACAAGCAATTAAACAATATTTAATGAAATTTGACGTTCTATAAAAATAAAAATTATAATTTTTTGTACAACTCTATATGTTGAAATATATTAAATTTCAAAGGGGCTCTTTGAATTTGTTCTTTTAACGCATTAAGCAGAACGTGAGTACTCATTGAGTGATGCCTTTAAGCTGTAGTGGTTTCAATATATATCTCACTTCGAAACTTTTCTGAGAGACGACATGGCTTCACCGAGTGTCTCACTACAATATTAAACATATATGGATTGAATCATTTATAATATTATGAATTTATAAATTCAAATTATTCAGTTGTCTTGACGGAGATGGACGAGAATCATTGATATTTTTGTTTGTCTTCGTGCCTGTTTTTCATTTGTTTGATATATTTCTTTCATTGGAAGTATTGTATTCACTTGCACTAGGTTCATATTATAAACAGCACCAAACTCATTTGGAATATACTCATCAGAACTCTAGTCTTCCAACATTTATTAAAATCGCATTTGTTCATGTTGGTATCTTCCTTTTTGAAAGTGCTAATATAACGTGAGTTTATTCTTCCAATGACTCAATAAGACTGAGCTATGTGTCCAATGAGTATGGTGAAACCCCATTCGCTGTTCTTTTCGATGTTCGATCCAGGGAAATACGGGGAGAGAAAGCGAATACCAAATTCGTGCACCCACACGAACATTGTTCTCAAGAGTTTTTCTTCACACTTAACTTGATAACTTAGACAACCTAAAAATGTTCCAGTGAGAATGACCTGTAGAAATGCAGCGTCATATTTTTGCCACACTGTTTCACTGCAAAAATAAAGGGGTGCTTATAGACAACAAAGCGTGAACACTACGCCTCACAATGCAACTAACTAAAAATTGAAAAACTGCTGTTTCTGTCCATATTTGATAGCTTGTACACTATTAATTGCAATGCCCTTGCAGATGAAAAACAAAACTACTCTAATGAAAAAAATACTCCGCACCTGTGCTCATTATAATAGATTTAATGCTATTTAGTTCTGTTACGTTTCAAACATTGCATAATTATAATTAAAAAACATGCTTATTAATGTGAATTTTAAATGAACGTAAGTATCCAATCAGAATCAAACTACCATTTTATGGATTTCGAATGCATTTTTAATTGCATTTTATTAATTTAATTAAAAATGAGATAATTCTTATCTGCTGTACAATTGACTACTAATAATATAATAATTAATTTTGAAAAAATTGGTATTTTATTGGTTTTAGTATTTTTGGGGAATTTTGTTGTATCACCTAATGTGCATGCATTCTGGAATCGCTTCCAAATTGCAAAACTGCATCCAAATGAGAGTAAATTGGAGTTCCTTCATTTACAATAAAAATTATTTAAGAAAACAATAAAACACTACCAAGAAATACTTAAATTACACATCCAGTCTAGCACTTTAATTACACTTTCGACTCCAATGTGAAGAGCCACACAAAGCAACATAATTAAATTCACTTTCCAAGTTTATCTTTAATTACATTTCTTTTGTTTCATGGTACAGGAGTTAATAACTGGTTAATGCACTAGTAAAATTCTCGAAAATGGAAAAATATTGAATATGACAAGCTCATGGCTGGACGAAATTAAAATCATACCTTTAGCTGATTTGTACTCTATAATATACTTCAAAATGAGACTGTTTCCGCTGTACGGAGCAGACCAAGTAATCGATATAGAGCGACTTCCCTTCGTAGTGACATCCACACTTGCAGGGCGATCCGGTGGCTCTGTTCGAAAAAGATAAGAAAATTTGCAATTAAAAAGGGTGGTCGATCCGAGGGAAACGCGACGAATTCAATGCCGGGAAACTAATTGAATTTAATTTAATTAGGTTGAAATATTTAAAGATAAAAAGTCATTTCTTCCATTCCGTTCTTTTTTTTCTCTGCCTTCTTCTTGAAGAAGGAAGGGAAAAACTTTTAATGGAAAAAATCATTTAGGATGTTTAAAGATGAGAGAGAGAAAAAAAACTCATTATGAGAATCTCCATTTCTTCTTTAAAAGAACCTGTTCTGTTATTTTGTTTAATTTTGTTCTTGTAATCATATTGAATTTCCCTAAAAAGTAAGTATAAATGTTTACCAACTAAATCTACTGAGAGATCTTATTTTTAAACTGTTCTTTTATTTATTTTTACTGTACGAGGCATATTTTTGGAAACTATAATGGCTTTAAATTTGTGAAGATGAACTTCAAAACAAGATTTTAAATCGTTTTAAATTTGGTGTAAGAATTACCGTATGAAATACTTAATGGGCTTTTAGGTTCCCTTATTAAATAAAATGGTCTGCATATTTGAAAGCTAACCAATTAATGAGTGCAGTAAATTTATTTCACTTTTTTCTTATTTTATTTACAGAAATATTCTGTACAATTTGACAACGTATATTTTTAAAATAATTAAAAACACATATTAAAGAAGTTTGGACTGCTCAGGGTACACTTTTCTGAACTGTTCATGAAGAAAAAACATACGAAATAATAGTAAAGATATTAGAAATAAATTATGGAAACAATTTACGTTTGAATTTGGAACCACTTTAAATTATTTCAAAATGCAAAAAATAAAATCATTGGGAACTGTCTCTTGTTTGCCAAATTAAATGTAGTGACATGGGGATTTCAAATTAAACTCCACATTTATAATGCAGTGAATTTTGAATGCCTATTTCTGTAACATTCTATTCTGAATCTTCTTCTCCGCTGGCAAGTGGATCGTAGAGACCACGTAGAAATTTCCAGAAAGAACATAAATTTCATATTGTTCTTTCAAAATTTTATTTTGGAAGGATGGAAAACATTTTCAGATTGTGTTTTATCTTTTCTGACAGTCACTCAATTTAGTGAAAAAGCTTATGCAAAATTTGCCAAAGAAAAATTAGAAAAACAGTTTAGGTTTCAGAACTGAATCATAATAGCTAATTTCAAGTTCCTTTTATATTTTTAAAGTCGCATTACTATTAGCGATTTGGAAACCCCTTACAGCGAAGAATCATGCTTTAAAAATGTGTTTTATTTTAGCCTGAGAACTTATTTGATAATAAATGACTATTAAACTCCATAGTTTCTCATCATAACATTCATTCATGTCCTTGCCAGTTGTTTAAATCTGTCACTGTGATATCGAAAGTTTCCACTTGTATGTAAATAGAAAATTGCGTAGAAGCTTTTCTTGAAGATGTATGCCCAATGCGAAATGTTCAATATCATTTTCCTTACTTTTAAAAGTACGCAATTTTACATGAAGTACGAGTTAAAATCCTGAACACTTGGAATATCAGAATATCATATTTTTCCAAATGAATAAGTGATTTCCTAAAGATTATCTACAAATGTGTTTTAGTAAAATGATGATTAGTCCACTCTTTTCTTTATTTTTAATGTCTTTATTAGTTTTCAAGAAGTAAAACAACTTCGAAAGAATTTTTTGAAATAATGTTAATTACTAATTAATTTAATGAAATAACTGAAAACAATTTCATTATAATATAGGTTTTCTAAAATACATCTCATTAATTTATGAAGAACGCCCAATCTTTTAGACTCTTACTAAATACTCTAGAAATAAATAAAATGCCTTTTTATATTTGAAAATTTTTGACAAAGAAATTTTCAAGGATTTTTTATGAAATATTCGTACAGAAAATGTCATAATCACCTATACTTGCTAATGCAATCTTTATGAGATCAAAACTGGTCACTGGCTTAATAGAATGTTTTCAGCGCCAGATCTTATTATCGATACGAAGCTTTGTTTCGATACTATGCTACTTACTAGGCTCGTAGATAAATGCCCTTTCGAAATAATGCATTTCAAAAATTCTTAACCTATTACCTGCCCTTTTCGCCTTTTTTGGGATGCTTGTTGTTTTCTTTATTTTCATTTAAACAATGCAATTTTTAGTTTTGTTTATTGCATCGGAATGTTAAGCTTGTTGCTATAAAATTAAAAATCCAATAAAAAAATTTTCGATTAAAAAGGGAATACGTTCTAATTAAATGCTAATTATTCAGTTTAAGTAAAAAAAAATTCGGAAACAGCATTTTCTTTCCTATTTCATTTACGTCATCATATTAATGTAACATTTTTTTGAAAAGTGAAAAGAAAGTTTTGGCGTATAATGTGGAAAGAATTATCAACGTTTCCTTTTGTTGCTTAAAAGTATTACTGGAACTAATGTATTTCTGAAGACACAGCAGTGCTGTTTTTATTAAAACGAATACTACTGGTAAACATTTCCATACAGCCTAAATATGTTCTATCTAATGGTAATTGAATCTTGGTAAAAAAAACACTGAATAGCAAATTCACGAAAAGTTCCAGGAACTCATTAAAATAAACTGAAATTTAATAAAGCAACAATTTCTGTGACAGAGTAAATAAATTCGTTTGATATTTTGCGGGAAGCACTATATATGTCTTCTTTAAGTTTATAAAAGGATCTTTAAATTACTTTGTTAATGAGCTAATTAAAATCTGCTTACCTTGCACTATTACTTGAAAATTTGTATCATCTTTCCCATATGCATTCTGAGCGATACAAGTAAAAAGTGAGGAGTCCTTCCTGTTAGCTGAAGATATTTTTATCGTAGCTTCCATCCCTTCTGAGAATATTCTTTCTTCAAACGAATATCTGTATAAAGTTTATTTCAAAACAATAAAAACCAAATTCATAATTCAAAGTTTCAATAGATTTGTAATAGTTTATTTTTATAGAGCACTAAAACTTCTATCATCTCTTTTGATAAAATTTTAAGATATAAACTTATTGAAGAAAGAAAAAGAAATTCATCTGCTTGCCATGTATTTTATGTATCTATGTTAATACTTTAAAAATATATTTTTATCCAACTCATTTTCAGCGTTTGTATTTCACCCTGTAAGGAAAACATGTGATTGCAAATAATTGAGACGAACAATATGAACAAATATGAATGGATGGATAAAAGAAAAAATTGTTTGACATAATAATTATTGGAACGAAATTTAAAGGAGTTCTATTATGTTAAAGAAAAAATGCAGAATCACACGTAAAACTAAAAAAACACATATCAATAAAATAAAGGTATTTTTATTTTATTTATTTAAGATGCCAAATTTCATTGAAAATACATTGAAAATCATTTTTATCAGAAACCTTTTGTCTGGTGCGAAAAACTAAAATGCTTAGAGCAACAATTTTAAGTTTTTCAGTTCTTAAAATTAATCTGTTGACTACCTTAGATTAAAAATGTTAATATAAAGAAAGAAACAGTGGATCGATTGATTAAATTTCGACAATAATTGAGTACGAAAATCAATCTTGAAACTAAAATAATTTTTGCAGTCGAATACAGTTGACTACCTTATCCTTTTAAGTATCAGCTAAGCAATAAATTTACTTAACTCCTAAAACATTGTAGAGATATAAGAAATGTAGGAATTATTACAGATTAATAAAAAAAAATTTATAAATTAATGTTCTTTGCATATTACGTAAAAAAGTGAACATGATGAAATCGACTTTTATGAAAATAATCAATTAAAAGGTTTTTGAAGATAATTAACTAGAACGAGGTTTTCTGCTTTTCATACATTAATGCAAATAAAAACATGAGAAAAACGATTTTGAAGATAGAGTTAAGTAGCACAACACTGGTTTATTATGATCAATTAAATCAGATGTAATTTTAATGAGACATGTTCTAGATCTTTCTTAGAGAAGTAAGAAACACTTGACTTTGTATAATTTTCACTCTTAAAATTCATTTATATTAAATGGGGAAGGGATGAGAAATGATAAAAAAGCACGGCCTAAGAAGTATTGGTCCTTTTTCCGCAATTTATAATACGATTCTTGAACTGAAATCATTTGACCGAATATTTATGGTGTATTTTAATGATGTTAATAAATGAAGAGAGAGAAATTTTAAGAAGGGAAAGAATAGAAAAACTGTGTTTTGAAGGAAATTTAAAAAGTTGAACTTCCTATTTTTCATATTTTTTTGTTTTTTCAGCAGATTTTTTACATTATTACTACTCCTGCTGTTCCAGTAGCTCCGACACATCATTTCAGCTGCCTTTAATGAAATATATATATATATATAACAAATACCAAAGATTTTTATCTTATTTAAACTGATTATAAATTAGGCAAAAAAAATCAGGATTCAAAGGTCAGAAATATTCTTAATTTCTCAAAACTTTATTAATTCAACATATGCAGTAAACGTCAATGCTTATAACCTGTTTTGAAAGCATTATGCAAAAATATGTGGCCTGAAATATTAATAAGAAATTTTAAAGAAACTAAAATTATTTATGCAGCTGGAACAGTTTAACATAAATAAGGAACATTATAGAGTAAGAAGAAATGTCTAATGAAAGTTTAATTGCTTCAATTATTCTTGAAGTATAATTAACAAACACTCATTCATCATTCCGATGAGATTTCCAACTCATAACCGATTGAACATGAATATTTTTTCACAGACTACATTAGTATCTTTGCCCTGTTAATTGCCTTACTTATTGCAACGAAGAAAAATTCATTTTTAAGACAAAAGTTTTGCACATTTTTACGAAAAGATAGACAGTTCAGCAGTATTTTGTGCTTCAATCAAACCTAAATAGGACATTAAATATTCATTTTGGTGTTAATAACAGCCATTGATCATCTTCTCTGGCACAGTTTTAAAATTCAATTAGAGCAAAAATGAGATAGATAAGCTGTCACAAAACTTTGAAACACCGCAAATGAGAACTGATGACACCCTCCCGAAAGATCTGCTGAAAATTAGCCTTTCTTGATCTAAATTTTGAGTTTGAAAGAGGCATCAATATTTTCCACGACTCCATATCAATTTCAGCAATGCAGTTAAATGATTTTGAAAAACTGCGATTTTGCTTTTTTTTATGTCAGTGGTACTTAAAAAGAATGGATTGGTTCGAGTATGAATGTATATGCAATTTGCAGTCCAAGCTCTTTCCTTACAACAAGGAGTTAAATCTAAGTTTCTGTATAGTTATAAAAAAAATTGTACTGGTACGAATCGTCTTAAAAATGCATTTTCCCTTTTAGAAGTTTTACTAAACAGTTGCATCTCTTTATTGATATAGTATCTAAATATTAATTCAAACATGAAGTCCTATACTTTTGAAATTGAGATGGCTATAACTCGTCTTTTTCTTAAAAATATATTTGATTTCAGATCGCATGTACTATATCCAAAAAACACAAGAGAAAACACCACAAACATGTTTATAGAATTCGCATAAACATCCGGTGCAACGTGCTACTTAACAGCGCCTTATTATAACTATGAAGTGATAAATTAGTTCACGAATTAGTAGTAAGTAATAAGATCGCTTAAAACTATTCAGGACAAAATGACTTACTTTCGTTTTGTCGTAAATATCTTTCTCGTGAAATAGTTATTTCAATCTCGTTTCGAATTCAAATAAAGAATATTCATCTTCATCCTTTCAACACCTTTTATTTCATGTACTAACAACAGGATGACCCAAAAAGGTAGAACAAGAGTTTATTTCTTTACATATTGATTGGTTTAGGTTCAGTAGAAATATATGTTTGAGACGTATGCGTGTTATAAAGCCGGTTTGTCTCGAATTGAAGAAAAAAATTGAGAACTAAGTTTCGAATTGAGGACTACACATGAGAGTCGCCATTACCGCCCACTCCCAACGCGAATTTACATATTGATTTTAGACATATACTTCCAATTACAAAGTTTCATCAAATAAGGAAAAATTTTGTGTGAAACACAATTTTGAAACACAGCTTTGGCTTCTGTGGAACTTGAAAATAAAGAGTTAAGAAAATTAAATTTTTAAACGTGCCCCATAGAGTAGAAGTGTCAATGAGTGAAATGTTCCTTTTACACTCATGTATGTATAAACTAAGTTTCGCAATTATGTCTGCAAAACTTACAGAGTTATGTTAATTTTCAAATTTCGAGGGGCTTCTCACAAATTTATATGGAGATGTTTTTTGCAGAAATGCAAATTCAACACAGAGAAACAGCGAAATACCAATATTTGTGAAGTCGTATATTAACCAATCATTACGGATTAAAAATAAATTGCCAATGGCACATGCTGTTACTCAGTTTCATTAGCACATAGTTACATCTATCCACTTTATAAAGATTGGAAGGACAACTTGAGAAAATGAAAATTTAAGTTATAACTAGGTAAGCAGGAAAGGCATAACAGGAAAAAAATCCTAATATTGAACCAGAATACTGAATTATTTGCTCTTCGCGTTGTGCGTATTATTGAGCTTTGCCTAAATGCAGATGCGACGCATCCTTTAGGTCCGTAGAGATGCAGAACTCACTAAAATTATATTAAAAATTTGTACTTTTGTTTTTATTCTTAAACAGATAGATTCTAAAATGAAAACGAGAAAAGATGACAGAAAATTAATGAAAAAGTAAGACAGACACAGGATTGATCTTGCCACCAAATACTTTTGGAAAGCACTAAAATTTGCTCATTGTGTACATAATGGACGAAAGAGAGTAACTATTCTTTCTGCCTTAGAACCTAGCCAGAACTGGTTTTTCGGATGCTCCTTTTTGCGCTAAAAATGAAATATCGTTCTTTTCTTCCCCTTTTCTATATCACCCATGGTTCGCCTTAGCGTTCTTTTTTTTTCATTGACTGTTCTTAGATTTCAGATTCACTTTCATGTTGCCTCAACGGGAACTTGGTTGGTTCGTAAATATTCGATTTCTTTTATGAAAACGGAACTCGCAGAAGAAAAGGGCTGTAGTTATCTAAAACTCAATTCAGATAATTAAAACTACAAGTTTGAAATATGTGAAGATAAAGCTATTTTTAAAAAGATGTATTTCAATTCTATTCTAGTAATATTTTTACAGCACTGCTTGTTTCTGTGAAGATGAGCCTGACTGCTTATAAGTTACCGTGGATTTTTTTTTGTTTTTTTCTGCAGATTCACAAGATGAACTATTTTTAAATACTTCAATTCATGTATTATTTGACTAGTTTTTAAATTTAACAAGAGTTAACAAATACAATGTTATTTACTGTTCCCGCCCTTTAAATATTTTTTTCACATATTATAATACCCCTAAAATGTACGTCGAAAGCCTGGATCAAACAGTAGTGGGAGGTATGGAAAAGTGGTCCAAGTCAACAACTTTGTTTTCTTATATATCTGTAATTTCGTTTGATGAAAGCTTGAAACTTTGTATGTGAATAGATGAATATAAAAAAATACTAATTGACATTTTTACTCTATGGGGGCCTTATAAAAATTTAATTTTTGTAACTTTTTATTATCAATCCCCTTGGCTATCAAAGCATTTTCATACAAATTCTTATCTAATTCGATTAAACTTTGTAATTGGAAGTACATGTCTGAAATCAATATTTAATTAAATAAACGCCTGTTCCACTTTTTGGACACCCTGTATAGAATTCAAGACGATGACTGTAATTTATCCTGTTTTTTAACGGCAGTTCGGAGTTACAAAATTCACCATTGTGCATGTGCCAGTAACTGACAAGAACTGTCACATTTTACTTTTCAACAGTAAGTAAATAAACTTAGGAGATGAATATAGACATCTTTTCTCGACTTAGTCCCCTGCCTTTTCATTTAGTGAGAGTTCCAAATGCCTCTGTATTCCCTGTGATAAATTTTTTTTGGCGACCGTCCATTGATGCACAGTGCTTTGCATGTCCGTAACTAAGGGATGTCCGCTTAACGCATCTTTCGGGTGTGGTCTTCAAGGTGGAGAAATGTTCTTGTATTGTATGGAGAGCTTCGATTATCGTCGGATCCTGCAATACCTTCCAACCAAAGATAAGGGATGAATGGTTTTCTTTCTTGGTGCATACTGCTAGCGGTGCGATCATATATATACTTCAACATTGAAGAGAAATGAAGATAAAAATATTTGCGAAATTCTACGCGTGCGTTTCCATCATAAAAATTTCTTATAAGAATTATTTTTTTTGCATGAACTGGGAATAAATTTTCACTTGCCTCATAAATTAAAGATTTGTAAAGGATATTTTCTATATCTATCTAATAAAATTAGATAGATATAGATGATATCGGTATAATATTTCTATATCTATCTAGTAAAATTAGATAGATCTTTATCTAATAATATTTGCATTATAAAATATAATGTTTGCATGTTATAATTACACTGTAACCAGAGTCAATTCAAGCTCATAACTTTATAGTTTGAAGACTTAATGAGTGGTTTCACGCATCTCAATGTTTTATAAAGAAATTAAACAAATTCCACACTAAATAAAGGATTTCGTTTTCCAGAATATCGATTTCTTGAGTTTAATACTGAATTCTGCTCATATATGTAGTTAATATTTAAATAAATTAGAATAACATTGCAAATTATTCAAGTATACGAAATTCTGAATCAAGAAGCTTTTTCCGCATTCTGAACTTAGAGATACCTGCACTGAATTTGGTATCACGTGAAACAATACAATAAAGTTGCAATGTCATTTATTACTTAATAAACCTGATGTCTCTTCTGAAAATTCCAGTTTTTTTCTACAATTGCTCATTTGGCGTCGTGTTCTATAAATAATCGTTATTCGTTAAGATTTTTATTTTGTCTGCATTTACATAGGATATTATCTATTTTAGGACAGAATATTATTCAAGATAATATTATATAATATATAATTATATAATATAATGTATATATATAATATAATATATAATATTATATATAATAATATATCAAGAAGCGTTTCCTGCATTCTGAACTTACAGATACCTATCGCTGATTTTTGCATCACATGAAACAATACAGGAAAGCTGCAATGCCATTTATTACTTAAAAACATGACGTCTCTTCTGATAATTCCAGCTGCTTTTTTCTACAATTGCTCATTTGGCGTCGGATTCTGTAAATAATCTTTATTCGTTAAGATTTTTATTTTGTCTGCATTTATATAGGATATTATCTATTTTAGGACAGAATATTATTTTTTTTCGAAATTCACAATTTCTAAATTAATTATTTTCTATTTCAACATACTACAGTATTTTTAATTTCTGACCACCTTTTAGTTTATTTATATTCGTGTTTGAGGAATTTGTTGAATATTCAAAAGCGCAAGCAGTAATCGTCTTGTGAAAGACTTTCTTAATCCTCTGACTGCGCTATTATTTTAAATCCCTATTTCGATGCAACGTTCGCAAACATGTTCAAATTCAGTTGAACCAAGTGAATTGTTATTTATATGCAAAGTAAGTATAATATGATTCAATGAATCGCTAGTACTTGAACAGAAGATTAGCTTGCGAAAATCGCAGGATGCAGCAGAAAATCGACTTGCTTCCTACCCTCGGAAATGCTAGATAAGCAGTCAGAGGATTAATAATTCATATAATATAATTTACCGGAGAGACTTGATGCCTATTTAAAAACTTCGGGAGTTTTGTTTTCGCTTGAAATTATTTTACGTGTGCGATCCTCCATCTGTAGACATATGAACTCACTTTTTACAAAATCTATGCTACTTTCTTTGAAACGGATATTCTTTCACACAATTCATATTGAAATTGTAATTATTTTCCTCTCATAATTTTTTAAAATGTTTACAAAATATTTTCAGATGTTTTGTTTATTTGCCAGTTTTGTAAAATTAATCCATTTTTCCAGAAGAATTCTTAGTCAAATATTAAATTATTAAAATTATTATTAAAATTAATAAACAAATTATTCCACAAATATTAAATGATAAATAATATTGATTATTATTTCAGAAAATACTGTTTACACGATACATTTTACTTTTATAAATATTAAATTATTAGGATACTTTTCTTCTCACTGTCATTTGTGAATTTCATATTGGAATTTTCAAGCAGAATGAAACTATATGGCAAAAAAATACATGTTTTTCATTAAGTAGTTAAATGTCTTCAAACAATTTATATCTTAGAAAAATATAGAAAAAAACATGTAAGAAATCTTATTACTATTGAGATTTGGAAATATTTCTTGCATACTAAGACACTGGTGAATTATTTAACGCGATGAAGAAATAATTGCATTAAGCTTTCCTTTCATGAAATTCTCACGAAATGTTGAAGAGTTCATAAATTTTAAATGAACACTGCAATAAATGTAAATGTTGTTTAAGAGCTACTGAGTTATTCTCGCAAATATTATTTAAATTGAAGATGTCTCCGATCATAACAGATAACAAAAAAATCATAGACATACGAACATCCTATGCAAACAGCTATGTCTCAAGTTTTTTGTACACATTATCCCCCGCTTTTAGTTTTAATATAATAGAAGATTTTTGTCTTCAATAAAAACCTGTTACATATAGTTTATGATTTAAGTTAATTTAATTATTATACCTATCTTATGAAACATAAGTTTCTTAAAAATTAATTATATGCATATATGCGTTTGATAACTATACACGATTGTATAGACTTTGTGTGCACATTTGGTAAATATATCTAAATGGGTGTAATTTGGGGTTCGAAACTGGTGAAACTCTTTTTTGTTGCATGAAAAGGTTCTTGTAATTCAGTAATTAATTTGAGAAAATGTAGCAAAATAATATTTCTTTTTAAGTTTTGAAAAAATAAATAATCTAGAGTATTTACTGAATGCGATCGATTTGTTATTGATATATTTCTTTGGAATTACAAATATTCTGTGAATGAATAAAATCTTCTCGAGTAAATATAAAAATTACCTAAGTGAATGAAGAGCAATTTAGTGATAGAAATGCACATTTCTTGCAAGCATACACTGTTTACCCTAATTTTCACCCATCTATTTCTTCTATCCATCAATAAGCCATATATTATTTTATATAAATTTATAGAAATTAGAGTCGTTCTAAATTTTAACCTTTAGGTTACGGAAGGATGAAATCTGAAATAAGCGTTTAAGACTGGTACTATGCCAAAGAAACATGAGAGTTCTTTCCACTCTGTTTCAGATAAATGAATTCTGAGAACTAG
>BGPR01000294.1:377046-432290 GCA_013235015.1 Araneus ventricosus
CGAATTGGAATTTCTCTGGAATGGGACTGTTTCCTGTCAGCAGTGTATGTTTCTACTGCAAGAACTTTGTTTAAACTTCTGTGATTTGAACCAAAGGTTTTCTTTTCTACTTTTCTAGGCATGAAAGATAGAACCCATTTCTGCGAAGATTCTCTTTCGAAAATATGAGAAACAATGTCCTCACAACATATATGTAAAAATGCACCTAAATAGGTTTTCTATAATAAGTTAAATTTTTATGTTACTATTCTAATTTTTCATTCTAAGAAATAAATTTAATTTATTCGCTACATATTTAAAGTTCAAAATTAAACCTTCAAACCTTGGTAACAATTTTATCACTTATATTAGGTTCCATAATATAATGTATTGCTACTGGTTGTTTTACATAAACATGAATACAGAACGCGAACATGAATATAGAACGCGTTTAAATCTTTTGCTTTCCTTTCAAATTTTTTACTCTGCTTTATTATAAATAGATGCGGTAGAAATTTCAAGACGTTGTTTGAAGAACTTGAAAACCATATTGCGGAGATTTCCTAAGCTTGTACACGAAAGAGAAGATTTTGAAATGAAGAGAAACATGCTGATCGTGTGCTTTCTAATACTGTGATATAAAAATTCTCGAAATAAATCACATACATCTAGTTTCAAAATATCTAAAGGGATCACAGTTTGAAATATTACGCAAGAATCTTGTAAGTTATCTTTAAAGGAAGATTCACACTTCAACTAAGCATATAGTGAATCGTTTCATGACAATAAACGTACTTAACTTAACACCACAGCATACCCCGAACTCGTAGCCAGGACGGCTCCTTGTCGGTAGTTTGGCTATGCGTGAAAATTTATTGAATAACCCAGAGCGAAAAAAAAATTACATTTAATATATAAAGATACAAAAAAGAGGGCACTTAGAGGACACAAAAGAATATAATAATTAGTAATATAACTGTTAGTTCTTTTAAGACTTTGTGTTGTTGAATTTGAGAGGGTCGTGCCCTGTGTATGGAAGAAGAGAGAATATGAGTACATAGGGTTAGTTGGGTCTGTGGCTAGTTGTTGTCGCCATCTTTTGGAAATAAGAGTGTTTCGTTTTCCTCGATGAAGTGAATGAGTTTTCTGATTTTCGCCATAGAATTGTTGTTGTTCATAACTCTTTTTCACCAAAGTGGTTCTAGGTCAGCCGACGGTTTTGTTAGGTGGTATGAGGTTGTAAACAGATAGCTTGTAGCATAGTGTAAGAGGTTTTACATGTTTCCTCAGCCACAGGAATCTCTGTTTCTGTTATTGAATTGTATAAGGTATTTCGGAAATGGGCCGTGGCCCGTGACGAATATTATTTCAGGTCTTTGCCATGGAATAGTCTTGACTTGAGGCAAAACGTTGTAAACACTCCTGCCTGTTTCTCTATTGTACCATTCTTTTTGCCAGCGGATGATGGATTCTTTCCTAAGCAGACTCTTGATATGGTTTCTTGGCGCTGGGATGTATGTGGATTCCCTCCTGTGTTGCCTTCTTGGTTAGTACGTCCGCCGCTTCATTACCACTGTATCCGACGTCAGCCCTAATTCGTCCATGTTTAATCTTTGAAGATTTCAGTAAGAATCCCTGTGTTTGTTGAGCAATAGGGCTCTTGGCGTCAATTGAAGCTATTAAATGGAGGCTGGGCTCGCTGTTTGACCATACCTGAATCTGTTGGATGGCCTTGCTTTCCCAAAGACTTTAAAGCAAGAAGTTCTGCTTGTAAGACTGTGCTGAGGGACGAAGTTGTGTCATCCATTCGTGTTTCGTTGTGTCTTCTTCCATGACGCAGAAGGCGCTGCCTGTTTTGTCTTCCATCTTTTAGCCGTCCGTATAAATATTGAGACCGGGTTCTGGAATTAATTGCTTTTTCAGAGAGATTCTGTCTTCTAGTTGAAAAAATTGCTGAGTGGAATTTTGTGAGGAGGTTGAAGTTGTTGTTGTTGTAATTAGATGTTTTGCGTAGTCTTGTTGTTCTGACGAAGGTGGCTTCCTATTCTACTTTGATGTGGAGCTTTATGATCCCTTCTATGACCTGGAGTGCGGCTGTTGGCGTATTGGAATATGCCCCTGTGGTGTTAAGCAGGCACTTCCTCTGAATTTAATTCAATAGCCTGGATTGTCTGGCTGTTAGTGGATAGGCCCATGCTGCAGCCCAGTAAAGAATCATCCGCTCTGCAATTGTTTTATGCAGCCTTCTCCTGAGGTCTTTGTTAAGTCCCCAGTTGTTCCGTCTATTCTTGTGATTTTTTGGTGGAGGTGAGTTAGTTTAATTTTCATGTTGATGAGGTGATTGGCCCATTTCAGCTTGATGTCTATTATTACTCCTAGGTATTTAAGTGAGGTAGATATTTTAGTTATTTGATTCTCCCATTTTACACGAGGACCACTTACTAATCTGCTCATGAGGATGGTGGTGAATTTTTCTGTAGATACCTTAAATTGGTGTTTGTAAGTCCAGTGAGGGCTGCTTGGGCAGTAGCTTTTAGCTTTTCTCCCGTGGGTTCGCTGATGACCAAGGTAAAGTCATCAGCAAAGGCTTGTAAATGGACGTTCGGCTGCCATTCCTCGGACGTAATCTAATTTGCCACTAGGTTCCAGAACATTGGACATGTGCAGGAACCAAGTGCGCATTCTTGCTTCCGTGACCAGCTGACTGGGCCTTGGACTGTTTGGATGGTAGCCTTCCTTTAACTAAGTATATCTTAAAAGTTTCAATTGTATGAGAGGGAAGTTGATCTCATCTTGACTATTGCGAATTAAATTATATTTTAGATGGTAAAAGGGCCCTTGGATATCCAGGGAGATGATGCATTGTATGCAATTTATTATTTTTAGCATCTTGTATCTTTTCAACCAATTGGTGGAGGGCGTCTTCAGTGAATCTGAAGTATATACGCTATAGTATAAAAAGAATTTTCTTTGCCGTTAATAATCAGTACTTAACAAAAGTATTAGAAGCGAGGTGTACTTTAGTAAAACTTTATCACAGAGCTAACGCTACTGTTAAACTTCACAAATGACGTAGGCCAGAAGTTAGACATCATGGATATTACAATTTGTAAGAACTATTTTATTCTACCGTTTTGAAGTTTACTCGTAAATTTAGATGTCGTAAGCATCCAACAGAACATGAGTTTATTTCAAAGTCGCTTGTACGTGTGCCTCTAAATCAAATGCCAAAGATGTACTGTTTTCAAATGCTTGGCTCCAATTTGCTAGACAAAAACTACCAGTTATTTTTTTGGAAACATTAAGATTTATTACAGACACAAACATTAACGCACAAAGGATATATATTTACATTACTACTAACTATTACTAAGAGGGTTCGGATTTGGGCTCATTGTTGTAGCTCATTTCGTCATTACACAGTTATTTATTGATTGATAAAAGGGGTTTCTTTTAGGATTTTCAGATACAAAGGCTATTATTCCCTATTCATTCCAATATTTGTTTCAATCCGCTTAAAAGAACAAGGGAAAATTATCATCAAAAGATGGACTAGAACTATTGCTGAGTTAATCGGTCAAGACAAAAAAATGGAGCCCTACAAGTTAAAGCCACCATATTCTTTTTCCTTCCACAGCTACAACTGAGTATTTTAGTGTCGGGTCTAGGTTGTAACCCTCAACCTTATATTGTGGACCGACGCAAAAGATGAGACTTGATAATCAATAATGATTTTTCTTTGAAGAAATGTACCTACGAATCTAAGAAAATGAATATAAATTGAATATGCGAACTTAAGTAAATGAAAAACAGTTAAACAGTGCACTAACTTTTAAAATGTTCTTTTACATTTTTTCCACACTGTTCCATATTACAATTATTATTATTAAAAATTCCAATAACGCTTAGAAATATTAAGAAGAAACTCTATTTTGTGTTTAAACAAAGCAAAGTGATAATTACAAAAGTCGATAAACTCTCAACACACCAAATAAATTTCCTTGACATATTTCTTTACGATACAATTATCGAATTATAGCTATATCAATATTCAATTATCAATTATTCCATGCTTCTTTATATATTCTTAAATACGTCACTTCAGCAAGAAATCTTGTCACTGTTCTAGCCAGAGCTTCAAAAGCAACAAATAACAATATTTTCAATTCCTTTGATTGTAATAAATTCGACAGAAATATGTTTTATTTGATGAATCCCTAAAATTCTAAAAACGCCTATGAGGTCATGCTCTTTAAATTGAGAAATCATAGGAGGTGAATCAGAGATTGAATTGAGCGTGTGAGTTCATTCATTAATATATCTGTTGAATAGATTGCTAATAAGGAAAGAAAAAACTGCATGCCAAGAATATATTCTCCATTACAATCCGTTGTAGGTTATTTTTATATATTCATTCCTTTTCTAAGGCGAGTAACTAGATGTTATGAATCTAATTGAACTTTAATGTAAAGTATTAATGACGTGAAAACAACATAAAATTTATAACAAAAATACATACCCTTATGTTAAAGAAACATAGTGTGTTTAGACTTTTGGAAGATGTTAAGGATTACAGAAAAATGAAGAGATGTTAAGGATTACAGAAAAATGAAATTTATTTAAGTCTCCTCCCAAAAGAATTTAATTTCACTTTTTCATTTTACAATATTTTAATGATTTATAAACTACTTTTCTATGTTATTTTTTTTCTTTTCTAGTGAAAATTGAATTTAAGATTTCTCAAGTGATTTCACCGAAAAAAATGCCATAATTTTTTTAAATGTTATAAAATGCCATAAATTTCAATATTCAACACTGGAAAAATAATACATTATTTATCTGATTCATTTTACAGCAACAAAACTCTATTACCCAAAAGAAATGTATCTTTGAAAATATGAACATTTTCAAAAAATCTCCCAGGAATTAGTTTATTCATAACCACCAAGGAATTTCCTAAAGGACACAATTTGAGAATAAAGCAATTTCTTATTCTCTAAGTTTACTTTAGAGCTTTTATTTAATGGATAATATCGCCCTTTTTTTTACCCAAACTTTTAAATAAATCAATAATTGCTAAGCACACCTTTTAATAATGCGTGCCCCTTTCTGGACACTATCCTCCTCTATTTATGCATCTCACCCAACGGATCTTTTATTGCAGTAAAGACTTATGAGTATCCTTTTATCTGACCACTGGTAAGTCTCGAGGCGAATTTTCCTCGTTCTCTTCTACTGTTAGAAATTTTGAACATTTCAAGGTGGATTTCAACTTTGGAAACAAGAAAAGTCCACACGGTGATATCTAGAGAGACACGACACCATTCAGAAAATTTTTATCCACATATCCGATTTAGAAACTCCTGACAAGCTGGGATACGATTCACGTTTTGTTCATCAAGACAGAAAGAATAGCTTTTATTTTTCCTTCGTATACGAAGTATGCAAAGAGAAAATATTGTAATCGTCAAAAAATTCGAACTCGAGATTTTGATGTATCTCCACCTTTTAGACCTCCCCGATTACGAAAAACACAATTTTGAAATTATGTCTGTCTGTAAACATTATAACTCAAAAACGGTTTGAGCTAGAGAAATCAAATTTGGTGCGTGAACTTTATATGTAATTTGTAGGTTTCTTTCAGATCTTGGACAAAATACCTCTATGGGAAGTCGCTCTGTCTGTCTGCCTGTCCGTGCTCATGTGAATACGATATCTCAAAAACTTAAAATATCTAGATGGATAAAATTTGGTACACAGTTTTATAATCAGGAATGTAGGCCCGTATCAAATGTTTGGCCAAATCCGTCAAAGAGTTGACTGTCTGTCGGTCTGTATCATCGCATGCTTGTAAACACGATAACTCCTAAAACGCAACGACTTACATAAATGAAATTTGGTATGTGGTCTTCTAACCCTAATTGTAAATGTGTTTCCAATCTTCGTTTCAATCGGTTCGAAAAAAGGCGTTCAAATTGCAAATTCGATTTTCTTACTATGACACAAAACCATATTGCGTCTAAACGAATTCTTGGCATTACTCATGACCTTCGCGCGCACCGAGGGAAACTCGTGTTTAGTTGTGGCATTCTGGGTTACAGAATGTTAGCGTTATTTATCGACGTGGAGGGGAGGGGAAATTACAACTTTTTGGGAAGTATATAAGAAAGTTTAGAGGAGACCACTCGCTCTGGTTTGAAAAGTGATGAGTCTTTAGCTTAATAGTCAAAATTGGTTGAAATGACTTTTCGCTGATTCTTTTGAATCTCATGTATATTTGAACGATTATTTGCACGAATTAAAAAACGCACTTCATCAGCATCAAGATCGTCCGTTGTGTGAAAGGAAGACCATTTTTCGATTCGTCTTGCCGGTGTGAAAGGTGTATATAATATAGTGGTTTATACCGCACATAAAGCACTAACAAAATGATTCTTCCGTCTTAAAATAAATGCTATTGCAAACTCAAGGTTCACGCTTGACATCCTTTCCGCCGGGAGGGCAGATTAACTCTCTAATTAAAATGTTTGGTTTCTTTTTGGTCAGAACTCGAATATTGCATTCGATATCTATCAACCAGAACTTCCAAAATGCACCGTAGGCTCAAAATTTTATATGGCGATGATAATTTCTTTCTTATCATGAGAGCATAAATTGATTCATGTGCATACTATTTGTTCTTTACCGGTCAGGTTCCCTCGCCTCCCCCCAAAAAATGAGTCAGATAGTTATAAAACTAATCAATTGCGTATACACATTGAATCTATGAAAAATAGTATTCTATAGGAAAAAAACAGATTCTTCGCTGAACTATTCCTCCTTTTATATTTCATTATAATGTCTGAAGATAAAACTTCAATTCATTACCTTTTTATCTCTCAGAATAGAAAATTCAGTCACTTCTATGATTTAACATCATCAGTTTGTGTGGTTGTTTTAAGCTTCGATATGTGCCGTTGTTGCAGTTTCAATAATATATTTAGTAAAGCAAGTGTATCTTGTAATATCTTGTTTGTCTGAAGTTGAATATCAAGATAAATATCCTTGTATGATTATTTATTCTAGGAAATGTGGAAACATTTATAAAAGCAAAAAATCAATATATTTCATTTAGTGTAACTAGTACATATTTTGAACCAAATAAATCGAACGCAAGTAATTGAATAGCAGTTACTTTGATTTAGGCTATATCAACGTAAATTCTGTGTGATAAATTTTTAATAAAATATTTTCTCTGAAATCCTCCCTTGATGTGCTTATTCATATTCTTGAACAAACTGCGTTAAGATTTAATAGAAAAATGAGATTTTTTAATTTTTCGATATTTATGTTATAAGAAATGTTGACAAGCATTTGTAAAAATGTGTTCCCTAATAAGGAATATCTAAAAAGGTGATAACATTATTTGAGAATTGAACATCTATTTTGATAAATACAGTACAACCTCGGTTAACCGAAGAAAATGGGGAGTCCGTTTCGGATATCGAATTTTTCGGTTAAGCCACGAACATCTATTACTATTTTGTGTTTAATCACAGTAGGTTATTCTGAAATGTGTTGAGTATAAAATGCATTCAAAAGTCTCTTTGTAGGCTACATTTATGTTCTTTATTAGAGCTAACCCTTAGTCGGGAGCAATGCGTTAGGCTAAACAGTATCGTAATTAAGATTGTTAATTTCCCATTAATTTTAAATTTAGCATTCTAAAATTAATCACCGGCCTTCTCAGCGAGGCTTAAAAGAATAGAGTGGGGACATCGTTGCAAAAGAGTCTCGCCTTCGCTATTATTTCCATGCAATTCAGGATGAGTTTTTTTGGATTTGCGATTTCAGAGACATTTCTGAAATCTCGGGATTCAGTTAACCCAAGTTCTTTTAACCGGAGTTTTACTGTGTAATTACTTGCTTAGTATTTACTTGTTTAGTATTCCGAGTTAATGCAGGGTACTTAACATTTAAGCATCATGTAACAACTTGTCGAAATAAACAAGGATACGTCTGGAGCAACAATCAACTAAGAAAAATTTCATTCGAGCATATATATATATATATTTCAGATTCCATTAACAATAAGCCAGAATTTTTTACAATAATAAAATAAGTGTCTTTTTTGGGTGAATCATTAAAAATAATGGTTTTCGAAAATCATCAGTGCTTTTCAAATAGCTAGTTTTTTTATTCAAAACCACTTAAACCATTCTTACCGAAATCACGACCAATACGCGTAGAATAAAGGATTTTGAAAGGAAAACAAAAGTTGAACACGGGACAACAAATCTGTGCGTGTTTCTAGTGGGATGCTCTTTCTCTGTTCCGCAAGATCTTACCTAAAGCCGCGCATTTGAAAAGGATCAACTCGAGAATACATACCGTGAACTTTGAGATAGACAACAGTGCTTAGTCCAGATCCGACATCATTAGTCGCTTGGCACATGTAATGCCCGCTGTCTTCTTTCGAAGCTTCTTTGATGATCAGAGAACCGTTTTCCAAGATTTGAACATTTTCGTTGCTAATGATCACTTGAAACTGCGTCTTTGATCCCTCTGTAAGAAAAAGAAGACGCATTTATGATTCGATATCGTTTTTGGGATTTTAAACGAATTCATACCGCATTTTAGAAATATTATTTTGACAATGGCTTCCAAATGATAAAGAAACCCTTCTCTAAACATATATAGATAATACATAGGCTTTGAAGTTAGAAATCTATTATGTTATGCATAAATTTATGTAATCAAATTATTATTCTATATATGTTTGTATAAATATAGAAAATTAATAAGTTAGCTCATTTAATACTTCTTATTTCATAACAAATTATTAGTAGAATTTTTTGTTGTAAAATATTATTAAATAATGCAGACGCAGAATATTATATTTATATATTTTCATAGCGGTATTCACTACATTTTTCCCAGATATTACTTGCTTTACTGGGATATTTTATTGTATTCATCAACTGTTTTCTATAAGAAATGTACAGTATAATTGAATCAATTATATTAATTTCATCAATTGCTTTTCATCTTATTTAAAAAAATTAACAATAAATGCAAAAGCGGATGATTCTATACTACCTATTAAATTTCTTATTCTCTCAGTCATATGAATGGAAATGCGTAATAATATGATTTCTCAAAAACTCCAAACTTCAACTATGTAAACATACAAGAAGTTCGATATTTTTTCCTTAATTATTTTTCAGCTTCTCTTGTAAAATCTTGAAAACTAGAAAATCACGCGTCAGACCATGAAGGGTGCAAATTGCCTCTTCATTAGAGAGATTTAACGTCATCTTTGATGTGTTGAAATATATATATATATATATATATATACGAGTGAAATGTTTAATATTGATTGAGAACAAATAAAATAAACATATGTTTTATGATAGGAAATATACATTTTTTATTTACATATTTCTTTATTCAAAAAACCTCTTGGTCTAAAACAAATCTAGAAAATCTAGTAGATATTATCTAGATAGATTGAAAATCTATTTTCAGAACAAAGCACATCTCTGCTTGTCAAGCATTGCCAAAAAATATCATCAAATTTTATCATCACGATTGCAATAAATAATGAGATGCATCGTGGCGTCCAAACTATATCACGCGCATGATTACCACTGACGTAATTTACTACTTTCTATAAAAAACGGAAATTAATATATGATTAATATAATTTAAAATTTCTCGGGAACTATTGATCATAGCGATAGAAATTTTATGTCAATCGGTAGAAAATTTTATTTTACTATTTTAGAGCTATTAAATTTGAAATTAGAACGACAATTGCTCTTTCAAATTTAAAATTACTGAAATTTAGGTTCTTTAACAATGAAATAATGCTGTTTAACGTCTCACAGTGCTTTGGCGCGAGTTTTATTCGTGGTCACGTCAGAGCGTTACCGAGAGATATGGGCTATTATATTAGTAATACTACAAGGCTATTCGACGCAGAAAACACACAAAATAATATAATATAACATTATTAAAACTCTCCGAGCGGCGCAAACGTCTTTTTCCGTTTTTCATATTCAGTCAAAAGCAGATAGCTCGTATTTATATGTATATTTTCTTAAACAACCATGTATAAAGTGTTCTTAAGATTTTAGAGATATAATTAAATACAAAAGAGATCGATTCATTTACTTTAAAAACTAAGTTTTCTAACCTGATAGCTAAAAGTTCAAAATAACTGGGAGCTCAGAGGGTTAATAATACTTCAACATTACAGAATATAAATATTAGTGTTGAAAGTTAAACAAATGAATTACTTCACATTTTAGTTTCTTAAACTGTGGCGAAAACTGCACAAACCGAAATTAACAGTTTGCAATTTTTTTTCTTTATCCAAGTGATAGTTTGTAAGACTTCCACCTTGTCGAATATTAGACCATCTTCCAAAATAACCATACCAATACATTTCCCAAGTAATAAATAAATTAAAATATATGGAATATTAGCCTCTTGGAGATTTAAATCATAAGCTTTGGAGTGGAAATATCTCACGAGAAGATGAATTATCTTTAGTCGCACTCAAAGCTGTTCCTAAATTTGGATTCGACAGAATTTGTAGTGTGATTTATTAGTATTGACTAGAAATCTGTATTGACGAAAATTCCGAACTTGGTAAATAGCTGTCATCCTTTAATCAAATAACCATGGGGATGAGCAAGAGGCTTCTACATTCGAAAGGCTCTAAGCCTTGTCTCAATTTTGATCGAAAGGTGTAAATGTTTATCCACACTACATTGTTATACCGTATATAAAACTAACAAGATCGTTATATAAACGAGGAAGTTTTAAATAGGATATACGTAAATTTTGTGCGTTCTATAAAATGGTTTTAACTTTGTAAGTATGTATGTGATAAAAAAAATTGTAGAAAGAAATATAAATGATTATATTTCTTCTTTTGTTTTTAAGTATGAATATTTCATATTAAGAGTTTTAACCTGAAATTTCTTATTTTTCAGAATGTCTTAACCCATAGCTACATATTAAGAGAGAGAAAGCTATACTTCATAATTGGTTGTAATGGCTTAGCAAAAGACGATGATGCCCGTGTAAAGTATTATTTTCGCATCTTTCTTCCCAAGTTATATGAGAATTTAAATAGTGAAACAAATACATTGACACGTTGTCTGCCGCTGAATGAAAGGCAACTATATGATTTTCTCCCTCCCCCTTTGCCCCGTTACTAATTGGTAGAACAAAATCTATCAAGTTGTTCTGAAAAGACTAAGAATGCAGTACATGAAAGACTTATCACACAGGAATTTTATTACGAATCGCATTTCAAAGAAAATTAAAAATCCAGCCAAAATAAATGCAATTTACTTTCTCTTCGCATGAAGAATGTGTCTAAAACTAATTTTAAAAATAAATAATTTTTGTTTTAGCTTAATTTTAATTTTTTTATAGAAAATGATATTTCTATAAACTTACGCATCTAGTTTTAGAAATCTAATGCGATATATCTAGTTATAGACAAAACAAAATTAAATATTAGAGTGTTTTTGTTATTAATAAAAACACATTGTTTATTTATTTTCTTTTTGCATCTTTTGCATTTGCAACAGCATGTATTTAATAATATCATCTTTTTTCCATACATTGTCGCAAGCGTGGAAACATACGAAATATTGCAAGAAAAGGCGTATTTCCTATTAGAAAATTCCTGAATTATTCAAGCATCAACTCGATAACCTAGTAATTACCAGACGAATTTTCAAAAATAAATTGCAATTTGGAGAAAAATATTATCAATAAAAGAAGAAAAAAGAAAAAAAAATTACAGTTGTTTTCAAAGGCAGTACAGATTGCAGGGGTTGCTGTTGTAGGCAAGAATGTTGTGCAATATATGTGATTTAAAAATTGCAACTACCTTCAGTGCCGTAAGTTGAAATAATGTTTCTATATGAAGATGTTATATTAAAACAATTCCCTGATAATTTTCTTCGTTGTATAATCCATAAAAATACAAGTATAAACAAAGAGAACTCCTATTCTTCAAAAATATAAAGGGTGAGGAACGAATGAATCTTGTTTTCATAAACTGATTTCATGTTACTGATTAATGAATTACATGTTCGATAGGTGAAATGGAGCCGGAAAGCACGGAACGCCATTCCGGCACTGTTGATTTTTTCCGTAAAATAAATTTAAAAAATACAAAACTTCTTCGCAAAACAGATAGATCTTTGTCTTATCCTTATCCTCAAAAATATGATGTGTATTTCAGATTAATAAAAGTAATAAACCCCTGAAAATGGTGTTCGGAATGGGTGAAGGATATATATATAAATATATATATATTGGGTGAGTTTTGACAACTTTTTCTTCATTTTTGTTTCACATTATTGGTTTTGAAATTGGTTTCATGTATTTTATTTCCATCAGACATAAACTTTTTTATTTTTTCAATTAGAAATGAACTCTCTGCTTTATTTCTTTGTTTCAAATTATTTTAATGTTAATGTGTTTTGTTCGGTGTTCCGGGGAAACAAACTCTTTTTAGCATTATTGATAGAGTTTGTGTTTCGAAAACACCGAAAATAAATTTGTATACGCTCGTTCGGGATTGACGACGCGTCCCGGACGTTAGCGTTATATTCCGTTTTGTTGTTTTGGTTTATGACTTGACGTTTTGATGTTTTCTTTTGTTAATATATATATATATATATTTATATATTTATATATATTAATATATATAAATATATTTTATATATTTATATATTTCTTTGTTCAAATCTTATTATTTCACGATTCCAGTAATTAGATAAAACAATTGCCAATTATACTATATTAATATAAAAAATATTTTTCTGCGAAGTGATGTATCCTTCTTACCCTTCTTATCACCCACTCTATTCTGTTTCTCAACTCCAACTGCTCTCAGCATTACCACCATAGTCAGAGCGTTCTGGTAAAGCTTTATTTATGACTACATCACTTCTACTATATTAAACTGATTATTTGAGCAGTTAATATTTTTTGTTCAACTATACCCTTAAAAAGTCATATCAGTATGAAACTCATTTTCACGCCTAGAAATTATAATAATTATAGCCTAAACATTACGCACTCAAAAGAGGACTTTTAACTTGAGTATTGGACTAGTAAATAAAAAATGTATACTTACATTTCATCCCACTGCACGTAATTCTCACCACACAAAGTAATCGAAAACCTTCAGCCAAATAATGTATTACGACTATTTGTCTGAGTTCAATTATAATCAACAGACTGCAATTACTGATTAGTTCACAAGGAACAATCCCGTTAAATCTTCAAAGGTTTAACGGATTTCAACAGTGTCCGCGACTTTTCCAGCATACAGAAAACCATGTTTATCACGCAATTTCATAATTAAGCGAAGAGACCAGTTAATGAGGTAAGAAAGCGTTCGTTTCGATCAATAATTAGGAATGGAATTCGTTATGAATAATTTAAGCAAATTCTCGCCAAGAGTTTATTAAGCGAAATATTTCTCAAAGAAACGTCACATTCATATGCCATATTAATTAGGAAGCGAAGTGAGTTTGATAATTTAATTCCATTTTGAAGCTTAATGACAGTCGAACCAAAATCTCGTAGGCATAAAATCTTCATGTTTATTTATTCTGCATCTCACAGGCTTGAAACGATTCTTGAAACGATTCGAGATGTACTGAAATTTCATTAAAGATCAAAGATTTCGGAGTACTTCATTAAACGGGATTTTTTAAATGATGTTTTGAATCATTAAAATTGTGAGTGATAAGTCTCACAAAGTGGGATGAAACGCGTAGGATGTTTAAAACAGATAACACAATAGAATATTGTTGAGGAATTTTACTCATCTTTGTATCGTTCACTCCTCTTAGACACTAGTTTTAATTTTTATGTTTCAAAATGGAATTCTAATTTATTTAATTAATTTTTAATTTCCATACTACTTTTTAACATATTGTTTGTTCGTATATTGATTGATTAAAATGTCACATATTCTGCCTAATTCAGACAAGATACTGATCGTGTCAAAATACCAAGACTAGTACTTTTTGATGATTTTAATCCGGAAAGGGGTCACAGGCAATGTGTAAAATAAGCCCATCTACGGAGGTTTTTTTTAGGTCACTGTAAATAAAATGTAAATATCTTGCTCTCTATTTCCCATTGCACCCCTATTTTGGTGGAATCAACTCTCCCTGGCGCATGCTCTAAAGCGCAGAGTGTTTCGGAATCCGAGAATCATCTATACACTGTAAAAAATATCCGTTTTTTTCCCGGACTTTTTCCGTATATTTGACGGTTTAAAGCTGTTTTGTTGACAAAACGGTTTTTCCACGTTTTCCGCTCCAGCCATAAACGGTTTAGAACCGTCAGTTCAAATTCTATTTTTCGTCATATGGTATTGCTTTCCGTATGATAACTTTCCCTTTTCTTAAATGTAATTTTATTGCATTCATTTCATGTTTTTAATAGGGTTCCATCTCCGCTATTGTTTACACATGTTGCAGTAACCTGTTGTCACTCATGAAAGCTAACCTTAAAACACGTGTTCTGGCAATAGTTGATTTTTACACCACTAGGTGGCGCCACTAGAGCTATAGTGACTTTAAAACTCAAATAGATTATTTTTACTTTACTTTATGAAGTCTCCGGTGGTCTAATGGTTAGAGCGACTGCCTTTTGTTTCTATGAACGCGGTTTCGATCCCCGGCTCGGAGGAGTTCGAAGTTTTGTCACCATCTTGCATCGAAATCGTCCAAGTAAGTTCAATTAAAAATTAGATTAATTGAAATTAATAATAAAGCCTTGATTAATTAATATTCCTAATCAATAATACACATCAGTACGTTTCAACTCAACTCGAACAGAAGGAGAAAACAACTCAACTCAGTCGATGACGTCACTTACTTCGATGATTTAATTTTTAACGAGAAAACTTGATCTCATACGGTAAAAGACCGTTGTGACTACGGATTTACTTCGTAACTTTTACGGAAAAAACCTGTCCCTGTACGGTAAAAAACCGTTGTGCCTACGGATTTACTTCGTAACTTTTACGGTTTTGCACAACCAACCCAGCTGCCGGTTTAAAACCGTAAATTTTACGGGATTTTTTTTTACAGTGTAGCCTTATCAAATAGCTAAATAATTCTACATTAACAAGCAGAGTGATGTCCCTTCTCCTTTTCCGTACACTTATACAATACGGTGCATTTTGTATTTAGCTTCGGAGTATAGTGAAGTGAATCAATTAAACATTTTATGCCTCTTTTCGTTGACTTTTTTTTATTCAAATTTTGATACAGATATGCAATTTTGATGTCATCTCATGCCACATTTTGTTATCATTGACTATTGGGATTACATACCGAATCTTTCGTTACGTTTTTGAATTGAAATGTTTACACAAGAAGGAGTAGCCATGCAGAGTGCCGACATACGGAGTTCGTCCTAAATTTGATAGAAATTTGTAATTTGAGTGTAATGAAAACATACAAAATTCCATCCTTCTACTTCATTACGGTTTTGAGTTTTGCATTCAAAGATAAACGGACATCATTCCACATACGGTTTAATTAACAAAAATATGGTATTAATTTCTTTTGACGATGCCAAAACTTTATCTTTCTAATCGCCGTATACGAAAAAGGAATGAAAATTCATACATTTGTTATTCATCGCACTTTTAAGAACACTTTTCTTCTCATACTTATTAGATTAAAGTACATTCTTCATCTTTCTCCGATAATCATAAATTTGATTTTTATTTAGATGAGGAGAATAGCTTACACGGTGATCCCTTATTATGTTTCTACTTTCGACCTATATGGAGTTGTTTCATCCACAAAAAGAAATAATTTCTTTTTTCACAAATCATTTAAATATAGTGGACTCCCGTGAGACTTTGGAGGATGCGATGAGTATAGCATTAAATCGTGGTACGGGACATGCATTATCGGATAAATTTATACAAGGCCAAACAAAGTCTCTAAATAGTAATTGTATATATTGGTAGTGAGACGTTAAAAATATTACACATTTCATATGCAGGGTACCAAAAAAGTGAAGAAAGCATTTATTTCCTTAAATATTACACCTAGACATATACTTCCAATTACAAAGTTTCATCAAATAAGATAGGAATTTTTGTGAAAACATTTTGGCTTCTGTGGAAGTTGAAAATAAAAAGAGATAAGAAAATTAAATTTTTATAAGTTCCCCTTAAAGCTAAAGTGTCAATGAGTAGAATTTTCCTCTTACCCTCATCTATCTATAACTAAGTTTCAAGATTCTCTCTTCTAAACTTGCAGAGATATATTAATTTTTAAATTTAAAGAATTGCTCACAAATTTATAAGATGTTTAATGAAGAAATTCAAATTTGTTTAACATAAAAGATAGCTAAATGCAAATATTTGTCTAGAAGTACATCATCCAATCATCATGGGTTAAAAAAAAATTGTCAATGACGCATACTGTTACTCAGTCTCATTGGCAGATAGTTTCAATAGTGCAACTATTGGTTTGATAAAGAATGAAAAAACAACTTGAGAAAATAAAATTTAGGAGAAAAGAGAAAAATAGACTAATATTGGACATGAATATTAAATTTTTTGCTCTCAGCGTTGCACGCATTATTAAATTTTGCCAAAAGACAGTGGCGACTCGTCCTTTAGGGCTGCAGAGTTGCAGAACTCTTTCAAATTATTTTAAAAATTCGCATTTTTGTTTTTATTCTTGTTTTCTCATTTCTCCAACTCTGAGAGTTCGATTAGCAACGAAAAAAATTAGAAACGAGAAAACAAGACAGAAAATGAATGAAAAAGTAAGAAAGTTATAGGATGAAGCTGCACATCAAATAGTTTTGGAAATGACCGAAATTCGCTCATTAAGCATAAGTAAGTGATATAATGGGCGAAGGTAAAGAGCTTTATTTTATGTATTTGAACTTAGCCAAAATTGTATTTTCAGATGTTCCTGTTTAGCGCTAGGCCAATAAATTGCTTTCTCTCTTTTCGTTCTTTTTCCCCCTTCAATCTCACCCAAGGCTCCCCTTCATGCTTTCATTTTTTTCCTTCGATTTCTCTTTCAATGGGTACGTTTACGTTTCTAATTCACTTCCATGTTGCTTCAACTTAACTTTTCTAATAACTACGTAATTGTTTCCTGTTGTTAAAAGTCATTCACCGAAAAAAGATACGACTGTAATTTTTACTAAATACAATTCAGGTAAAATATAATATTCGGACTAAAATAAAATTCAGGTAAATACAACTACAAGTGTGAACTATTTGAAAGTAAAGCTATTTTTGAAAAATTTTAATATTTTTTGTTGCACTGATTGTTTCTGAGAAAATGAGCCATCATTGCTGATATGTAAAATTAGATATTTTTCGAAAGTTCAGAAGATGAACTATTTTTTTGTAAATGCTTCAATTAATGTATTATTTGGCTATTTTTTGATTCAACAAGAATTAACAAGTACATTGCTGTTTCCTGATTTAGACCTCTTAATAACTTATTGAAATATGTATATTATACCTGAATTGTATATTGAAAGATTGGATCAAACAGCAGTGAGAGATATTGTAAAGTGGTGTAAGTCAATAAATTTATTTTCTGATATCTCTGTAAGTTTTATAGATAGAAGTGAGCAATTTTGTGTGTGTATAGACGAATGGAATTACTAATTGAAATTTTTGCACTACGGGGACCGTATAAAAATAAAATTTTTTAAACTTTTTTATTATTAATCCCCTTATAAGTGAAGGTATTTTCATACAATTTCTCCTCTTTTTTGATGAAAGTTTTTAATTGGAAGTATTTATCTAGGATCAATGTTTAAGGAAATAAACGATTCCTCCACTTTTTTGGATCACTCTGTATAAACAACAAGCAAGTGCATATGCTTGCTTTTCTAAACAAAAAATCAAAAACTTTGTTGAAATGTTAAATATATCTTATGCCCAATACGGGGCTGTTTATCGCTCTGTATGTGTACTAGACGAAATTTTTTCAACGCATTATCAGAATTATAACTATACAGGAAACTGTTATACTGTACTCTCAATTATTCTTCATTACGTAAAAATGCTGTTTTCGAAAAAATCCGAGAGTAATGCTCTATAATTACTTCACAAAAAGTTTCAAGCATACCTCTGAACGATTAAATACGATAACATGTGGGTCCAATACCAGTTCGCGTCAGAAAGGGCGCAACATCATTATTCTCCTAAGTTCCATTCTTCGCTGAGGTGCAACTGGTGAAGAATGTGTAAATCACTATTTCGAGAATTGGAAAGAAAATAACGTCTGCAAATGTGAAAAAACTCCTTCCATAAAGCAGCTTTTCTGTTAAGTTAACCATGAAAAAATCCTTCACCTTCTCTAGGGAACCAAACAGAGTCCAAACTAAATTCTCAAAGGATCTAACGCAGGATTATTTATGTCCGAAGTCGAGTGAAGCTCATGAATATAATCGATCGATTTTACAATAAAACCAGAGAATGAGAAAGTAATCGCAATGAATTGACTTTCAAAATTCAAAGAAATTGAATAACATCAATAGATCTTAAGCCGCACTGATCATTGTCTCCTTTAGATATAAATTCTGTCCTATAGTTTATTTCTGGAAACGCAATAGTATTCTGAATACGCAACACAACAGACATAGGAAGTTTGATTTTATTAAAAGTTTAAATAATAAAAGTGTTCGTTGGAACCTGAATATCTGTGAATTTTACCTAAAATTTTCTAAAACTGAACTCTTTTCTTAACTATCTTTGCTTTCAAATGTTTAACTGTCTGATAGAGAAAGATCCTGGGAAAGTTTCCTCTTCCCCAATATCACTCTTGGGGACATAACTTATGGTCACTTCTCAGAGATTAAGAAACATTTAGTCAATTTCTTTTATACTTCCAATATTGGAAACTCCTTTTCATTTTAATAATATATTTTTTACCTTTCATTCCGATATCGCGCAGCATCGAAGAAACCAAAAATAATACAATCCAGAAGACAGTAGATACGATAATAATGCGTTTAAAGTTTTGGGATACCATTAAAAGCAGTTTTGTACAATCATTCATTTTCGCGTAATAACCGTCTAAGCTGGCGAGACAATGTTTCTTAATTATCGAAGGTGTATAAATGCTATACAAAAGTATTAATGATTATGAAATAAGCAAAATAACATAAGAATATAATATAAGCCTCCTGTATTGAATGAATTTTAAATTTATACGAGAACTGTAAAGAGTACTGTCACGTTCCTTCCTAAGCTATAAGTTTTATCTCGCATTAATCAAGTCTGTATTATTAACATTTCCTTGAATCATAATTTCCTTATCCAGCCACCCAAAGAAGGACATCAGACTCAATGACCGTGGAAACATTTACCATCTGTGCGGTTGATCATTAACATCACAAAGAGATTTAATAGATCACAGCAAGCGGTATGATAATAAATTTTAAATTGATAAAGCGCATCGACTAGGAAGCGTTAGTTGGTATGATAAACAAAAGGAGTCTAATGGTTTTGGCGACGGCACAATGGCTTGGCTGCACTAATTTGCGTGTTTAACTTGAGCGAAAATATAATTACTCAACAGCTCCTAGCGATCAAGTTAAACAGTTGGTTTGTTCAGACCATAAAAGTTATTTCCATCTACAAAGAGTGAGAAAGTCATTTGGGGATAACTTCCCGCCAATGTTTTCATCCAACCTTTATAATTTAGAGTGCAAAGAGCATTTCCAGACTTCTTTTTTGGCTTTGCTTTCGTTTCAATTTTTTCGTCGAAGTCGCTTAACGCTCGTTCGCAAAGCAATTTGAATGTTAATTACGATTCGGCAAGCCAATTATACACCGAGACTGAGTAATCGTTTCGGAATGGTTATTAGAGTGAAAGGAGTTTTCGATATGTAATTGGGTTCACCACTAATAGTTGTTCATTTCCTTCGAATTTGTTAGATATGGCCTGTATTCCCTTTGTTTAGCATATATATATATAAGGATGACTTAAAATTTGTGATAAATTTATTCACAGTTGTTGTTAAATTTCAGCGTTTCAACATCTAGTAATAGTAGTTTATTATTGGGAGACTAGAAAATCATATTGTATAGATTCTTTTAAGAATTAGTTTGCAGATTTTTTGAATTTCTTTGTCGAAGGTAAAAAAACAATTAACTTCGTATTGATAAATAGACAAAGCATAACATTCTTCACAACACATGTTTACCTATATTTTATTGAAATATATAAAATATCTCACTTTAAGATATAGTTCATCTTTTTTCAATTCAAGGGCTGTTTTATTTTCTCTTAATATGTACAGGTAATTCATTTGTATTTCAGAAACAAACATTATATTCATAAGGAACAACGTAAGAGGCACGTTCATGTTGTCAAAATTATCACGTTACAATTGCTTAAATAATATGATGCCTGATACTTTAAGAAAATGAAAACCATGAAGAAAAACATAGTAATTTCATCTATCAATGAGTTTCAGACTAGTCATATAAAGGAAAACGTGGTCTGCCTTAAAAATCATTTTGTGAATAAAACATCTTGCGAGTAATTTAACTTTGTAATTTAAAATTTTCTTTTAGGTGGAACAGTTGCTGCCCGATTATAGTATTTTTTTGAATAGATACTACAATTAAATTCATAAAACCAAATCTTTAGTGTTTTATTTTTCTGCTATAACTGATTTTGGGGGGTTTCTAATAAACCAGTAAGTAAGTTTCATTCCTTGTCATATCGCATTGCCATATGCGAGACAAATGTATAAATTTGTAGCCGGGGGAAACAAGAATAGCCAAACACGCATTTGGTTGAAAGGAAAAGAAATCTTATCTTGGAATCAGTTGAAAGGGAGGGCGGGTAGAATTTTCTTGATTATTTGACAATATCTCTGTTATAAAATGTATTTGGGATTGACTCTGACCTATCATCAATAGGTTTAAGTAGACAGAACAATGCAAAGGAAAAGACTACTATAGGGTAAATACTTAAAGTTATTATATTACAAAAGTTTCAGCACGTCAAGAAGCTACTGAATTTTTGAAAATAAATTTAGTGAAACAAATTTCTGAAGGAAAAAACAACAATAGGAAATTTGTTGAAAACCACATCATGTAATAAAAAACATTCCAGCCTCCTGCCAACCATTAGCATAGAATGATGTTTCTATAGTTATTAAATAAAAAAGTGTATTGTAGTTATTATTGTGTAATGTAGTTATTAATTAATGAAAAAATATGTGCTATATTGCTTAGTATATGTTCCGACAGCAAGCAGACGTATACAAATAAAATGTATTTGTACAATTCTGCTATGAAAATTACGTAGCTCCAAGTGAGCAAGCATAGGTTACATAGGTTGCAAACAGGAAAAATGGATTAATAAGCTTGTCTTAATGTCGTTTACTCGATCTCTCTAGTATCAAACCAAATATCTTCTGGCGTTTCTAAGATCATATACTTAGTCTCATATGAAAAATTAAGAAGAATCCCACATAAGTAAGTTGCTTCACCTATTTCTTACGGGCGGTAAAGATGACTTGCATGCCATCTTTTTTTCTATGGGTGCTGGCTGATACAGATGCGATATGTCTTTCAGATTGTGCTAACGTCAAATGATTTGCTCGTAAAATTACTCACCAGGGGAACTAATCTGTCTGTTCTTTCATCATTTTTCAAAAATTTGTAATTCTCCGTCCAATTGCAGGTATCCAATCCTTGTGTTATGAGTGAGTTTATTATTAATGATTGTAGAAAATAATAGGTATTTACACGGCTAGAGATCCTACCGTTCTAACGAAATGAAATGCACGACGAGGGGAGGGGAAAGGAAATCCCCGCTTCTTCGGCAGAATACCTCTTTTGAACCTTCGTTAGGAGCTCATATTACAAGTGCGCGCCTCATATTAGTAAAATTGATCTCTTAGATAACATGCTCTCTTTTTTATCTACAATGCTTCAATATTTTATTTTCAAAACTGAATACCGAATAATATTTATTTTCTACAAATTATTTCTTTCCCATAATTTTGCAAAAACATCCCCCAGATTTCTTTCAAATCATTCTCATCGCAAATATTCCACTTTTGAAAGCGCATCGTGAAACAAGTAAACTATATTAGTAAATATATTAGTAGTAAGAACTAGTAAGTGGTAAGTATTACTATAAGTACAAGTAAAATATTTAGTAAATATATAAACTAGTATATATAGTCGGTCCGATTTCAGACAGTCATTCACAATTTTTAAAGGAAATTCATTCATCACGTTAGATCCGCGCGCGTCTCGTATTCAACTAATACAACAGTATATACTCGTAACTTAAAATTACTAATATAATAGCCCAGATATCTCGGTAACGCTCTGGCGTCACCAACAATAAAACTCGCGTCATAGCACTGCGAGACGTCAAACAGCATTATTTCATTGTTAGAGAACCTAAATTTCAGTAATTTTAAATTTAAAAGAGTAATTGTCTTTCTAATTTCAAATTTAATAGCTCTAAAATAGTGAAATAAAATTTTCTATCCATTGATATAAAATGTATCTCTCTATGAGCAATAGTTCCTTAGAAATTTTAAATTTTATTAATCATATATTTCATATTAATTTCCGTTTTTAATAGAAGGCAGTAAATTACGTCAGTGGTATATCATGCGCGTGATATATTTTGGACGCCAAATTGTATCTGAATGCAATCGTGCCGATGTTGTTTCCTTGCCAAGAATTAAATTAGCCACCAGTTACGTGAATCTACCGTTCGTTCTCAACCGCCGCCAGTTCCCTTTAATTCCAGCTTACACGATGACTAACAAATCGCAGGAGCAAACTTTCGATCATGCTGGAATTTACCTCGATGAGCCTGTCTTTTCACATGGACAGCTTTATGTTGCACTTTCAAGGTCTAGGATTCCCAATCGCATTAAATTTTACACAAAGATATCTGAAGTACAAGGAAATTTATTAAACAACGAAAAATACTTCACAGTGAATGTTGTTTAACAAGAGGTTTTTTGAATAAAGAAATATTTAAATAATATGTAAATAAAAAAATACATTTCCTGTCATAAAACATATGTTTATTTCATTTGTTTTCGATCATTAAAAATTTCTCTCGCATATATATCTATTTAAACACGTCAATTTTGAATGGAAATCTCTCGAATGAAGAGGCAATTTGCACCCGTCAAACCATGACGGGTGATTTTCTAGTATGTAAATTATATTCAAAAATTAAAATGAAAAACTTTCGATTTTCGGTTTGCCGATTTGAGATATCGGACTCGTATTTTCTGGCCTCTAACAATAAGTAATGATAGCCATAGTTTCTTTAATCCCCACTCCTCGAAGATATCAGAATGGACGCGAAACCGTTGGAAACTGATTTCTATGAAGGGCGACGCGAAACATACCCAAGCGATCTGAGAAATCGCATTCTTCTTCTTAACGGAGGACTAAAGGAAAATTTCAAATAAAACTACCATTAAAGCGAATTTAATACATTTATTCCATCTTTTGAAAGTTTTCCCTGAATGATTTCGAGTCTCTGAAACAGCATGAATAACATCACATATTGTAAACATTTAGCTCCTTCTGAGTTGAATTTGAACATTTTTCATTTCAATACTTCCTAAATAGTTCGTTATCGATCTATCCTTCCGCGTATTTTCTCGCACTTTATTTTATCTCATTTTCTTTTGCAAGCAGAGCAAAAAAGATCTTGAATAGTTGGTCTTCAGCGACTTTTATAACATTTTTCTGGCTTATTTTCTACGAAATTCCTGGAATTTGCAGTGTTTGGAATGTAGATGGTGTTTCTGGTGGTTGCGCACTCATAGGTGGTGATCGATATTTGGCCGGTTTTTTTTTCTTCCGAATTGCTGAGTGTATGCTAATTTAAACTTTCTCGTTCGATAATTGATTTATCTTCTTACTCTGAGGAAACAACTAGTGCATAAAATAAATTCAATTAAATTGTATCGTTTCGAAATGCCATGTTATTAACATTTTACTTTGTGTATTTTAAATATATACTTACATGTAAACAACATATTCTGCATGTAGTTTTTATAACATATTTTACATATTTGAAGAATAAACTACATATTTTACATGTAGTTTTTATAACATGTAAAAATTTCTAATCGAATATCATTAGCAATACGCTTCGTTACAAAAATTATTATTGAGGCATGATTAATATTAGAATATAATAATCGCACATGCGTTCCTCTCCAATATAAATTATCCATTAGTTGAAAAGATGGACGCGATTGTTCTCTTTACCGAAGTTAGAGGGAATGTTTTAAGGATTATTCTGTTCCCTAACTATAAAACGCGTCAGAATATTGTTTCTGATTATGTGACTTGTTCTGAATGTTCAATTATCAACCAGTAATTAAATTTCCTAACAATTTTGTTGAAGATTTTTTTTAGATAATTTATTTTCTGAATATCAATTTGAGTTAAAATATACAAATTATGCATTCAGTGGCTGTTAGTTAAAATTTCTCAACAAAATCTCATCATGGATTTACGAATTAAACTTAGTTTTTTCAGTGAATTTTAATCATCTTAGGATATCTGATTCTGTATTTAAAAATTTTCTCTCTCAGGAACTACTGAGATTTATTTCTGCTTCTGTAAGAAGAAACTTTAATTTGTAAGACATTCTGTAAAGCTCTATCCTCTATTATATTAATAAGATATAACATTAACAAAATAATCTGTGTGTCTCTCGACAGCCAATAGGTCATATCTCATACAACTATGCCTACGTGTCTTATGTCATTTAAAAACAGAAAAAATTATCATCAATAATTATTATAAAAGGAATGCAATTATTGAATGTGCTCGTTAAAAAGAGAGAATATTCTCCAATCATGTTTGCATATCGCTGGTGTTAGTGTTTGCTCATAGAGTCAAAAAATAATTGTTATAATTCATTTGAACATATTTCTTTAAAAAATGTATTTTAGTGAATATTAAATAATATACAAGGCACCCTGTAAAATTCCTTAAACCTCTTCAATTTCAGAACGACTGCAACTATAGTCGTAAAAGCAATGTCTAGGTATAGTAAAGTGGCTATGCGCTACGCCCAGAGACCACTTACAGTGGTAACTAGCGATAAATTTCGGAAGGGATTACCATTCCTATCTGGAAAATGGAAAGATGTAGGGAAAAAATGAGAATTAAAAAATTGCTGAGGGTCATTGATTTAGTACAAAATGAAATCTTATGGTCATTAGTGCCAAGAGTAGAAAGCTTAAATCTTCATTTATTTGGTCGCAAATTTCAACACTTTTGCATGAGGAAGCGTATTAGAAAATAAAAAATAAAATTAGAAAAAACTAATTGTAACATGATACCTCTAATTTCGGTTTTCAAACTGTTCTCCTTCAGCTATATATATAAATAAGTAATACACATTCCGACCTTTACTTTAATTTCACGTTTCACACTTTTTGCTAGATTCCTCTGTCAAACAGCTAGAAGCCTCAGTAATAATGCATACTCGTATGCCCTGCAAAGGTGATGGAGAAATTGCATACAAGTGCTGTTTCAGGTATACTAATAGGAAAAAGACCAATGGAATTATTTTTGTACGAATTATAACATTTACACCTTTACTCCACGTTCTGTGACGTCATAATTTTGGAAATAGAGAACAAACAAACGTGTTTTAAGTTTTCGATTCTTAATATTAAAAGTTTCTCTTTGTACTAAACCGCAGATACTCTATAACTTTGTAATTGACATTTTCCCTGTATCGTTCCATTTTCGAGACAGGAACCTTAATTCTGCAGTTTTTCGCTAGGTGGCTCTATAAGTCTTCTTATAGCCTGGTGCGTAGGTAACTTAGTATGCCTAGATACCATTTTTATGACTATAGCTGCAGTCGTTCTGAAATTGATGGGGGTGTAAGGGACTTTATTGGACACTCTGCATGTTTTAATAACCTCATGTGTGTAGAACTGAAAAATACGATATCGGACATGAAACTTTCTGCATGCATTTGTCTATCACTCTGGGAAGCAGATGGAAAAGTTTTGTTTCGTTATCTTTTCTTTAAATTTTATATTTTCTTTAGGATATTTTTTCTAAATCTACAATTTAGGAGGGTAATTTTATTAGGATAGGTGGAAATTTCTGTAATACTTTTAACAAATCTATGCTGACAGGAAAAATTTTATTTCCATAGGCAAGAATTTCTGTATTTTTTAAAAACTAAATCTGTTGCTGGAAGTAAAAATTTTATTCCATCAAAATGAAGAATGTTTTTTCTAAAATAGAATCTTATAAAAAATTTTGAAACAAATATCTGTAATTAAATGCTTGGGTGAAGTATGTAGTTAAAAATAGTAATCGCAAATAAATTTTCTTTAACAAATAATCTTAAATTTGGTTATAGATTAACTCAATATATGCCGTTGTATCTTTTCTGGGATGCTTTTTTCTGTTATTTTCACCTAAATAGTGTAATTTTTAGCTTTGATTGTTGCAGCTGAATGTTGAACTGACTGCTATAAATGATACACGTTCAACAAAATATAATATTTCCAATTAAAAAATAATTAATCCTAATTAAAATTTAATTAATCAGTTTAATTAACAATTTCAGAAATAACGTTTTTTTTCAAATTTCTTTCACGTTATCATATTAATAGATTTTTTTGAAAAACTGAAATAATAATTTTTTTTTAATATTATGGTATAATCAGAAATTTGTTTTTATTACCTGCTGATTTCTTCCAACGTATCACAGGATCAGGATATCCGCTTGCCTGGCAGTCAAACATGGCAGGTTGGCCCATGACCACTGATTTATCGGATGGCTCCGTTCTCCACTTCGGTGGAACTATAAATATGGAAAGAAAAAATGGGTGCATTTTTCAGAAACCATAAAATGTTTTATTTAAAATACAATTTAGAACTTAATATACAATTTGAATATCAATGCATCAATTTACTGAAATATATACCGCTTTACAGATTGAATCGAATGTCACTTACGCATGGAACTACCGAATTTTTTAAACTCGGTGCATTTTTCAGAAACCATAAAATGTTTTATTTAAAATACAATTTAGAACTTAATATACAATTTGAATATCAATGCATCAATTTACTGAAATATATACCGCTTTACTGATTGAATCGAATGTCACTTACGCATGGAACTACCGAATTTTTTATAAACTCAAAAACTAAAACTAAATCAATTATAGACGTATGATTTCCATACCAAAATTACGCAAACAGATCAAGTTTTACATGAATTCTATGGTCAGATCTAAACAGCAATGCCTCCCCGAAAGAGAACGTTTCATTTAGTTAGAGCTCAAAGAATTCTGAGTTTTCAATGGGGTAAGAGTAAATAGTGCTCAGCTTCTAACACACAAATGAGGTCATTAAAATAGCTGATCGAGAATTCAGTAATTATTGACTTCAAGATTCTTTTTGTGGGTAAATATGTTTCAGAACGTTATTTGATTTAAAATACTAGGTAAATGCTTTTTCTTTGTCTCTTTCGCAGATTCAGCTTACCCATAGGGACTAAATCTTCACACGGACAGTGGAAAGAAAAAAATAGTGTTTCACGGTGATCAGCAGATATTTTACAATCTGCACGGTTTTTGGTTTTCAATCGTATGTAAAAACATATATCATTTTCTCTTTTATATTTTTTTAACACTTTGAAATTTAACTCTCTAATTCCGAGGCGACTTTTTTGTTCTAGGCTTTTTAAAACCGGTCCCTTTTGGGAGAATGTGACATGAATTGGATTCATCCAACATGGGTGGTCATTTACCCCCTGCTATAACCTCTCCTTAAGGCGCTCGGAAACGGGCTGTGGTTGGCAAGGATAATTGCACCTCCTACCGCTCTTATCTCAGAAGCAATGTCAGAACCTCACCTCCCTTCAAAAGAACCCAACCGCCTCAAATTGGCCTTCGTCGCTATTAAGAGGAAATTTTTAGACTGCCCGGGACGCATATTTACAAACCCTACCCTGATAGAACTGAGGCAGGAAATCGGACAATATGATTGGCTCGCTTCGCCGAGAGCCGATGACGTCGTTCTTTGCTCTCGTACGGAAATTATAACAAAACAAGTTAGATTAGTTGATTTTGAAACATCAAATGAACTATTTTCACTGGAATGACGTCAAAAAACCCAACAACATTTGTCTAACCTGTTAGTTAATACCTCTCTCGGTATGAGACTGCCTCTCTCGGTATGAGAGGGTTAAAGACTTACTCTTATTAAGCAATTTATTAGTTCTTCATGATTTCAGTTTTAAAATATTCAGGCCTTTACATTTTAAAGAAATACTTTGAGATTGAGAGAACTAAATTAAAAACAAAATAAAGGGCATCGATATTTAAATAATATCATAAAACGTTACTTCGTTCTGCGTGTAACATCAAAAAATGAATTGCAAAAAAAGATATTCATTCCGAAATAATAAATAATTTTTTTTTTCTAGAGAAGCGATTTGATAAATGAAAAATTCTCACTAATGAATAATCAAAAATGTAGCAAAATATTCTAAAATGCAATATTGAGAATTAATTTTAATTTAAAAGCTTTTTTCCAAGTTGCATTATAGACGATGGAGTAAATTTTTTCCTTTCTAATTAACTGATTCAAAGTTTATTTTTTGTAAATTAATTAAAGTATTTTAAAAATTAAAATAATTAAACTTAATTAAATTTTATTTTATAGCCCGTATTGGGCGACTTTTGCTCTGAGTGGAATTTTTATCCAGCAAAATTAAATTTAGCTAAAATTGTAGTAAGAACATCGAACAGAAATCAAGCAAAGGGGGAAAAGGGAAATGCCCAATCAATTGAAAAAGTATAACGAAGTGTATTCGAGATACGATTGAACTAATAGTGCTAATTGGCACTGTTATTCAATTGGGCAATTTCAACATATTAGAGACTTTGAGACCATTTTATTATGTAGATTAATTAAGTGTTATTGGATAATGTGAAAGAGCTAGATTTTCTCCTATTTGACATTTATTTTTATTTTCATATTTTTTAAACTTACTATCCATATATTTGCATTAGCAATTTTTTTTAAATTTTATTTTTCAGTTTTATGATGCATGGCACAATTTGTTTGAGAACGATGTTCCATCTTTTTCTTTCCTTTTCATTTTATTTTCTTGCTGTTGTTTGTACGAATATAAATCACAGAATTTCACTTTCATAGAAAATGGATAACTACAGTCATCAATTACTTTTAACCAAACAGAGCGTCCTAGCTTTTATGAAGCTAAAGAAAGCAAGAAATATTACACATACAAAAGACTATCTTACCTTTCACTATCATGGTCGCCGTGTGGTTTCTTGAAGCTACAGGATTGGAAGCAATGCAAGTGTAATTCCCATTATGGATCTGAGAAACGCTACTAAAAGATAAAGTGGAAGTGAACTCGTTAACTGTACTAATGGAACCTCTTAAGTCGTCTGGAAGGGAGTGGCCATCTTTCATCCAAGAAATGCGAATCGGGAGATCCCCTGAGGACACCACACAAGTGACTGTGGCCCGCTTGCCTTCTGATAAACCAGAAGCAAATGCGAACGGTTCAACAACTGGAGGAGCTGCAAATGAAAGGCAAGATGATTCAGCAAGGGAATAAAATGCTTAGGCATTTAATGCTAATAGAACAGTTTTGGCTGGAAGAAGGGGTATCAGAATAGTAAGTGGAAGGGAAAATAAAATGGCGGTTGATGACTTCTTGGTGGAATCTCATTTATAGTTAATTGTTTATAATTAACTGAAAGTATCTCATTTATGCTGACGTAGTGAGATCTTAAATTTAATTAAGTGTTTAAGGGGGTTTCAATAAGGATTAGTTTGAATTAAACATATAAAGGAGTATTTTAAATTTGCAGATTCATTGCAATTCGTCACTTAACAAGGAACACCACCTATCTCAGTTTTATAAAATTTCAAAGAGGAGGAAGAAACAGAATTTTTTGCAACCAGTAACGAATATCTCTGAATTTTTTTAACATTTGATATGAACATGAAGTGCATGCTCTTAACAGATGCTAAAATAAATTTAGAAATATTCGTTATTGGTTGCAAAAATTCATTTTTTTCTTCCTGTTTGAATGTTTCAAAAATTTATATAGGTGGTGTTGATGTTAAGAGGGGAATTATACATGTGACACTGAAACTAAAGATTTATTTCAGGTATTTGTCACATATGAATTTTAAATGTTAAAAGAAATTTAAAAGACAAGAATTTTTTGATAAGTAAATGACTTTACAGAATTTTCGTTATATGAAAAAAAGATTAATTAGATTAGCTAGCTCTGTAACTTCATTTAATTTGACTCATCTCCTCACGAAAGTAAATCTTTTTCTTAAAAGAGATAAGGAGTCGGAGTGCTGGAAGCATGAAAAATATAATCTCCTTATGTATCATCTAAACCTCTTCTAACACCACGCCGTTTTCATAATAAATTATTTTCAGAACTGAACATTATCATTTTTTTATAATCTAGTAGCATTTTTATAACTTTTATTAGAGGTTATAATCTAGTGGGCATATCTTGGCTTCAAAACTTTTAGATTTTTGTTAATTCTCTTAAAGTTAAATCCAGTTTTAATTATTGAAAAAGTCTCTCTCTCTCTATATATATTTTAGGTAGGTTATTTTCATTAACATCCTAGATGTGATTTTAGAGTATTCAATCCATGATAAACTGTTTAGTATTCTACCACCTGCGAAGCAGAAAAGAAGAGTTGACAACGCGTCAGAACTTTAAATACTGCCAAGAAGCAGATTCCCCCGAACGAGGCTCGTGAAGATTTTACAGACACTTTGAATTAAAGTAGGAGTGCTTTTATCTTAGAATTTAAGTAGAAGTAATGCGCTTATGTTTAAAAATAAAGCATCCTTAAAAAGGGTTTATTTTATAACTGCGAAAAATTATAATTTATTACATATAATATTCAGACAAACGGAAATAGCTAATAAATGTAATCGGACTCTAATAAAAAGAAAAAAATGATACCATCGTGCGATTCAATCAGCTTATTTGAGAGTAGTACGACTAAGAATTTGGCATCTTAATTTAATATTAATATTAAATTAAAGGATTCATAAAGAAACAGAAAACCAATTATTTAAATGCATGCGATGACTGATATGACAAAAATCAGATACTTCTGAAATTGTTTTCCAGAGAACCATGTATTTTGTTATTACATATTTTTACATAGGAAAGTTTTGTTCATAATGAAATATGATGAATAGTTGTAGAGATCAAAAATAATATAATGTTATTTTAAATCTCAGTAAAATCCTTCTTGAAATGAAAAATAAAATTACATTAAACATAACCTAAAAATATACTTACAGAATTCAAGTTAAATTTTAACAGTCAAATAAAATGATTATATTCCACTGATTTATTTCTCGTATTGGATTCTTTATGAACGTAACATATCAGATTAAAAATTTTTTGTGATATAACATCGAAACATTTTGAATGCTTTCATTTGATTTTATTCTGAAGTTCATTTGACAGCAAAGACAAAGAAATGAAACAATTTATCAAAACGCTCCTTCATATCTGTGTCCTGAAAGGAGTTTTTACTAGGATTTAAAAATGCGCTGTTTGTTTGATGAATTTTGCATTTGTGATTGATTTTCAAATAATTCTTATCATTTTTTCACACATAACATAATTTTAATAACATGCTAAAAATATATTTTAAGAAATCCAGATTATATAAAAATTCGCTGTCGAAGAGCTTCTAACATAAGATGGTCTGATACTTAATTCGCTTATATATGTTTAGTTATATTAACTTCCCATTTTGAAGTTACACGAGGGGCTGTTTGGTTGACGGACTATGTTCTTTAAACCGCAGTCGATGATGAAGTCTAATCTGAAACCCTAAACCAACGCTTCCTGACAGTTTATTTCCTGTTTAATAAATTTACAGCTACTCACCCATTATGTTCAAAGACACATCTCTTCTTGCTGTTCGGCTTCTGTTATTTTCAGCGACGCAATGATATTTCCCTCCATCACGCGATCTCTGCAGATCCTCTATAACCAACGTTCCGTTGGGAAATGTTTTCTGTCTATGGTTGTGAGGCAGAGGTCTTCCATCTGTAAATAAAAACGGTTTTAAGAAAACAAATTACTCATCGTGTCAGTTTGTCAATCAAAATTACACTTCATCATTTTAATTTTAATCATTTCTCGATCGCTTAAATTTAAGAAAGCTGCTGACTCTATTAGCCCAAGATGACCTATAATATTCAAACGACATCTTTAACCTTTTGAAGTTCACTACATGTTTCGTTTTGAAAATTACTAAATTTATTTCAAAAATGTGTATTAGACATGTAGATAGCTGATCATAAATATTTAAAGACAAAATTTTAGCAGTTTTTATTTTCAAGAGATTTGTGGTTTCACAGTGAAATCAATGAACGTAAGGGGCCATTTTTCCTCCGAAGAAGCTATAATCGAAATGCAATTCAAATTATATATCTAATTTATAAGTATACGTGAGTATTCAGGATATTCAACCTACATAAAATTCAATACTACTTTCAAAGATTCAATTTTCAAAAATTTCAATTTCTACCAGAACCCTCATCATTTTGTTTCTCTTGGACATCAGGCGCAATTTGGCTCTTGAAATGCCGATATCTTTGTGAATGCTAACTGTATTGAACTGGAATTTTTATATAAGTTGGCCTATATATCTGGTTCTTAAGTTATGAAAGAAAAATTACGCTGCGTTTCGCCCATGCGCAGTAAAAAAATGCACAATGTGTGGTTTCACTGCGAGTTTGAGTTCGAGTTTGTTTTGTTTTCCTGGCACAAGAGCCATAGTTGACTATACTGCGCCAAACTATTTTAAGTTATCTGCGTAAAAATGTAAGGTTTCACTGCGAATCCAATGAACACGAAAGAGTTAAGATGTTCTGTGGTATTCAGAATATCGTAACAATATCGCGGGCGGAAATATCGTGGAATATCGTGTGCTATTACGGAAGTCAGAATGTCCAAAATAACGGAAACATGTACATAAGAAGATTCAGTTAAATTAAATTTTGTGGTGAAGTAAGTTTAAAAGAGAAGGATTGAGATTCATACCACACAGATTTACAATTGTACATCGAAATAGGATATGATCTAAAATATCAGACATGGCAAAGTTTTTTTCGGAAAGAATAAGTTCATTAATGTTCATAAAAAGTGCAATAGACCTTGTAGATCACATTTTGCTTTTCTTTGGGTATTTGTAGAATCAAATATTTAAATTTCGAAAGTGCAATATACAAAACTTTGACTATGTTTCGAAATTTTTAAGACTGTTTTGGCAAAATTCTATATCGAATTGAAACTGCCTGTAATGTCAAACACATGACGAGAGAAACCGAGATAATAAAAATCACAATAGTTTATAGGGGTATTCCAATTTTAAATAAAATTCCAGGGAAATTTTCTGTCTGGAATGGAATCCGAAAATCGAATATATAGAACGAGAGTATTATATTTATGCTATACTTATCATTCGAAGGCGTATAAACTATTGTTTTTCAATCAACCTTTACCGATTTCTGCACAGTTTGAGATTTCAGCTTTATGGAGAAAAATAGTTGCATAGATTTAAATTATAAGTTATCTATAAAGGCTGAACATATTGACAAACTGCAACTGAGTAATTTGAAACTTATGTAAAGTTTCAAGAAAATCGTCCTATATCCGTCATGTTTAACCTATGTGTTGTGCTACATAAACTATAAATTTATTCTTCAATTACAGGCGATTATTTACATTATATTTGAATGGAGTTAGAATCATAAGGTGCTTGCAGTTTATCTCCGTCTTCTACGAAACAAAATTTATTCCGATATGAGAACGTAATTAATCTAAATAAAGCAAATGTGTGAATAGTTTAAATTATAATTATAAAAGGACCTTTGACAAATGAAATGACTCAGTCTATTTTTATTTTTATTTTTTTTGAATTTATGTCACATAAATAAAGCTGTCATAACATTGGAATTTAATAAAAACATACAAATATCTAGCATAATAAGCGACATGAATGTTATGATCCTCATTTGTGAAAGATAATATGTATAATAATATCCCCATCTCTGTAGGAAGGTAAATAAGATTTTAATGCAGTAAAAAATATGCTTCTGTTTTCTATTTCATCCATTTGGATGAAATAAGAATATAGGGGAAACTAGGGATACTTGACCCTACGCGATTTTCTTAGATTGTAAGATAATTGGTAATTTGTGTGTGGGACATTTTTATTTGACCCTTGGTTACATGGTCTAATTGGAGGATTAGATTAGATTAGACTAGATTTTATTAACAACAACTGCGTTTTATAGTAGCCATATTATTTAATTTTTAATATTAGTTTCATTAATATTATTTTATAATAAAGAACTTTTTTTTAATTCGGTAGTTTTAACATAATATCTGAATTTCGCGTACATACAAATAATCAAAAGAATTTAAGTACTCTTTGCATGTTGGGTCGAGTATCCCTACTCATAGGGTCAAGCATCCCTAGCTTAGGGGAAAGTACCCCTAATGTTAGGGATACTTTACCCTAGGAGATTTCATGAAATATATTTATTTTATGAATAAATGAGATATCTGTTTAGCATAAATGCATTTCTCATTCTTAACACCAAATGCTTTTATGATGCTAGCATTTTAAATGTTCGAGAAATATAAGAAAAATTAAAAATAGGGGCAGGTATCCCTAGTTTCCCCTACTTATCATAACATGAGGAAATACAGTTTGACAAAATCAAGATATTTTTTTGATTTTAAAGATCTTCTGCCATTGAGTGCTGAATTTTAATAATTATATATGATTTTGGAAAACAACCATTGTAGAAATCGGTCCCCGAACCTGCAACGATTTCTATGGCTCTGTTGAAATATGGCCATCAGTGAACTTTAAGCATGAAACTGAAGGCAACTTTTGAAAAATAATCAAAAATTTCTAGCCGTTACTTGCAGTTAAAAATCTCGGAAGACATCAAAATCATAAAGGAAAAGATCCACCGACTAGATAGATATAAAACCATACTCCCATCCCTACAGAAATGCAACTAAAACTTCAATCTAGTAAAAGAACATTCTTCGGTCTTGTAGTTTGTTACCATAGCGATCGGTTTGGATGAAAGAAAGAAAGAAACTGGATTCAGGGATAGCAAGAAAAAATTTTCTTACATGAAAGGATGAAGTCACGCATCACTGTAATGACCTCTTCAGAACGGTCAAAGGGACCTTTGGAGTAGGATGAATCGATCATTTTCAGAGTCCGATGATAACCCGCGATATATCGATAGTCCATCCTCACTGTTATGCCTTACTAAATGGGGGACTATTTTCCGGCGCTGGAACTATACGATCGACGTGTATAAGAAGGCGGAATGGGATGTTATCGGTTCTTTGGGGGAATGTTACAGTTTGCTGGCGTTCTTTTTTCTCTCGCGTGTTGGTCTACTTCGATTATCTGACTCTACAGAGCTTAAAACCAGAAGAAATTAAATTTCGGATCTTATCAAAGGGATGTTTCTTTTTTGGGGAGACAATATTGACTCTGGGAATCAAATATTGAAGAGACGAGGTAGAGATTTCAGAGTATTGTTATTTTATTAGTTATGTTATCCTCTTTTTCTTTTTTCTCGATATGGGTGAAAACTTTTCCTAGCCGGGTGTCTGATAAATTGATTTTTCTCTACAGATAACATCCATGCTGGCAGGATATAACATTACATCTCTTTCGGTTAGGCATTTAAGTAGTTTTTCAGTATTTTATAAACTTTAATGTTTTCAGTAGGAACATATTCAGTAGGAAAATATTGACGAAATTTGTAAACAGTCTAACCGTAGAAAATTTTATCACACCAGACATATGTTATTAGGAAAAGAATGTTCCTACAAATACTTGCAATATATTTAATTTACGGTTCCGTAGAATCATTCCAGATTAAAAACTACTATAATCTGACACTTGAAAAGTTTCAAGAAAATATTTAGGGAAATGAATAAACCGCTTAAACTGGTAGTTTGGTACAAATTCATAAACTTAAAGTTACTATTTAAAATATTATTATTTATAATCCATTTTGTTCAATGAAGCATTGCGTTAAAAAAAACAAAAGAGATGTATCAGAAATTCAAGCTTCGAACTGAAACCTAACTGTTAAAAAATGCGTCTTTCTCAACTTTGTTACTAATTATATAGAAATGCCAGAGTAGTATATTTCATATTTCTTATCTTCTAACATTCTCTGGAATTTTACTTCTTATTCACTTCTATTCAGAGAATTAAAGTGCGTTCTATTAGAAAGAAGCTAAGACATAGTACTGAAATATTTCAACAAACTGTAGCAAGAACAGAAGCCATTTCATTAACATAACCTCTTCAATTAAGTGAAACTCCCTACAAGACTACGCACATTCTGTCTTGAATACGTAATAACGCAACAGATATCTTTAAAAATATTATCTTAACAAGCTGGATTTAGAGCTGCAAACTTCGAGAATGAATTAATTGATTTCAGATGGTAATATCTTTGAGCCCTTATGTATTAAAATGACTATTATTTTAACTTCAACTGCTACAGAGTGAAAAAAAACAAAAATTGTTAATTATTAAAGCAATTATTTATCCACAATAATCCTCTTCAGTGTGAAAGTGTGGACACTCTTCCCTGAAAGGATCAATTTGATTCAAACTCATCTAAAAAATATTACTCATTGAAAAAAAATAAAAACTTTAAAAATCTTTCACTAAATAAAACCTTTATGCAGGAAAACTTACGGATAAAATGAATAAATACATAATCACGGCTCTTTACTTAGTGATTTTTGGATTTAAAATTTATTCATGACTTAAACTTTATTTATATAGTCTAAATGTCATTGCCTGAGCAGGGAACAGTTCTGGAAAGGATATTAACAAAACTATAATATGTTGATTGTAATAATAAATTAGCTTAATTTAGCACAAATAAACAAAGGAATCATTCACCATTAATGCATTTCTTTCATTCAACACGTTCCCTGAAAAGATAGCTTCGAGAGTCATTTTTATTCATATAAACACCAAAACAATTGATATATATGAATTTTACTTGTAATTTGTAAGAAAAACGTTTGCCGAATTTGCTTTATAATTCTATGGAATTAATTAGCGGCACAGAAAGCTTCGATTTCATTCACCTCTATTTTTCTGGTATTTATCAGAACAAAATGCGCATTTTAGACTTTATTTTTGAAGACTAAATAGTGTCGTCTAGGCAGGGAACGTGTTCATCACTCACTCTCTCTTTCTCTCTCCAAAAAGTGAATCCGAAATTTCGACCTACCTCTCTCCCAATAAACTTTGGTAATTGGGTAACCAGACACTGGACAGTGCACGGTGATGATCTGACCATCCAGGGCCGTGAGGTTCCTCATTGGCCGTATGAAGGGTGGACCGAAGACATTGAGACGTCTGGAATGATTAATTACTTGGACTCCATTCTGAGCCACGCACTGGTACGTCCCACCATCTTCAACAGTGACGCTGGAAACGTTGACGTAGCTATTGACTGTCCGTTCGTCGCTCACGTAATCACCTACCCTGATGTGGTAGGCTTCAGGGATTGCGAATCCGTCTACCAACCATGTAACTTGAGGTAGTGGGTTGCCAGCAGCGGAGCATTTCAAGGACACTGATGTTCCAGGGTGTACCGCTTGCTCCGAGAAGACGTATGTGAAAGTGGGCGCGTCCTCTGATGTTTTGATATTGTTCAGCACGGTTTTGGAGAAAGGAGGAGAGAGTGGGTGGGATGGAAAGGAAAGAGAAGAAAGGCATTACGTTGTTGTGCACTGCAGTTTGTAAAGCTAAAGTAATAATCAGTGAACTTCAAGAGTATTTTTTAAGCATGCAAAAGAAATATACAAATTTGTATAAGAACAAAGGTTCGTAATAATGGAAAAATGTCCAGATATGATTGATAAATTTTGAAACTAAACTACACTTAGTTATGCTGGGTTAAGTATAAGGTAATAACATACGGTTAATAGAACACTATAAAACAATTTAGTCATATGGTGTTTATATAGACTTAGTATTCAAATCCGAATTCTGTTTCATCGCGAGGTAAAGAAAGTGACTTAAATTTTGAACGAGGTTTCTTAATTTATTTGCCATATGTAATTTTTTGTCATCCTCTCCGGCCAAAAAAAATAATATACGGCCTACCATATATAAACAATAATCTTAATAAAAGCAGATTTTATTTAATACAAACTTTTGCAAGAGCACTTTTTCCATTTTTCTGTTTGCAATTATGATTTCGTTTGAAACATAATGGAATTATGAAATTATTTCTTCGCAAATTCACTACCAGATGGTGCCTCGCGCAGCTAGTAAGGAATCATTATAAATATGAACTAATTAACTATATTTAAGTCCTGAAAATATTAAAATAGTGTATTTTCATAGAGAATACACAACTGTACAAAACTTTTACATCATTCCATCTTTACATAGTTTAAATAAGTCAAGTTAACTAAATGTGTGTACAAACTTTTATCATTAGTAAATATGGAAATAGGTAAATGAAGTGTTTATACACACACACGGACGCACACATACACTCATATATATATATATATATATATATATATAAGAACACTGTTTGGCAACAGCGATAACTGGTTTGGCGTTCATTCTCCTCGTGGCCGCGGTAGCTTTTTCCTGGCCATGGTAAGCATATTTCGCTTTTATTTTATTATTTTTTATGTTACGGCTGTTTTTTATTTTATTCTAGGTCTTTTGTATTCGGATTTTTTGTATTTGATTCTTTTTAAATATTCTTAAATGTATTTATTTTTTATTCAAGAATTCTTCCATTTTTATTTGTCTTGTGCTTTTAGAGGGGATGGCGGCAATTTTTAACGGATTTCGTTTGTCGTTAGCAGAAAAAAGCACAAATTAATATCATGAGCGAGCTTCTCTTCCTGACGAGCGGCTCGCTATGATATTTTTTAATTTTATTTTGGTTTTTGTCTATTTTTGTCATTTTGTCTTGACTGTTTTGAGTTTTTGTCTTGTGTTTCTAAGTTTGTTTTGATATATATATATATCTGTGTATAATATATAGATATATTCTAGTTCATATATCAAATCATGGCTTGGATCAAAATCTGTTATATAAAACGCACACAATGATGGTATTTTGTTTTCTTAAATTACATTTTAAGGAAATGAATTTAAAGCATTAATATTTTTATATTATAGACTAATCGAATGATTTATTTTAGTTAATTTCTTACAAATTGTATGTTGAATGTAAAAAAAATACTGTTTAATAACTCACATGCAACGAAAGAAATTTCAAAAACTGTTTACAACTCATTTTTAGTTATTTGTCATTTTTACTAGCATATAAAATTTTAAACTAGAATCTGAGAACTCTCTGATGTTCAAATTTAATTCTGGCCATAAAAATTCTTGGAAAATATTTCATGAATTTATTGGATAAAAAAATATTTGCTTCTTAATTTTTTTGCCATAAAAATAGTTCTAAAGCTGAGACATTTTTTAACGTGCCCGTTATACATACAAGCTTAAAAATAAATTTTTATTTCATCATTACATATCAGAAACGTGGGATTCAAATTTGAAAGTGGAAGACGTATATTTTGCTGCGGATAGGTTTGAAATGAATTATCGGCAAACCTACGCAGCATTATTTTTTCTACATATCATCAAACATAATGTTATTTATTTATTTTTCATTTACTTATTTTTTAAGAAAAAATGAAGCAAGAATATTTATGAGGTAGCTTTCTTCAAAGAATTCTACTTTATTCCATATTTCAGATGTTTTGCTTCTTTTTATCTTACATTATTACACTTTTTTCTTACATTCCATCTTGTCTCTAATATTGTTTATAATGATGAAGCCGGAATCATTGAAACAAACATGAAATACTCTCTTCTAAAATGACGCACAGCGTTCCACAAAACTAATTCTAGTTCTAAATCAATTGAATATAACAGATAGAAGGATTGACATTATATTGCTTTATTATATTTTGTACTTAAATTTGAAGAAATAAAGGAAAGCATGAATTTAAATGATAATAAAAAATTATTAGCAATAAATAACTAGTGAAATATTATTATTTTTTAGATACACTGAAGTAGTTAGTAGTTTATTTTTTAAAAGAAATATTGCCATCACCTTTGAATTCGCGTAATATAACCACCGTTAAGAGCTATTCATTTGAGTTGGAACAAAAAAATTCTTGTTGGATTGTAGTTATTTTCTGTATTTATATTTATTATTATTTCCTAATAATAAAGAACAAGGTTTGCAACTTCTCAGGTTATAAAAGGTACGAAGCACTTACGAGTTAAGCATTGTAGTCAAAAGATGATGGCATGTAATAAAAGGAATAAAATTGTATTTTATTTGATTTTCTAAAATGCTTTTTAAGAAAGTTATTAACTATTTTCCAACTATTACAGAAGACAACAAACTATTTTCGTTCATGGATTTTTACTTACATGACGGCTAACAAAATGAACATAGCGAATAAAACAAAAACATTGCACCAGACTAAGTATTACATTTCATGAAACCGCAAAATTCATTGCTTTTTTAAAATCTGTTTTCCGAATAATCATTATAGTTATAGGAAATTTATTAAATTTGTTTTGTGTAAACCTCGTTTACTTAAAGCTAGCAAATTTCTTTTCCAGTAGCTGAAATTAAAAACGAGTAGTAATAATGTTGACATATAATGATTATTTCCCAATGTGAACACATAACTTCTAATCAAATCAGGAATACTTTGAATAGTGGAACAGATATATTTTCTGTTTTTGAAATCTTTCAGAATCATATTACATTCATAATTTTGATTATTATTTGATCTATTTTATTTATTATAATATATTCTGTTTTCTTTTGAAGTTTCAAAAACTGAGAATTCGTCTTTGTTTTTTTCAAAACTTTACCATATATTTTGGTCCATTGATAATAGTTAAATCTATTGTTTCCAGCACAATAATTGGTGTTAAAATGAGAAAGGATTTGCTCCATCCAAACAGATTCTTTCTGTAATGGTTCATTTAAAATAACATTTTTTCAACAAAATAAGCTTTTTCGATAAGTCATTGCTTAATGTAAATAGGTATTCTTTGTGAGTATATTAAGGTGGATTGAATTAGCAGCTGGTGTTGGCACATGAGACATTGTTCAAGAGAATTGCAATCTTTTTATGCTAGGGAAAATAATTTTTCCATAGAATCCTCTCAAAATATATCATTCCATGCTTTTCTATAGGTCGGGAATCAATTCGGTCATAAGCTACAAAGGTGCTAGTGACATTTTAGCTGTGATTGTTTCTTCCAAATTTCAATAACACTACCTTTCCTGCGACTAATGCCACACATTTTGAATTCGATTGGCTAAAATATTAGCTTTATAAAATATAAACAATTGCGAAAATATTTTTCTATCATTATTCTTGTAAATTGTAAGAATTTAACAAATTTCACTTTTTATCTCATTTTCAAAAATATCATTAAGTATGGTCTAATCGTGAAGGTATACATTTTAGATTAGTATTTGGAGTATTATCTTAAAAAATTATTGATTTCCAAGAGCAGATTCATGTTCACATGAGTTGCATTTATAATATATATATATATATATATATATATCAATTAATTTTAATTTAAATTCTAATATTATATATATTAAAATCTTAATACAGTCTTAATGTATTCCAAAATCACTTTTCTTAAACTCCAGTTTCGTTTTATTTCCCGCGCTGGAGGTATATTAAATCTCGCGTTTTGGCATATTTATTACTAAAAGAATATTTTAATCGCTTCCACGCGCGAAATCAGTTGTTGGCGACGTACTTTTCCCTAAAACACTTACGTAATTTACTAAAAATAGCTAATATTCCTTTCACTTTGATCACGTGTCTATATGTTAAAACCCTATCTGAGAAAATGCAGGGATTTTCTGTTCGCTTTTGGCTTGAAACTTTCCTACGATGTGTACGTATATTCCACCACTCTCATAATTTGTTGAATAATAAATAACAAATAGCTCTTTATTCGGCCTTTCAATGACTACAACAAAGAAAGTATTTCATATATATATATATATATGGTAAACCGGGGCTAGTTGGCCATAGGGGCACGTTGGGCCAGTCGCGATATTTTAAATACTTAAAGGTATTTAACGCTGTCATTCCAGACAAGTGTGTATTATCCCGCCCTCCTTCTTCCACATCAGCGTCATTGAAAAAGTGGCGTTCATTAAAGAACCAGCCAGAATTTTAGAATTTAGGACAAGCTGAGTAAATTTCCTCACTTATGAATAATCGTTTTTTTTGCTTCTAAATTATAATTTCCATTTTTACAAATAATATTCAGAAAGATAATTCTTTATTGTTACTTTAGGGCTTGCTTGATATCGAAAAGCTTTCAGAATAAATCCCTACACTCATGAGGAACAGAAATTGCGATATGGGGCTAGTTGGGCGATTTCGCATGGGGCACGTTGGCCCGCGCTGTTACACAGGGTTTATCAAGATGTGCGTTATAGAAACATCTCTGAATATGCGGGATGTAATTGCACCAGATTTATTATACAAGACTCAATTTTGATTATAATTACATAATACTATTTGACTATGACCATAAAAGCTGTATCTCAGTTTCTATTGAATAGAAATGCACAAAATTTGTATATAATACACATAATGTGGATAATAACACAACTACGCTACTTAAGTTAATAAAGCGTAATAATATAGAAGAATGTTTTTTGATAGTCGCTTCATGCTAGTAGTGGCTCAACTTACCCCGCAGTCGGGGCAGGTTGGGCCAAGCGACTTGGTGCCAGTTTGAGGTTTTAAATGAGTACTGATAGTTAATATATTCAAGTTTTACTATGGTGAATTATTTCTGAAGGTTCACTAATAATGTCAGCTTAATTTTTTTTAAATTTCGAATTCCCTTTTTTTAAAAATTCTTAGAAGAAAAAGCGGCCAAACCAGCCCCTGTCTACCCTAATACAATGGTTTTATTAAGGAGAAAATTATTAATATAGCGATAATTCAAAATTCCGTAAGTTTATTTAAGGAACTAAAAAAAAGTTTCCAATAAATATTAAGGCATTAAGTGGCCTGAAAACAAATTAGTAGACATTTGTGCTTGACAAATATTTCAAAATCACAAATTTGGTGCTTCAGTTTGGTGTAAGTGAAATATTTTCAATAATATACGGGATTATTTCAAGAAGTAAAATTGCGCATATAACGATGTGTGTTGTTATCGGTTTTGAGGTTTATAAATTCAGTGAGAAGAGAGAGATATCGTTTTTGCAAAGTTGCTATAGGAGTGACAAGGGTGTGTGGAGGACAATTTATCAATTACAGCAACGCGTTTCCGTAGAGCTAGAGCATCCCTCGCATGGTCTGTGGGAATCATATGATGCGATCTAGCTGGTAACTTCTTAAGTTAGGTTTTTTGCTGCATAAGATTCACTATAGGAGCATAATGAGGAGAAACATGGTAATCTCTTAGCTTGAGATTATTAACTGTTTCAACTATATAAGAGCACATCTAAGCATCAAAGATATAATCTCTATCGACTTGAGCAGCCACGGTTTATCGTAGAACGACATACAGATCTCTGCAGCTTTTCCTATATAGTTGAATGTATTCCAGAACAAGCAAATATTCTAGAATCCATTCAGTCTCTGTTATTGCCCTGCGAAATAAAGCTTCTCACATCCCACAAGAGAAAAATCCTCCACTGAACTTATGTCCAGTCAAAATGATGGCGAGTGCCCGAGACTGGGTTTTAAAGACGGACTCTTCTTCAAATACATAAGTTAATTTTGGACTGCTTTTCATTCCATAATAACCCCAAATCGCAATTCTTTCAGTAATTGATGCTTCTAAGTCATTATAAACATTGGTTTCCCCAGATATTTTTTCTCACTTCCACGGAGGGCCGCGGTGGCCTAGTGGTAAGGCCTCGGCTTTGGGGCCGGAGGGTTCCAGGTTCGAGACCCGATTCCACTGAAGATCCGCCGTGTATGGGGCATGTTGCACGCTAAATCATACGTAGTGGTCAAACGTCCTCCCGTTGGTGTGGCGTGGAAGTTTCGAGAGGGGGGTGCCAGCTCAGATGTCGTCCTCGTCATCTGACCGAGGTTCAAAATTACGAGGTCCGTCCCAAAATAGCCCTCGTGTTGCTTCAAAACGGGACGTTAATATAACTAAAACGAGAACTAAACTCACTTCCACGGTAAAACTATGCATGCAGTTTCATTTAACTTACATATTGTGCATCCAAATTGAAAGGGCAGCATGTAGAAACTGAACTTCTGCTGCCGTTTCTTTGCTTCACATGATCGACATTCCTTTCGGCTTCTTTTTAATGAGTTATTGACTTTTTAAAATTTTTCTTTTGTTTACTAAACCCAGCGCATTATAAGATAGCGCATGGTTGCTTAGTACAAAAATAATTTTGTGTTGCTTAATTAAATGAAATCATAAAAAGAGTTCAATATTATTGATGATGAGTCCTTTATAATCATAGGCGAACTGCTGAGAAACTGACAAAAGAATAATTTAAACTAAGTTCTTGGAAATGTATCTATGTATTTATTTTATTAATACAGTCGACGCTCGTTATAATGACCACACATTATAAAGACCATTCTATTATAACGACCAGTGATAAAATCCTCAACTGTATTTACTTATGCACTATGTTATTTTACTTCGGGTATAGCGACCGTTCAGTGTCTTCTAATCCCAATACAACGTCCGAATTCAGCGGACACACTTCCCAGAATTTTTTCGAAAAAGAACATATTTCGAAATGTAAATGACCTCGATAAGTTGAGTCTTTAGTTGGAATCTCTTTAAAAATTGCCTATTTATACGGCACTGCTGAGCGCGCATGTGTACAGTTTTTAATTATATCCATTATAACGACCACTCGTTATAAAGTCCTTTTGCTGTGGGACGCAGAGAGTCGTTATAACGAGCGTCGACTGTAATTCGAAGTACATGCCTTTCTAGTCGAAACTATCCAAGTATGCATGTTTGTACAAAAACAACACTAAAAGTATCTCTTTCTTTTTCTGTTGTGTTTAAAATCTATGTAATGAATTTTGTAAGTGAAAAGTAAAAGTTTTTAAAGCAGGAATTAATTCTTCTATAAGTATATATATATATATTTCTTTAAGCTGAAGGTTTTTCCTCTAAAAGAAACATCTCGAAATTACACAAAGAAGGAGAAAAACATGCATCAAAGAAAGAAAATTCGGAAACAAAATTTCTGTGAAAAAGATTGGATACATTCATTTCCGAAAGAAATAAAACTTTTGTACAAAAGTGACTTATTACCTGTAAGTAACATGAAAAGTTTTCTGATATTTGCCACCTAAAATTGCGTAATTCTTTAGGGGGACGCAAAATTTGACGACAAATCTTTAAAACATGGGCGTAATTGCATTCTAGATTATAAGTTACAGCATACCAGACAGTTGAAAACAGTTGTATTTAATATTTGTAAATGTTTTGCCGCTTGTGAAGGAGCATTAAGTGTTATTAAAATTCTTTACTACCAATAGCACAAACAATAGCAATCAGCATAGTATGCCTCCGTATAGAGTATATATTGAACGATTAAAAGGTTTCGAAAAACATCAAAAATTAGTAATTCGAAAACGAGTAGATAAAAAGATGCGGTTTGCACGAACGGATGAATATGAAACCGGATTTGTTTCTGACGAAAGAAAAAACGAATGCTTGATAGTTTGGTCTTCGATGATAGAATGTTTAGTGTAGTTTCAATTCTGAATTTTTAAGCGGTGCATTAATTTTCTAGGAGGTCACAATAACGCATTTGAAAACAACTTTTGTCGCTAGTGAGCACAATGTAGCATAGTTACAGAACAGCATCATTCCAGAATGGCAAAGCGATTGGCACTGCACGCGGTCATCTTTATGCAAGATGTTGCATCACTACATACCACTGCGCCTGTACAGAATCTACTACTCTCACCATTTAGGAATGATTCTTTTCACAACCATGCAATACCAGATCCTTCGATTTAAGTCTTTGTGGGGTTTCTTATTTCAAAAGAGTATCTCAACATTATCAACAATTAAAGATAACATTCTTCCACATGCGTTTATCATACAGTAAGAAATGTTGTTTAATGCTGTGAACGGTGTTGTGTCTCGTCTGATAGTTGCGCTGCCGAATAAAGGACAGCAGATTTACTAGTTGTAAATTTTCTAGTAAGTTGTAAGCCACTTGTCACTTGTGTGCGTCTGTTAGTCAAATAAAGAGATATACATACATTCTATATTGTTTTTGTCATTAAAATAATATGGCTTCTTTTCCTTCATTCGATGAAAAAGTTATATTTTTATCTTTATCCTTTTCGAATTATTAATTTTTAAAGTGTTTCCTTCCCTTCCTCTCACCCAACATAATAAGCACATATATTCTTGCAGAAAAATTATTATCAAATTAAGTGATAATAAATCTACACTCTTTTTTTCGATTCAAGATAATATCACGAAAATGATCCGTTCTCTTTCAACTGTCTGTTTCGAAGCTTGGATTCTAATTAAGCCGAGCCATCTATTAGAAAATTCATCAACTAATAACATTTTCCATTTAACTCAGCCTCCAACAGTCAATTCCCCTTGCTAAAGCAATTTAGTTAATTCCTTTCATGATTTATTAGAATTGATTAATTGTTCTTGATGGATTTGATGCGCAACAAACCCTTGAAAGATAACTGGATTCAGCGGCCTTTGAAGCATAGCTTTATCCCATAAAATTAAGCAATGGACAATCGACTTTTGAAATAAATAGCATGCATTTGCTTCTTCAAAAAAATTTAAATTTTCGACTCACAATTGCTTTTAATAGCCATTATTTATGAGGTTTATTTGCGAGATGTTCATGTGAATATTATCCTTGATAATTTATGCCTAATAATGAAAGGTGTGATGGATGCATGCGTATTCTTTTCTCTGATATCATTTTATATAAGTTTTTAAAATCACATATTAAGATTACTAAGATTACAAAAAACGTTTAGCTATTTCTTATGCTTATAAGCTTATTTTTTTAAAGATGAAATTATTATTCCCACATACTTATATAATGCAATATATACTTTATATATGTTATATTGCTGAGGTGACTATAAAGTTCATATAGAAAATTTCCTAATGTCTTCTTCTTTTAGATTTTTCCAATGTTCGAACATAAAATTACTTGCCTAAATCCCTAAAAATATTTTCTCAAATTTTCTTCTTATCTATTTTAAAATAAAGTTCTTTTTATTTATCACTAACTAATGATTCATTTTCGAGTTCATTTTTTAAATATGAAACCGTATTCCAGTCCATTTGTTTAAATGAATGAAAAAAATGAATTTTTTAAAAATGAAAATGAAGTTAATGAACCTCTCCGAAAATTGGAATTTTCAAATTTCCTTCTTCCTAAAGCCTTTGCTATTCGAAAGAGGTTTAAGAAGCTTAGCTTATATATCAAACACATTAAAATGTTCCTAAATAATTCTTAAAAAGTTTATCTGGTTCTTTTTATTTAAAATTGTTCTTATTATGATCCTTACTACCCCCCTCCTGCATTGACTTCTACAGCAGGAAAAGAAAAAATGACAAGCTTCACAAATGAAATTTCAGTTTTGCCCGATGATGTTCGGGCAATGCGGAAGGGGATTTCCCTGATTTGTCCGAATGCCGCTGAGGCAGGCCATTTTTCTAAGACAATCCATGATTTTCCCGGCTTTTTCACTTTCTTCACTTTGCAATGATTCTAGTAAATAGCTCTAGCACTCTAATTAATGCCGGATAGTAAAACAAGAGTGAACCAGTTTTTAGGCCAGGTGAACCAGTTTTTAGGTCCTTTTTTCTCTTGCAATTAAAAATTATCAAATATTAACAAAATCCATAGTTGTGAAGTTTTTGACTGCTGATTTGAATTTATAAAATGAACTTGAATACAAAATTGCTTGTAAAAAATGTGCTTATTTTTGGACACAATATGACTGAAAAAAGAAACTGCTAAGTGGTTAATGAACATATATTTGGTACTTCTTTTATTATTATTAATCTCCTTGATTTGAATTTCCCTGCTGAATTTTTGTCATCCTTTACTATGTGAAATATCTTTCACGAAAACCAAATCTTGGATTTGATTTGATAAAGATGAGTTTATTTAGAGCAGAGCTTTATCCAACAAGCCTTTAGCCAGACGGGCTATCAGCCAGACAAGTTGGCGTACGCGATTGTTAATTTGATTTCAATGTTCGTACTTTTATTTTTAAGCAAAGAATTGTTTCTGATGTTTCTGTTTAGGATAACTAGCCGACTAGGCTTTCTATTATAAGATATTTTAATGTTCTGGTAAAGTTCCTAAACTTTCCAATCATTATTGTGTTTTAATCACAAAAGTAATAAAAAATGTTAGAAAGCAGTAAATTTCTAAAAACGAACTACATCTATCTTCACCATTATCTCCAGAAATAATAAGAAAATTAGAATTTTTGAAATTTGAAAGAACATTTCTGGTAACGAAATTGCAAAGCGAGATTAATTCTATTTATATTAAGCAAGTTCTAATTATCAATTACATATATAATGCTATACTAGTTATTTAGAGAGATATTTAACTATATAAAGTGGTAACAGAAAGTTTTGACAATAAATTGAAGACTTCTTTAAGAAAACTCATTGTTTGGGGATACTTCCCTTGGAATTATAGATGATTCTCGGATTCCGAAACCCTCCACGCTTTTGCACATGCGCCAGGCGGAGTTGATTTCACCAAAATAGGGGCGAAGTAAGAAATGGAGGGTTAGATACCCTTCCTCAACTTGTGTGTCCCTAATTCCCTCAAAAAGTGCTAGTTTTGGCACTTTGAAACGATCATTAGTCAGACTTATTATCAAAATAAAATGTGTCATGGCGGCGACTAAAATTCTTTTCTTGTCATCTTTAAAGTTTGAATTAAAGTAAAGGTATTATTGAAATTCCTTTTGATTACTTAATTCAACATTAGTCTGTTCCCTCCCATTGGATTATTAATAATAATAAATAAGAGTGATACTGAATTAAAACTTACTGTTCAATCTGAAAAAAAATCAGTTGCAGTGTACCGTTACAAAGGTCTGTTGAATAGTCTTTGAGATATAGAATTTAAATGAATTTGTGTTAATTTATTAAAATTTAAAAGTTATTCTACATATCTTTCATTTATCGAAAGTAAACAGAAATATAAAAGTAAAATTCACAAGCATGGTGAGTGCTAATATCTGTTGAATAATTACTGTTTAATGAAAGACTCATTTTCTTAGTATTGCATTATAAAGAAGAATATTTTCTTTGAAGAACAGAATTTATTCAAAAGTTAAACTTTCGGAAGAAATATAGTATATAATTTCTGGAAATGATTGTTTTTGCAAATTAATTCTTTTCATAATAAAAATTAAAATTATTTTAGAACTCGATTCCTTAGGTTAAAATAATATGGAATAACGTGTATCCAATAAAATCAAAAAATTCAGTACACTGGATCTGGAGTATTGGCTGACAGATTTCGAGATAGTTCATTGGTTAATGATTTTTCTCCTTGCTTTTATTGTGTTTGGTATCCGGAATCTTATGTATGTCGGGGAGGAGTTCACTTATAAGGATGAGGCAATGTCATCAACACTTGAGCTAGCACATCACTCTCTAAAATTCCACTGCAGGCTAACTTGGCGGATGCGATTTTCTTGATCTTTCACTGGAGAGAACAAGATACATGCTCCAATTTGCAGTTCTTATAATTCTTCAAAACACTAAATGTGCTATAGGACAAAAAGACAAAATATTTGAAAATGGAAGATTTCTACGTAACAGAGACAAAAATGTTTTTATTTTAATTCCATTGCCGTGAGGAGAATTTTATTGGCACACACAAGTTCTTGTATCATATTTTTTAACAAAGGCTCTGCTATATAAATGAATAAATTTTCAAAAAATTAAAAGCCGAGAACCAAACATGAAAGCTTAACAACTTCCTCATAAGCTTGTGATCATATCAAATTGTGGTAGCAAATCGCTGTTGAATTTATAATTAAATACTAACTCATCTATGTTTGGGATTGAGAGATGTGGTATTTGGTGGAAGATAAGGGAAACATAAGGTTACAAATCATTCTTATTATAATTAAAGATTAATAGAATAAATATAAAGATTAATAGAATAAATATACAGATTAATAGAATAAATATACAGATTAATAGAATAAATATACAGATTAATAGAATAAGCATATTAATACTGCAAAGATTTAATTGCAAACCTATTTAAATCACTAAATTTCAGCACATTTTTTAAATTTTATTTCTCTTGATGGTGAAATTTTATTAACACTTTAATAAAATAAGAATAGCTTAAATTTGCTTTCACATACAACTAAAAGTGAAATCCAAATTGTAATATAGTGAAATCAGTCAGTAAATACCCTCCTAGTCTTCAAAGACAGACTATTAAAGGCTTAATAGGGAACTAACTTATGTTAGTCCACAGTTTATTTCGCCGAAAGTTGAATGATGGCATTTGAAAAAATTTTGAAACTGTATACGTTACTGAAATTTCTTTGTATACATACTGATAAAAACGTCTGTTTGTCTATTTAAAACATGTCATTTGAACCGGTGGAATGTTAGCGATTTGAACCATATTATATTTTCTTTAACCCTTTGCATTCCGAAAGATAATAAGATGGATAATTATACACGTGTTAGTATATTTAGTTCTTTAGGAAGCTGAATTATTCAATTCCTAAAAATTAATCTGTATGTTTTTGCAATTATATGGTTTTTATAATAAGCCCCCTATCCAACAACAATGTGTAAAAGATGCATCATTCAGATTGTCGAGTCTGACTCAAAATAAGAGTGCAAAGGATTGAAAATATCACAGAGATAGATGGTAGTAAAGATATTTCACCTTTCTTATCCAAAATATTGTCTGGTAGGTTATTGCTTACTCGGAAAAGTTCAGACGAATTCTAAGAGAATTACAGTCTTGGCGTGCTCTTAATTAGTATCATTTAGATAATTTATAGATCGACTGTGTGACTTACCAAAAGGGACAGAGAAGTCGGAGTAATTGAATGGAAGTATTCGTCATTTTGATATCACAAATGAGCGACATATTTCCTTAGAAGGAGACCAGGTACATATTCACTCATTATAATATAATCTCAGGGTAGGGATTTCTGCTTGTTAAAATTCAAGATTTTAAATGACCATCAATACATTTCTTTATCTGTAGTGAAATATTTAATTTTAAAAGAAAAGGCTTGAAATATTAAAAAATGGTTTAATAATAATATGAATTTTAGTTATTCCTTCTTCCATCTTCGCTTTAAATTTCCTCGGTGTTTTTTTTCATTTGCAAAAAAATTATTTTGTCTGGTTGCAATATATTGTACCAAAGAATGAAGTATAATAAATATTGATGTTGCAGAACGTTGTACCAAATACTTACGGTTAATAAAAATATTTTTTTAATTTCATACTCGTGGAATTACCAATAACGCAAAGATATAATAGAAAATATAAGTTTACGTTTTTTCACAGTATTTGTAACATTTTACAACATTTTAATGGTATTGTAGAAATTCTACGGCTACGTGGAAAAGCATTGAAAAAACCAACCTTGTCTGTGAAATAGATTTCAGATTTTAGAAGTGTAACACTTTCTTTTCTTTTTATTTTTGTTTTAATTGTGAAATGAAATCCGTATAAAGCAAGAATACTGAAGAAAGTATGGAAATTCTGATGAACATCGAAAATAGCAAGACAGAAATTTGACTTAGCGTACGTTCTGATACCAAAGAATAAACAGATTCTCCGAAATTTTTTGACCAGAATCCATAAAAAGTCTAAGCCACCCTAAAATACATGAAAATGATTTCAAAGGAATATCTCAGCAGTAAACAAATGTGTAAATTCTTAAAATCACGTTACCAATTTTTCTATTTGATCGTGCTATGATGTAAGATATCGTTTGACAACCAAGTAATCCAAAATAAACGCTGAAAAAATATTCGAATGTAGTTTGTAAATCGTGGAAACGGCTGACAATTTATTTTTTAATTGTTGCAACAAATTATTCCTTCTATAAAAATCTCTTTAACATATTCACACTCTAGAAAAACAAAGGGTATATAAATTATTACTTGCAGTTTGGATCTCCGATGAGGCATCATTGTATTACCTAATTCTATCGTGGAGCGATGGAAATATAAATACAATACAGGCAATGTTATAACAGTTTTTATTTTGCTTTATAAAAGAAAATGCTATGAAGAGACGAAAAATTAATATGGCGTAAAAAAGAGTTAACTCTCACTGAACTACTAATGGAAATAGGGGCGAAAAAGTGATATTATATGTCACTCGCTACGCCAGTGAGAGTGTTAGTTAGATTTAAAATGAAATCCATGCGTAACACACACACACGCACACATGCACGCACACACACATGCACGCACGCACACACATATATAAAGTCCACCTTCCTTCCATGTCTTTGAAGATCAATTTTCATGCCATCAGATAAGGAGAAACTGGAGCAACGATTTTATAATGCATTATTGTAAGAATATTAGATTGAATTATGCATTATCACAAATGCAATTCAGAGAATAAGAGACCTTTCATTAAAATAATATTCAAAGGAAAAAAACCCTTAAAAATTAAATACACAAAAGAGTTAAAAGAATAAAAAGCTGGATTAGAATGATTAAAGCATTTAAAATACATTGAAAATATATATGAAAGAATTTTAATTAATTGCTTCATTTCACTGAGAACGAATATATTATTTATACTGCAAAAATCTACTTGAAAAATTACTATTTCGTGAAAATAAGCCACAAACTAAAAAAAATCAATAAAACATCTTTGAAAGGTCTTGTTTTGTGTTAGTTGAGAAGCAACAACAACAAGAAAATCCGAAAGAAAAAAAAATTTCGGAACCTGTTTTTACAAAGGTTAGAAAAAATCTTTGTGAAAGCAAGAAGAATGGATGTTTTTTAGATTCAGGAGAATAACAACGACAGTAATTTTACCTTTTTATGAAAAAAATGAAAAGTTTTTAAAAATTTTACAGAAAAGGAAAAGGAAAAAAACCCTGACAAAAATAATGTAGGATCAAAAAGAATATAACTGCTTTTTTCGCCTCTTCCAAATAAGCATTCCAGTCGCCTTCTGTGTTTATCTATAATCACAGACACAAAAGTAATAAGCTAATAAAACAAAAGATAATAATGTTGAAAATAATAAGCGAAATGCCGCAAACAGAGCTAAAAAAATTCTGAAAGGCATTTTTGGAATGTATTGTGTGTTCATCAATAGTGCTTTGTTGGTATTTAGAAAAAAATCTATGTTTCTAACAATTATTTTCGGAGGAGTTGATGCAATCCTTTTTTTTTCTTTTTCGTTTGCTATATGAACTGCCTTATGGTCTATCTCTAGTTAGAAATGGAACTATAGAATAAGCATTCTTTCGAATTACCAGGATTTACTACACTTTGATGAAGTTATGAAGTAGGTTCCTTAAATAAATCTTTCAAGCTGAATCTTAGAAAAAAAGTTTGATATATGTTTACACAGACTTTAAAAAAATAACACATTTAGTTTATTTTGATCGCTTTGGTGTAATCTATGTATATAATGAAGCAGAGTGCGTCTCTGTCTGTTCGTGTTTCTCACACAAATCTATAGTGTTTCTTCAATCTTAATGAACGCACTCTTCAAAATAAGAAAAAAATATCACTGTCAACTTTTCAAAACCCTAAAATTAATTACAATTTCATTTAATTAGAAATTAAGTTTGATTTTTGGCGTTTTATCGTGATATTTTCTAAAAATAGTATCTTACAAATACTATTTTTAACAATATAAAGATAAAAAAAATAACTTTTCAGTGACATGAATTTCATTTGTGTTCAATTTTTTTCCTCTAATTTTGATAAATTTTCCGGAATGGATTTTATATTTGAATATATGGATATCAAACAAATCACAAATAAGAATACATACGACGAACTGCTGTCAGAACACATTAACAGAATTCTGCATTTTTAAGATCATTAAAAGCAGACGATTCAGAGTGTATTATAAATTTATATCATTAACAACTGCTGATTTGGTTCAGCTATTCCTTTCCAGCGGGAATTATTTTTATTTTTACAAGGGCGAAAATAGATCATTGTTGTCATAGTTTCTGCTTCCCACTATATTTTCATACTAAAAAGACCGAGAAACGCCAGGTATTTTGAAAGTATACCACAAACACGACAATCAAATTTTTCCATCACAGGTTTCAACTAATCTAGAATAAATTGTTGCTCTTACAGTTTTATGGAATCAACATTTTATTTATAATTTTAATTTCATAGGATGTATTACTTTGTTAAACGATTATATAACTTTCTTTAATCTATTGTATCAATGGAATCGTCTTTTCAAATTTCCAACATATCTGGAATTTCTTCTTTTAATGAATTCGAAAAAATGCATGGTTTTAAGTTCAGAAACTATGCTCAAAATTTTGTAACCATTATACTTAAGAAGTTTTTAATTGTATTTCGTAATTTTTTTCGTGCATGTAACCATAATATATATATAATGAAACATATAGTGAATCTTGAGCTTTCAGTATAAACTTATTTTTTAAATCATAAGTAGCTAAACTATCACTTTCATGTCTTTCAAGGACTAAATCTGATTAAATTTCATCATAATATCAATCATTTTTCGCTTCACTGATGCCTTTAATAGAAAAAAAGGTGAATATAAATTAGCTCATTATACTTCCAGACAAAAATGAAGATAAGAAAACTTCTAAACTAGAAATGAATTTTTTCAAACAAAATCTTGTGCATAAATATTGCGTAAATATAAATTCACCTTAAAATGAATTTTTCTTAAATTAAAATCGAGATTTTAATTAAGGCATGTATAAATGGAACATTTTTTGTAATACAATGTTGTTCTTTAAAACTTTATTTAAATAATATTTTTTAATATGTAAGAAACCAATCTG
>BGPR01000294.1:436843-503686 GCA_013235015.1 Araneus ventricosus
ATGTTTTTTTCATTACTAATATAATGGCCCAGATCTCTCGGTAATGCTATGACGTCACCAACAATAAAACTCGCGCCATTGCACCACCAGACGTTATAAAGCATTATCATTGTTAGATAACCTAAATTTCTGTAATTTTAAATTTAAAGAGAAATTGTCGTTCTAATTTCAAATTAGCTCTAAAATAGTGATAAAATTTTCTATCGATTGATATAAAATTTATCTCGCTATGATCAATACTTCGAGAAATTTTAAATTATATTAATCTATATTTCAAATTAATTTCCGTTTTTTAATAGAAAGTAGTAAATTACGTCAGTGGTATATCACGCGTGATATAGTTTGGACATACGATGCATCTCATTATTTAGCCAATCATGTGAATTTGATAATATTTTTTGCGTTTTACACAAGACATCTGAGAGTACAAGGAAAATAGTTTAAATGGAATAAGTATTAACACAGACTGTCTAAAGAGACCATATATCTTTTCTGCCAATAAATTGAAATGGGCGGGGTCGTAAAAGAATATCTCGGACTTCGTGGAGTCCCATTCTTAAAGATAGAAATATATTTTCCAGTGCCTGTCTAATTGCAGTCTAAATGTTTTTTCATTAAATAAAAAATTGATTTGTTTCTTGTGAGTTTCATCTTCAGTTTATTTTAAGTATTTTTACTTAGAATTTACGATACGCAGTGTGTATTCCTACACGCGTTTCTTGAACTAACATCTTTCGTGTTAGCACATTCCATAAATTTAAAGAGGGAATTTTGTAAATTTCACCCATTTCCTAATTTACCAGAGTTCTAAAATTATGGACAAATTGTGCGGTCTTCGTGACTCTACAAAGCTTTATTATTTTTTAAACTTAATTATTAATTAGTGGATAAAATTTAATTAAATATTTAATGTTTATGAAAGGTGCCAAGTTCTATAGATTTGGAGGAAATTTAGTTACGAATTCCACATTAATTATAATAATGAACTAAGAAATAAATAAAAGCAGTTTGAAAGCGTATAGGAATTATATATTTATAAATTGATATTTTTATGACCAATATGAAGAAATCTGAACTAAAACGTTCAAAATTGATAAGAATACCCCAAAAGTCGGAAATATTTTTTTATCAAAAACATGGAGCTCTAATCTAAAGCGAGAGGCACTGAAAACAATAATATAAAGAAATTAAGCCCTAATGTTATTTTATATTAAATATATATATATATATATTTAATATAAAATAATACCTAAAAATATTTTTTATCAAGAACATGGAGCTCTAATCGAAAGCTAGAGACACTGAAAACATTACTATGAACAAATTAAGCCCTAATGTATTGCATAAAATATTTCTACGCATTCATCTAAAAATTAAAAAAATGTGTATATTAATAATATGACTAAAATTTCAGTTACTTAAAGTATCTCTATCAGCGGTTAGCGTTTTTGCGGTTTTTTTATTTTCACTTTTTAGTACCTTATGTGTGATTTTCATTTTTTCTCGTTTTTGAATAATTATCTTACTCTAGTACTAAGCATCGTTTTCTCAAAGTTAATAATTAATGATGTCCTATGGTGAAACTGATCGATTCACATTTATACATTCGTTGACAAACTTGAACGCGTTTGACTATTATTAACCCTCTGACACCGAACGAAACGGTCCCGGACGGTCTAAAAATGTCCCCTTAACAGCGGCAAAAGCCGGTCTGAGGCGGTTGGCTTCTTTTTAGTGGAGGTGAGGTTCTGAGATCGCTTTGAAGATAAGCGCGGTATGGAGATTCAATTATTCTTGCCAACCATAGCCCATTTCCGTGCGCTTTAAGGGAAGGTTATATCAGGGTGTGGGGTCGTGGGGTAAATGACCATCCAGTTTGGGAGAGTCCAATTCATGTCGCTTCCTCCCAAAAATTCTCGGTTTTAAAGGTACTAGAAGAAAAAGGTCACCTCGGGATGAAAGAGTTAACTAAATATGGAGACATAAGAAAGTCTTATAGTACTGGGTGCCTTAGAATTGAGGGAGACATTTCAAAAATTAATGATAATACTAATAATAAAAACTAATAAAGTTACAACTACGTTTTTTTAAATGAGAGAATAAATAAAAAAGTTTTTGCAGATAGGTAACGCGGCGTTACGGCGTTTTAAAGTTGATACAGCGAGAGGATTCCATAGGCTATGACTACTGATCGGCTGAAGTCGATGTTTTCTGGTTTCCTTTTATAGTTTTTCCAGAATATCTCGAAACATATTCAATTTCCACACTACATGTGAATTAACAAATTAAAGAGCGTAAAATCCCTACAAATATGTGATTTTATTTTTCTTCTAGCTTTAATATTTTCTCAGATAATGGCTCTCAAATATGGGAGATTTTCAATAATTTACGCCCACCTAGACCGCTGTTACGGCGCCTTATCTATCTGAAAATACACTTTTTAAAATACGCTCTCATTTAAAAAAAACCGTAGTTGCAACATTATTAGGCTTTCTTTTATTAATTTTTGAAATGTGTTCCACAAATCTCGGACACCCTTTATTATAATTATGGTTTATATCCAAATTATCCGTCTTGCCACAGACATGTAGTACTACTATATTATCGTTTGTATAATGAGCCATAAGGATATTCTTTTAATATTTTAAGGCGATTCTAGAAAATATCAGCGTTTGCTTAGTAGGCAGTATCAAGTTTTAAAAAGTGACCGACATGCCGCAAGAAGTGAACTGGTAACGGCCCAACTTAAACGCATGTCAGAATTTGTAAATATGTTCATTGTATTTCCATTTCTTAAATATATTTATTCATCTTTAGCTGAATTTAAGTTTCCTTCAAGTTATTCTTCATAAAACTCACAAAATATCCAACTCATTTCAACCATTAATATTAAACCAAGATTTGCAAGACACTATCTGTGTCTGAAAAACTGTATTACTTTTTAAAAATACACTACTGCACCTAAATGATAAAAAAAATAGAAACATGGCATACAGGGTGACGATAAAAACTCTGGGAAGAAGTGTAAACTATACAAAAAGGAAATGAATGAATCTTAAGAATTTTCAAATGATAAAGCACAAAATTTTTATATCTGCTGCATTTGAAAATAACGCATTGCATTCAAATTATCCAAAGACTTGAATTTTAAGTCCATCGCATATTTTGCATCATTATCTGAGGATGATAAGTTTTGTTCAAATGCATACATATTGACGAAAAAACCCATCTGCGAAGAAGTGTCAAGTATGCAAAAAGGAAATGAATGTATCTCAAAATTTCAATTTATATTTAATATAATAATAAAACACAAAACCGTTATATATGCTGCATTTGAAAATAACACTTTACATTAAATTTTTCCATTGACTAGTATTTTAAGTCCATCTATAATTTTAAATCATTATTTGAGGATGGAAATTATTTTCAACTTTATCTCACATTCTTCCACTGAAAGAATGGTCTATGGCATATCGGTTGATTTAAAGAAATGCTTTTAGCATGCAATGTAGTGGGCACTTAAATGAAAAGCATTTTCTTGTAGATTCAAAGTAACGCTTTAAGGGTATTGTATTTTAAGTAAACCACCGTGTCTGTAGATTTTTAATGCATTAAATATTCAAAGCGTTTACTTTGCACTTTTCTACTTCACCTGCTTTAAAAGCAATCTTTTACCTCCTTCCGCACTTCTTCGAAATCTATCAGAATGAACTTCCACTCTATTCAGGGTATTTGAAAATTCACACGTTTATAGTTAAGATGAAAATGCATCAAAGTGTTTTTTGTGCAAAGTAGAAACAAATATTCAGAATTGTTGAAAATGTTCTAAGCAAATGCAAGAGAAAATAATTTTTTAAATAAATATAATTCCTAGTGCACTTTGAGGGAGGTGCATTTGAATTTAATAAAAAGTCTTTTTAAAATAAATTTCAAAGAAATAAATATTTTTACACACGCGGGAGTGTTAAACCATCGACTTTCTCACACATTTTCAAAATACGGTGTGTTTTGCGGGTAGTTTCACTGTGTAGTCAAAAACAAATCGAGTATCTATTTTGAATGTCTTTCCATTCACCGACTGCGAGCAAATTTTAATACAGATATACATATTTGGTGTCAAGATCCCATTCAAAATATCTTTTATCTGATTGGGAGCATTATCGTGTTATCGTATTCTCATACACACGTGCAGACAAACAGACAGTCGTCCAATCCGTTTAGGAATTTAGAAAAAAATTTGACACAGATCGCTTACTTGAGATCATTTACTTCAGCTCATTCGTCGATCTTCTTTCGCTTTTCCACTATTTTATTGACGACTGACACAGTTCCAACAAATAGAAGTGGTCTCCCCTAAACTTTCTCTTATACGTCGTAATACGGGTAGGGAAAAACACTACAAGCCGCAGTAACACGAGCATTTCCCTGACACAGGTGGGAAGAAACGCTCGAAAAGTTGGCGCCCTATTTTTGCCTTGTAGAATATTGAAAAAAAACCGAATGTGCAATATGAGCGCCTTTTTTCAACCGATTGAAGCCAAAATGGGACAAAAATCACAATTACGGTTAGAAGACCACATACCAAATTTCATTCATTTATGTTATTGCGTGTAGAGTTATCGTGTACATAAGCATGAGATTATACAGACCGACAGACAGTCAACCCTTCGATGGAGTTGGTCCACAATTTGTTACGGACTTACATTCCTGATGATAAAACTGTGTACCAAATTTTATCTATCCAGCTATTTAAGTTTCTGAGTTAACAAGTTCATATGAACAAGGACATACAGCCAGACATACTTCCCGCGGACGTATCTTGTCCAAACCTTGAAAGAAATCTACTAATTTTGTGTAAAGCCCATATACCAAATTTCGTCCCTCTAGCTTTAACCGTTTTTGAGTTATCGTGTTAACAGACATACAGACATAATTCCAAAATTGTGTTTTTCGGACTCATGGAGGTCAAAAACATGGAGATTCATCAAAATCTCGACTTTGAATTTTTTGCCGAATACAATTCTTCCTTTTTTTTACTTCGTATAGGAGAAAGTAAAAATACTTCTGTTCTTTATCGTTTACAAAACTTTCTAAGTCAAATAAATTATTACTTGCAAATAACCAAATAATTATATAAGCTAAACAGTCATTTCAAAGAACAGAAAAACGTTTAAAAGTTTCCGAAGATAACTTTATCAGAAAAAAATGAGAGTTATTTTACTTTAATATACAGTATGAAAATATAATATAGGTTATAATTACCTTATTATTTATTTTAAATACATAAAATGGGAGCATAAACTAAATAACAAGGAATAACAAAGAACAAATAAAATGACTTTTTACTGAGACATAATAGTTCCAACTTTGTTGTTTGTAATTAGAGTAAAGCATCGATTTTCGTGTTTTATTAGATGTAAGAAGAAAGAACATTATACCAAAGGGAGCCATTTAGAACGGACAAAGAATTTACTTACGCAAACAAAGAAAAGTGAATTAAAGATTAATTCTTTTCATTGATTGTATTTACTTCAAATTACCAAAGTAATCACGTTATTTTTCGAAGTAATTTAAGTTACCGTAAAAAGTTAATAGAAGTAATTTAAGTTATCGTGGAACTGTTGAATATTTATTTAAATGCCAATCTGAATGTCGTTTTAGTATCGCCGTAGCATAGTTGTTTAAAGTGATAATAAAACAATGACGGATAAAAATTATTAATAAAATGATGGCTATTATTGCATTCACTTTGTACTAACCAAATTACTGCAAAACTCCATTTAAATATTAAATAAGTATATTACTTCGGCAAACCATTTTGGAACAACCTTCATTTGAAGAATAAAAAAAGCAGTAAACAAAGTTTTTATGAATTTATGAAGCTTGTAAAATGCTTGTGCTCTCCTTTTCTCTTATAATTTTAGAAATCCCTTATTTCTTATCCTTTCCTGTTTAGCGTGTTTGAACGACTTATTTACAAAGAAAACATTATATAAATGGGCTAATTTGTAAGTTTAAATAAGTTGTAGATTCTATGTTCCCGATTATCGGTTTTATGATTGGAGTTTAATTTACTATATTAACGTCCCTTTTTGAAGCAACACGAGGGTTATTTTGAGTCGGGCCTCGTAATTTTGAGCCTTCGTCAGATGACTAGGATGTCTCCTGGGCTGGTACCCCCTCTCCAATATTCCGATGTCTTCGGGTCCTTGTTAATTTTATCTTATCTTATTGAAGGACTGCTCTTAACCTTTTTATCCTTTACCAGTTTACCAGGGACTTTTTAACGGACATCTCCTCTCAGGATTGGGTTTTATTTAGCACTTTTTACGGTTCCGATTTCTGTCCTCTTGACTTCCCGCCTGTTAAGTTTTTTTTTATATTTATTATTATTTCTTACTTGTTTTGAGCTTTTTAAGAAATATTTTATACATCTTTTTTTATTTATAAATTTTCACACTGGTGGCACAGTTTTATAGGTTTATAGGTGCAACAACTCTCCACTTGCATGTGCGTTTTTAAACATATTTCACCCAGTCTGTTCCTTGGTGTGGGATTTTCTAGACGCCCTGGGGCACCTATTTGTCCATGAACCCTAAAAACAGATGTCAGTTCCAATTACAGAGTCTCTCCGCAATTCTTGAAACCTGTTGCCGCGTAGTCAATGCCCTAACGGTTATTTCCCAGATAGCAATTTTAGTTTGCAGCAAGCTTGCCACAAATTTGTCATGACAAGAGTGCAAGTTTGCCACAAATTTGTCATGACAAGTGTGCAAGCTTGCAGTAAGCTTGCAGCAAGTTAACGAAAGCTCCGAAGTCACCATGAAACGAACTTGCAGCAAGTTTGCCGTGTCAAACTCATTGCAAATTATAGCAAAAACAGAACACGAACACAACCCGGGATAGAACTCGCGACCTCCCGGTTCCGAAGCGGTGACGCTAACCGTTGAGCCAGCTGAACTCTGAGAGGAGAGGATAGATTTCGCTAAAACATCGTTCGATGCGATTCGTATATGATTTATTTTAAACTATTTTCTGGTTTTCATTAATTTTTTGAGTTGAGAATATGATTTGAAGTCAAAGAGAGAGCGATTTTCGCTAATAACTACGTTTTGCTAGTAGAATAAATTATGAAATTAGAGTTCAAAAGTAATTACTTTAAAATGGGACAAAATGTCTAGTTATTATTTTTTAACAAACACCGACTGTTTTTTAGATTTAATTTTGTTTATAAACGTTAAAATTTCAAAAAAAATAAAAAAAGAAAAAGGCGATATAGTTTTCTTTAAAGTGAGAGTGATATATTTAGTAAAAAGATGGAAAATGCTTCAAAAATTTTTTTTATAAAAAAGTTATTTGTTTCACAAATTATCATTGATTTATTGAATTAATAAAAAAGAATTACGGTCTAGGAGATGCTATTAAAAATCGGATGTTTTTTAAAACAGAGACAAAGATAATTATCACTTTATTGTGCTATCTTTGCAGGAAGCTTGTTTTGCAAAATTGCAGCAAGTTTGATTTGCAAAGAGGTGGCGCTACTTGTCACATCGAACTTGCTACAAGTTCGATTCAAGTTTGACGCGTCAAATTTTGCCATGACAAGTCAAAATCAAACTTGCTGCAAACTTACGTGCTATCTGGGTTGAACATTTCTTTTTGGGGAGGGGGCTATGAATACTCCTTTCTGACACTGATTTTATTTTTTAGATTCCGAAATTTCATTCCTTATCCTTCTCCATAGTCCGTTTTCATCCTTTATAGGACATAAAAGTAAATATTAACTTGCACAGCTTTTACTCAGAAAACATTCTGTAATTGATAAATAGACATTCCCGGGTAAGTGGGACGTGGATTGCCGATGACTGACGAAATTCCTTCCTTTCTATTTCAGAAGTGTTTTTTTTTATTTATGAATTTTTAATTCAATGTCTTGTACCTGCACATTTTTTATTTGTGTTCTGTCTGTCGTTTGATGTGTAGTGTTGTTTGTGTATGTGTTTTGTTTTCATATTGTGTGGTTTTAATCTTTGACTTATTTATATATCTGATTTATACTACTTTTTCTGTATTTATTTATTTGGTTCTTTTTCAGTACTTATATCTATTTCTTATATATTTTTACTATTCCTTGTCTCCCCAAACAGTTTTTAAATTTATAGCGTTAAGGATGTTTTTATATTTTATATGAAAGGAAAGAGCCTTCATTTTGCCATTCTTTATTTTGTGAGTATCATTCGCCACACTTGATGATTGAGTACAAGTAAATAAAGCTATTCTCTCCCCACCGAGGTGGGTCGAACCATGTTTATACTCCCAGATCTCTGTACTGCCCGTGTTTGGACAATGCCTGTATTATTTTATTGTACCCAATAAATCCCGTTCTCCATATGCTGGCGGGGCGGCTCTCTCCCCGCCGTTTCTCTGCCAGCCTTACACCCTTCTTGGTTAGGACAGGCCAGTGTGGGTATTTTTGCCCCACGTCAGCGGGAAGAAGTTTGGCGCCCTACGTATTATTTAGCGTGCAACAGGCCTAATAAACGACGAATCTTCAGTGGAATCGGGTTTCGGACCTGAAACCTTCCTGTCCTGAAGTCAAGATCTTACCACTAGGCCACCGCTGCCCTTTCATGATTGGAGAATTTCAGGTTTAGCTTAAGTTTACAAAAAAGTAAATTAATAAAATAAAATAAAATCACCGCGTATGTAAGTCTCATATCTATTAAATAATGGTAGTAATAACACTACAAAATTACAACTTTAGAGTAGTGTTCAAACTAGGAGAGTTAGTTGCTCGATATAACTGGGAATCACTTTTTATGTGAAATACTGGAAACATTAAAACTTATCTCCATCCAAATTTTCTGATTTTTAATTATTTGTTTCAACAATCATTTCAAATAGTTTAAGCAAATTATTCTGATTAGTCCAGAGTATTCAACTCAAAATGTAACCCAATCCCGACAGTATCATTCACTTACAGTACTTTCAAATATTCAATTTCAGAAATTCAGAAATACGATTGCATTATTTATTTTATAATCTCTATTATATTTTTAGAATATTTTTTTGCTAAAATAAAGAAAAGAAGAAAAAACATTTGCCATAAAAACTAAATGTATTCAGGACTAAACTAAGAGTTCACTTGAATTATCTTATTCAAAAAAGTATCAAAATAGTATATGCATAAATTTCATTTCGTCTTGAAATTATACCGTCTTTTAAGTTACAACACTACAAAAAGGTACAAAATTATTTTAGGTTCGATTATGTGGTAGAAGTAAACATTTAATTTTTAGACATACTTATAATCTTTCTTAATCACATCCGACTTTAAAATAATTTAAAGATTTTCTTTAAATTTTGATAATAAATTTGCCAATTTAATGCGTACCCCTACGTTTTCCCTGTCATTTGATTCTAAAAAGTAAAGCCAAGTTCTGCACTTTATTAACGTTAAAGCTTGGCTGTAATTTGGCAATTTCCTTTCGGAAATATTTGCACTGTATCTTAGAAAGCAAATGTTCTTTTCGTGCATTTGTCTAGAGTCCTTTTAAGCTTTTTCCACTAGTAAACAAATGTCAAAACTTTCATATTCTCATAGCATAGTCGGCGTATAAAAATGATCGTAAACTTATTTTCTTGCCCAAATGTGTTTACAAATAGGAAAATAGATTGTCATCAGAATATTAATTCATGATAATCGTGGAGAAATTTTGTGAAGTATATTTATTTCAGGATTAATAGACGTAATATGAGGAAGGGTTTCTTATATTTTTTTTAGTGATACTTGGAAATGTTACAGAATTTGCTAGTTTTTCTAACACTTAAGTTAGACAGACACTTGACTCCACTTGGAACCAAATAACGTAACTTAAAAACCTAACATTAGACTTCGAAATTGCTATTTTGTCAGTCAAGAACAACTCGACGACATTATAATATCCTCAACAAGTTAAATCAGTTAAATAATTCTACCTAGAATTTTAATATAGTTTGAATCAATTGATTCATTTAAACTTAGTTTAAATACCAATGAACAATATTGCATGTATTAAGGCTAATACTTAAAAACCAATGATCTTAATTTCAAGGAGTTCCCTATCTAATCTCCCACATATCATACTTTCTTCGCAGCTTACATGGCTACTTACAACTTTGTAGAAACGTGTAACATTAATTGTCTTGTAAAAGAGTTGCAACAGCCTTTATCAAAAAATTAAATTTTAGTGAGTAAAGGGCATGTAGTCTTTCTGTGTGCGCCTCCTGTTTCACCATTGTAACCATCACTATTGTATCTATTGCTTTTAAAAGTGGACTTCTGGCATTCTAAATTTTACATGGGGAGAAATAAACGAGTGAGTTCTAAACAGAATTGAAATTACGGTCCAAGATATTTTTAATATGCTCCACAGTAAAAAATTAACCTGTTGACGAAAGTCAACATATATTATGATTATTGTTGCAAAAATAAGGTCTCTCTGTGGTGTATGGTGTAAACAGTCCAACACGCAGGATAATGGAGAATGAAGGTTTATTTACAAATATGCAGGAAAACACGTAGCACAGGTACAGAAAACAATAGTCCTTGCACAGATTACCAATGTAAATAGACAACAATTCACAGGTAATGACAGTTCAGCACTTTGATATCTAACAGCTCAAACAGCCAGCAAATAACTAGTAACGACAATAACAGCTCAGCTCACCAGCTGATTAGCTCACACAGCGGATAGAACTCCGAAGACGTTCACGCTTCAAAGTGAAGTAACCAGTCGATCAAAGACACTCCGTGATCGAAACGCGGTCTTATATACTCTCCCCGATAGGCCGTGACGTCACATTGAATTTTCAGGAAAAACCTGGATCTCGGCCCCTAATAGAAATATCGAGAAAAGGGTTGCATTTTCGGGAATAATCTATTTGTCGCCAAAATGGTCGCCAAGGTCATGCGTGCCATAAGAGTCGCTGAGGTCACTCCATTCTTCACCTTGTAAAACTCTCTTCCCAACCATAAGACTTGCATTGCTGGGAAGTGACTTTCCATGACTGTAACATTATTAATTTTCGAAAAAATTCGAATTTAAATTTTGCAGAAGTCCCCTTTTAACATAAAACGGTATGGATGTTTCAGAATTTCAGGGAATAAATGATTATAAAGAGAGTATTATCGACGAAACGTAACTAAAATTCAAAATTTAATTATTTGTGAGTAAATTTAAATTTAAAGACTCAAAATAAAATAAAATTTTAAAGTTATTCACTTTCAAGTAAAACTCAGATTAATAACAGAAAAATAATTTTAGAGAAAAATAATTAGAAGCCAGGAATATAAAGAAAACTCAAATAAAATTCATAATTAATTATTAGGATGTAAACTTAAATTTGAATAAGCACAATAAAATTTTAAATTTATTTAGTTTTAAGTAAAATTCAGATTTAAAACAAAAATGTCTAAGAAACATGATTATAAAGCCTGCCATATCAGTGAAAAACAAATAAAATTTAAAACTTATTTATATCTAATTAAAAATAAATTTGAAATATAAAGGTTTTTAAGTAAAATTTAGATTTCAAAAATTCATAGGAAAATGATTATAAAGCCAGAAATATTAAATAAAATTCAAACTTTTTTATTTGCAAGTAAATTTAAATGTAAACGTAAAACAAAATAAAATTTAAAATCTTTACGTTTTTCAGCAAAAATTAAAATAAAAATATATAGTAAAAAAAGTGGTGTAAATTATCTTTAGTCCTCTTGAGAGTCCCTTGATGATACTCTGGGTCTCTTGCAAAAAGGGATGGTGGTCTTCTTGAATGTATTTTATAGTTTTCCCGATATAATGCATTTTGCTAGCATAATCGTCCTCTTGGTCGTCAAAGGTTCAGTGGGCAATCTTAAATTTATTTCTATGTTTCTCAAACGAAATTTATATTCCCTAATCTCATTAATATCCTTGCAAATAACACTCTGGAGTTAGATCTGGTGTACTTTAAATGACGAAAAGAATTAATTAATTTTCAGAAATTTTAAGTGTTAGGTTTTGTTCTTTTGCCATGTTTCTTCATAAAAGCCGTGGCTCAAGCATTTCTTCTTGTAATATATATACTGGCTGTCCTTTACTGAAGTCCTTTTCTAACATGATACGGAAAATTTGTTGCTTTACAACATAATGTCAGTGAATGGCAAAATTCCAGGTTTTACACCAACGCATGCAACTACCTTCATTGAATCAAAATCTCCCCCACCCCAAAAAGAAAGGAATTTCGGCCGCGTCTGAAGAAATCCCCTTTTAAAATCAAACGGTTCAGTTTTTGAGGTTTAGTTCAGAAGCTAAGAAAATGATCTTATCACATATAAAAATGCGCGAACATTACATACGTAAATAGTCTAAACTCAAAATTTCGTTTATATCTGGAGCATTATGAGAGGTTAGACTTCTTTCCCACGATGTTCCCTGCATAAAAATCGGACAGCCATATTTAGATAAGACAGAAAGCGATAAGGTGTTTTCCGAGTAATGTCTGTTATGTTTTAAACCAAACTACCTGGATAAGGAGGAAAAGTTAATGCCTTTAAGCAGTAGCATATCACCGGTGGGATCCGGTTTTGAAACCGCGATCTTTCTGCTCAGAAGACAAGACTACTTTGCGGCCGCTGGGGCCCTATAAGCTAGTTGGGATAATTTATGACAGAACTTTTGAGTGATATTTGAGTAGACCCCAAAGGTAGTTTATTCGTGCTAGTTCAGAAGTTGCCTTTACGATCTGCTATCCTCACATGCTTAAATTTATTTCTGATATATGGCGCGTAGAACACTGAAAGAAGTAGGATTTTTCGAAACTCCGACCAAATTAGAGGCATTCCTCTTGCTTTTGGTTAGGAAGAAAATAATTTAAAAAATGTACTTTTAAAGCTGTAAGATCGATAACACCTCTTGTGGCTTTACATTCAGACTGTTGACAGTTTAAATAAATGTAACGAAATTATTGCATTTGCAGTAATTCAAATATGTGAGATGAAGATGATATTTTGGACAGATTTAATTCTTTGCTACAAATTATGTTATTCGATGGTTGGATTACTGATCTGTTGAAATGAAATGATTTTCTAGCCGCGGTGGCCCAGTGGTAGGGTTTCGGTTTTGGGGCCGGAGCGTTCCAGGTTCGAAACCCGATTCCATGGAAGATCCCCGTGTATGTGACCTGCTGCAGGCTAAATCATACTTCGGGAGCCAAACGTCCTGTCGCTGGTGTGGTGCGGTGCCGAAGATTGGTGAGGAATGTGCTAGCTGAGGTGTCGTCCTCGTCATCTGACCATATTTCAAAATTACGAGGTCAGTCCCAAAATAGATCTCGTGTTGCTTCAAAAATGTACGCTAATATAACTAAACTATAGGTGTTTTTTAGAAAGTATAGCATAGTCACAATTTTTAACGTAATCAGAAAATAAGTACGATGTCTGGCTCTTTATCTCATTCTCCAAAATCTCATTATACCCGTATGAGGATATTTAATCTGTGATTCCATGTTTAATTTGAACCATGCTTCTATATATGTCAGTATTTTGTTGAAATGGGGTCCCTTTTCTTCATTTATTGCTCACCATATCGAGATTTTATCATTAAGCCATTGCGATATTCATTGATACTAAGGCAATTTTATTATTGTACGCAATTTTATTAATACGAATTTTAATATTGTATTGTACGAAGTGTCTAACAATATACTTCATGGTTCAAAGTAGATTTAATTGCTGTAAGGACAAAACCTGAATGGTATGCTGTGCCAGTTACATGATAGAGAGCAGATATAAGATAAAATATGAAACGCTTTTGGTTTCGAATACACGTCTGAAAACATATTTTATGAAAAATCAAAAATTTAATTTTAAACATGGTGTTCTCTGGTACAAGTAGACATTATAAGGTTAAACCAAAGGAACATCACCCCGCTCTGCCTAAGCATCCGGGTAACAACTGAATGACCGGCCGCCGCAACAGATAGTCAGGCACTGTGGTTCCTGTATAATAGCCCCCATTACGAGCGGCTCATGCAGCAACTCCCCGTTTTACCGGGGTATGACCTGTCATCGGAAGTGGGCCCAAAGAGTCACACTACCATTATTGTGCCATCGGGTTGACGAGAGGCTGCTTAGTTATACGGAAGCCTCTCCTCCACGAACTCGCGGTGTCCCCCCGATGGGGACATTATAAGATTATCTATAATATAGTGAACCAATGATAAATACATTTCTTTAAAGATGCACAAATGATTCAAAATCAATGCATGAAATCAATATTTAGCAACATATTATTTAAAAACTAGTTTTGTAATATGAATGTGAGCGAATCTTTGCCATGAAGGTTCTAATATTTGAACTTTATTTTGTGAAATAAGGTTTGATATCCGGACTAAACTAATTCCAATTTACAGTCGCTTACTTATATTAAATTATTAAACTGCTTTTACTTACCGATAAAATCAACTCTTATCTTACTAACTTCAAATTTATTCACTGATTCTGACGACTCTTGTTTCAGGACATATTCTACCTATATATTCAAGACTATTTACAAAGATTTAAATAAAGTGGCATAGCATAATTTAAAATGAATTCTTTTTGCAACTGAAAGAGGATAATTGAAATGTAAATTAAATCGGATTAATATTCAAATAAATTTGAAATTCTAAAGATATATCCGAAATGAAATAAATAATGATTAATGTTTTTGTTCAGTTATGAGTTATTGATTTCACCATAATTCTTGAATTCCCCGCGCACATCAAGAATATAATATTTCATTGTTTTTAAAACTCAAATTTCTCCCATTTTTCATTAAATATTTTTATCCCTTACTTATAATGAACTCCATTTCCTTTGTTAACGGTGATTCATAAAAATATTCTTCAATCTACAATTTTTAAGTGTTTTTTTCAATAATGTAAATCACACTTTTTTCTAGATATTAGAATGATCTCCTGTTAAAAGTCGAATGAGTAACATTCCTGTTTTAAAAGGCCATTTTGAATTTTACTTAAAGTAATTAATTCGACAATGAGGATGTATTTTTCGAACATTTTTTGTCTTGGTTATCTTCAAAAGTATCAGATGAATGAAAATTAATTAAACACAAAAACAGTGGCGGTAATCGATATTTTTGAACCTTCTTTTTTAAAAGAATAAAAAGAATATTTACCTGCTATCTAAACACAAACATCTGATATCCAATAATTTTTAAAAACGAAACATATTAATTTCGGCAAAAATTATTACTTTTCTAATTAATAACTATTTGTCTGTTGTCTCAAATTTGAAAAGTGCGTTTTCTTTCATCCTAAATGAATATTTCCATTTAATAAGTTTTTTCAATGCAATTACAGCAAACAGAACAGAGAATAAATGGCCATTGGAAAAGAAGGGAAAATGGCAAAATTAAAAATGCCGAAGAAGAGTACTGAAGACTGGAACTATATTGTTTTGATTTAAGAGTGGTGATTCAAATTCAGTCAACTAGTTAAAAAGCTTTTAAACTAAATCAGTAACAAAATTCAACGGACAAATTCAAGAAAAAAGTTGTATTTTAGCATTAGAAAAGCTGCCTCAAGTCCTTCAAATTTACGTGGTTATCGGTATTTTCAGGGGCTTGGATCCTGTCCAACTTTTTAATTAAGGACATTCTGCCTCTTTCTCTCAGTCTTTGCAACTAATTAGATTTTATTTATTTAACTCTTTTGTCTGTAGCAGGAAAAGTGATAAAAAAAGGCAACATAAGTGACCTACGAATTCTTCTTTTTCTTACTCAGGAGGCATTTAATTATTCCTCGCATTGTTCTAAGTACGGTTAATTAATTTTTTATGTTTTTGAGAAAAGGGATTCCATTCCATTGTTTCACTTCAGCCACTCGATATGCAGTAGCTCGGGTGTCAGGAGGGGGTAACGTTTGAAGTGGTGCAGCATAACTTTACGCATTGTCTGTCGTCCTCTCTCTAAAATAAAAGATATTTGAGAAAAAAATGGAAAAAAGTCATAGATTCATTTTCAAGAGCATTTTTCCGATGCGACAGAAACTTGAATTCTTACGCAGTTTTAAAAATGAACACGAAGATCTGACTATAATTTGAAACTCACTAAATCGTCAGTTCAGAAAAAGACTGCAACTAATCTTTTTCAAAAACCATTTTTATCGCAGAATAATTTTTATGAATTACATTAATTTAAGATTCGAACAGCAACGTTCTTTGTTATAAAATGACGCATTAATTTAATGAGATAATGAAAACAATTAGCCCATATTAATATTTTTTAGAATTTTATTTCTACCGAAGAGAAAGAAATACAGCATTAGCAATTAAATTTTAGATGAATGTATTCAAATGGAATACATGCTGACTTTTTAGTAAAAAGAATATTTTGAGAAAAATATTAAAGCACTTGTGATATTAATTAGTATAATAAATTCCGACATCTTTAAGTCGAATTCTTATTATTTCGCTTCAGCAATAATGGCATTAAATTAGTATAGTTAAATTAACACATCATTGTGACATTACATGACGCGCCGGCGACGACTTGTTGAACAGAGTACCCGGTCTCCAGACTCTCAACCTGCACTGCGTAACTGCTTTCTCCTTTTACTTTCAGCCTAACAGTTTGGATGTACACCTGAATTTCAAGAGGCAGAGAAAGCCACTTGAGAACTATTTTGGAGCAAAATTCGTAATTTTGATCTGTGATACAATGACTGAGGCGGTACTCCATTTCCATAGTTCTGTACCAACATCTCCAGCAGTATGCTTGAACACAGCGGTATAAAGAAGTTAAAGAAATATGCCAAGAAATCGATTAATGCTTTCATAAATCCATTTATTAAAAGACATGGTTCGTTATACTGATTGTTATTTCCTCTAAATGAAATTGCATCATTATTTTTAATTCGTTTTATTTTCTACTTTTATTTATACAGTTATTTGCAATTTTCTAAAGGCCGATAATCTTATCCCATCTGATAAATTCCCAAATCTCCTCCCAGAAGAAAATGTTTTATGAATTATAGCGTTTCTTTTTCAAAATGAGGATGTCATAAATAAGAATTCTTAAATACTATGCTGGCAGACAAAATACTTTACGGAATAGCAGACTTTTATCTCACGAAACTTATAATAATTCTAGATCAATAAAGGTAAATTATTTTTACTCGATTTTTTCGTATCCGCAGAAATAGAGAATGTACCTTTCTATAAAGTTACTTCCATTTTACGCTTCGAGCATATTTTTAACAACCAGGAAACTGAAACATAAATTATAAACTTTAACCATAAGCATGTCAAGAATTTATTGATGAATCATATACATGATTAATCAATAATGCTGAGGAACAATCGTAACTTAGTTCATAGTGCGCGGCGAAGTTTTGTTTTGAAAGAATTCACATAATATTGTAGATACGTACTTAAGATTATGATAAATATTAACTCTCATTTTGGAGAAATATTTTTAAATTGCTCAATCTTAAACTGTATCAAAATAAATGAAATTGAAAGTCTTTCCTTAAGCTAAATAATACTTTTATATCAAAGAAATTACATACATATTTCATATAAACTTAATATTTATGTAAAAGCGTATATATTCAGGAAAGAAAAAAAATCTTTTATGCATAGATTTGAAGAATTCGTAGGTAGACTTAAAGAAGAATGTGATAAATGAAGAATACAAAAAACATTATGATGCATCATTATTTCTCTCGCATAAATTTTATGAGATATTTGAAATTTGAGTCTCCAGAAAAAGTTTGTGCCTGAGGAATTTTACACTTCTTGTTTTTTTCAACACTTAGAAAAGGAAAAGAGAAATAATTATATTCATGATGCTTAAAAAATTTGTTTGGAATATAATTTTTCCTTTTCGAAATATTTCCAAAAAATTATTATTACAAAACAGCAACTGAATATTCAGCTTCAAAATAACTTTTTCTAAATTTGGTTTTATGCTGTATTTAGCAAGATTGTTTTTAAGCGAATAAGAAATAATCAAAACAGAAGTTTAAAGTATTCATAAGAGAACTGACTTTTTTTATAGCTGTTCAAAAAATGATCGTCTTATTATGGAGTAGATTCTAATTTTTTTAGATCAAAGATATCAGATATTTTATTGAAAATTATTATAAATGAAATAAGCAAAATAGAAGTCAAGCTGGAAAATACATTCTTAAATTTTTTATACCTCAAAAAACTTTCAGCAAATATTATTAACTAGAATTATTTTTCCTTTATTGTAATTGGAAAACATTATATTTTTATTCAAATAAATTTCTAAACTCTACATTTAGTTCCCTTTTCTTCATATCAGAAAACAATTAAAAAATAATTTGGCTTGTATAGTAATCGAAAATATCAAGAATTTCCAATCATCATATGAAAATATCAGACTAATATTAATTTTTATTTGCAAATATAAAACAATGAATTTCTTGAGTTAAAATTATTCATTGTTTAAGGCTCCGCATGAAGAATCTCTTCTGAATATTCTTGGGGTGGAAACATTATAACATAAATATGTGAAATTATATTTCCCTAACATTTTAAGAATATAAAAGAACTAAAGGTAACTAACTACGATTATTCGTACAAATGATGGTTTTTATCATAATTCGCTGCTTAGATCCAATGTTTAAAAATAGATTAATATATTTCTAAAACAAAGTAAATCCTTATTTTTATGCAACACTATAATTATATGATATATTTCATCGCTTTTATACTAAGGAATAAACGCGCAAGTCAATAAAAATCGCTAGATGTAGAAAAAAATAGAATTATTTCCAACCACGTAAATCCTGATGAAGTATGAATGATTATATATCTGATTTTATATATTTATGTTCGACGTAGTATATTTTATTTTGTAAGAGATTAATATAATGGCAACTGCCTCAAATTTAAATTCGATTACATTCGTAAAAGTAACATGAGTCGCGCTATTTTACAATATTTGCAGTCGCAATACTGATGATAAGTGTAATAAAATGAGGTGAAACTGTGCCAGTGGTTGAAAATACGCCAAGCAAAAGTGTATTCTGCTGGTTAACAGTGAAAACTTAAACTGGATCAAGAGCATCCTGTTAGCCAATTGAGTGCTCTTGTTTGCAAAACACATTTTTTGCCCATTTTCATTCCGCTTGGCTCAATATCGCCTCATTCATCGGATATGTTTTGCTGAATGGATTTCGTAGAAGCTTCACTTGCAAAATTTTCATAATCTAAGCCTATTATATATTGCAGAAAGCGGAACAGTAATTTGTGCTTTGAACGTTCGTGAACATTAAAAAATATATTAAAATGTTTCAAATGTAAATGGGCTAAAACAATCCTAATCTTATAAAGAGATGTTTGTTGACTTAAAATATGCATTAAAAATCAAAGAATTTCGGAAGAATTTTTCTAAGGAAAAGGGATGAAGCTTTCAAATGTTTAAAATTCATGTAAAATCAAACCTGCTGTAAGTTCGATACTTATTGCTTCCAAGAATGACGAACAGAAAATTTTGCTTGAACAAAAAATAAATTGAAATTTCGTTTTGTCGACTGCTGTAATTAGTTTCTGACATTTGAAATTATCAGCTGTTTGGCGTTGCCTCCACTGAAAGCACACAGAGACTGCCTGTCCTCAATTTGAAGTAATCACTATGCATTTGTTTCCTCACGCTTTAAATCATGATCTTTGGTAAGCCACTATTTCGCTTCTTTTTTGAACATTGAATATTACCATCAAAAGGCAAGTCTTAACTTCAGAAAGATGGTGGAATTATAAATTAATTTCTTGAGTATCGAAGATCTGAATTAAATAAGGGCTATATCTATATTAGCAAAATGGAACGACATGAAAAAATCATTCGTGCCTTAATTATACCTACAGGATTCCCTTTTAGCGTTCCAAAAATTAGATAATGTTTAACATATTCTAATTACCGAGGAGTGTAGTGAAACAAAGATATGTATTAATAATGCGCAGCAAGGGAAAAGACAATTTTTCTTTCATCTCAAAAATTACCTTTTAGCGTCAAACTTTGAGCATCCTCTGATTTTCAAGTATCCCACGGCTTGCAAACTTTTATCGTGCTAAGACTTCCATCTCTTAGTCAATTAGAATTTCTATCCTCCAACGTTTTCCGATAAATAATTAAAGACTTCGGGGACTGCTATAACAAGACTCGAAAGTGCCCGAAACTATTCTCCGAGGACACTTGATTGGGGGGTCGTTAAAGACCAAAGCGTCGAGAGTGAAAACTCATGTTAAGAGTGTGAACTTGATGCATAGATGAATGCGACCGATATCATTAGATCGCAATACTTGTTTTACGACTTTTTTATGAGGCTGCCGAGTCATGAGATTGTGAGACTTGGGTTCATTAAGAATTAATGTTTTTCGTGTCTCTCTTTATTATTTAGCTCTGTTTTTAAAAGTGGATGAGTTGAAAGTAATCAATAATGTGCACCTCATTAGTAGATCTCAATGTAGATGTTCTTCCTTTATACATCCTTTTTATTTCTCAAAGCAAGGTTCCTGATGAAACTCACAAATGGCATTGATTCTTACAAGAAATCAAAACGAAACTTCAAAAAAATTGTGAGTCACCTTAGAGCTTATTTATCATTCTTTAATCAAAATACTCCTCTAGTCACCCAATATATCCCACTGTAAGTGAAGTTGGTAAACTTCATATATAGCCATTTCTAAGTAATGATTTAATAGAAACTGTGTGCTATCTTACACAAATCAATTGTGATGAAATTATATCATTACAATTGATTTGTGTTTAATGTATACCATGATTAAATAATACATTTACATGCAAGAAGGAATACCATACATCACTTTTTAAAATATTGTGAGTGTGTTTAAAATTTGTGGTTATTTATGGCATATTATAAAAAATATAAATATTTTTACAACATATTTATTGCTCTTTCATCAAAATTGTCCTCCCTCCTCTCAATATAAGAGATTTAATTGAGCTAGGTAATTTTTATATATCGCTAATCTCAAACATTCATTTAAAATAAGTTTTGTACTACATTGTAGTTTTCGGAATAACAGCATCACAGCTGACATGCGTTTAATACATTAAATTGCCAAATAATACATATTTATATGCATCTAAGAGTATCAGAAATTTTCTTTTAAAAATTATGCTTCATTTTACATAATAGTTATTTATTACCATTTCATCAAAAAAATATCCTCTTTCCAAACCATGACCTGAACTATAGATATCAACACTCTTCATTATAAACTAAGAATAAGTGTTGCATTATGTTTTTTTTAAATAATATATAATTTTTATAATATTGTACCCGATTTTTGTTAATATACTTTATGACTAATCACTATTTTAAGTTACATCTGAAAGCAACAAAAATGGCTTCTTAAAAATTCTCAGTAAGAACGTTGTTGAAAGTCAAATAAATTATTGCAATAATATACATTTAACAAATATGCTGCACGATGTCACAAACAAATAAGTACCTTTTCACTTTCAATAGAAAATATTATTTTCAACTTGCTTTCATCCCTAAATAGAGCAAAATAGTGTACAATATATTTTTGATGTTCTGCAATATTTTGAATGCTGAGCAATAACCAGAAAATGGATTGAAATATTTTAGAGCATCTTGTACCTAATAAGGTGACTAAAAGGAACATCAAATTAATGACCTGATACTGAAACACAAGTCCTAAATTTCAAAGGACTAGGGTTTCTCAATTGCAACTACTTCGCAATTACAATTGCAAATATATTGTAATATCTTTCAATACCAAAATGAAGAAAACAATTTCAAACTGTATTAACTTCATTTAGATATTAGCTTCGTTAAATTTTTTTTCAAATATAATAATTTTTAATTCCTGATTTATATTTAGTTGTATATCCTGAATATTTTTATGCAACCCATTGCCAGAGGTGTTAATATTTAATAGAGGTTAGAAAATTTTCCATTTCAAAAAAATCAATTTAACCATCTAACAAATCTTTCAGTGCACACAGAAGTTAACATATTATATACGTTTTCAGCGTAACAAAGATAATAAGAATTGGACAAATGCGTGTTGAAATATTTTTAATTTAAATATTTCAAAACTATAAGTGGGAAATAAAGGACTTTTCCTTAGATAAATTGAGATGTTTAGAAAGATTGTATATAATGCAATGTATAGGAGATGGAATAAAATGAGATATGAAATGAAATTAGATTTTATCTCCAATTTTTTATGGCATAAAATTGGCGACAGCAATTTATGATTGTATAAAAAATGACTCTTAACAATTGCAGCTATGTATTTTTTACAAGTAATAAAAACATTTTTTATTAATATGAACATACACTTATTATTATTTATTATTAACCGAGTTGCTGTTTATAAAAGCATGTTACTTTAAATAATAAGAAATACATTTATTGCTTAATCTTTTTATTAATAAAGAGATAAACATTATTTAGTAAACACACTAGAATTTAATTTTATTCGGTACAGCAAATTTTAACGGTGTTTTATTATTCTATATTATTTCTTAATGTTTTCATACCAGCAGTAATATTAGAAAACGATGTTATTTCTGTCTGCAAACTATATATATGTGTATTTAAAATAATTTGTGAAACCAAAGAACGGGTCCTTCAGCCCCAGCCACTGGACCAATGTCGTCAAGATATATTTTATTTTTTGAAATCTTTAAAATATATTCATCAAACACAGTATTCATAAATTGCATGATAAACCCTTTTTTAAATTATTTTTAATTCAAAAAGTATATATTACATTGAAGTGAAATTCAAAAAGAGTTCAGAGATATTAAAGAATACTTTCTTGTTTTGGATGCATACGGTGCAGTAAATAATAAATAAATTTAAATAAAATTAAAAACAGTTGCGTTAAATGAATATTATTTTCTCAATGAATATATTTAACAACTTATCACTAAATAAAAAAATATATATATTTATGAATTTTATTGAATATTGTTAAAATAACACAAAAAATGTTTTTACTTTTCAAACTTATGATAAACATTTTAAGCTGAGCCAAAACATTTGGTTATTATCAAAAACTAAACACATTGAAAAATTCATGTGGCAAAATTAAGGATTGAAGACTAATTTTTCAGACAAAAAAAATTTTAAACTATATTAAAATGTTCATAAAAATTTTGAAAAAAATCCATATTTTTTTTCCCCATTTTCATAAAATAATGGAAGTAGTACTAATATTGAAAAGTGAAGCATGCAAGAAAAAATATCACCTTCACATAGCTAAATCAATTAAATAAAAATGCACGAATTCTCAGAAATGCATTTTTTCACTTGTTTACAAAATATCGCTGTCTTAATAATTACAAAATAGTCGAAAAAATGTTTTCGTTCCTAATTTTTATATTCCATTAACTAAGCTTTAGGTCATTCTTAGCATTTTAAAACTATTTTCATCGATTCTCTACTCTCTGTCATATCTACTTTCTCCGCATAGGATTAGAGTGCTGTTTGATGTTTATGTTAAAAAGTAAAGGAAGTTGATGTTTATAAAAGCATGTTACTTTAAATAATAAAAAATACATTTACTGCTTAATCTCTTTATTAATAAAGAGATAAACATTACTTAGTAAACTCATTAGAATTTAATTTTATTCGGTACAGCAAATTTTAAAGGTGTTTTAATGTATTCTTACATGACTTTAAACAGCACTTGTACAATAAACAGATATTTTTATTTTTGCTATGAATAATGTTAATAAATCAAAGATTATTCTTTATATTTCTGAACTCTATGAATATAATTTTGCGGCAGTGCGTGCGTGCTTTTGAGCCTGGGACCTTTGGATCCGGAGTCTGAAAACAAAAGAAATTCCCTCTGTCCGGAGGTGGATACTGACTTATAGACATCAGAGTAGGATGGCGCAGCCCGTTGCACTACAGAAGCAACCCCCAGCATGTTTGATATTATCTGAATATCAAGGAAGCGATAATTGCACTTCCGTGTGCTGCGTGAATATGCGCAGATTGCTGCCCCACAGTTAGTGCGCAGTCTTTGTGCTATGAAATGAGTCATAGATTTTGAATTGGGAGAGCTGCGCTGCTGTAGGGGTTGTAGTGTTGTCATCTGGTGAATGCAGCAGAAGATGGAATTGTTGTGGTTTTTGGTGCTGCAGTCTAGGAGTGGAACTGAAAGTAGGTGTTGCTACCCACTGTGGCAGTGCGTAATGTAGAGCCTGAGACCTTTGGGTCCGGAGTCTCGAATCTTAGCAACTAGACAAAAGGAATTCCTTCTGTCTGGTGGACACTGACTTATATACATCAGAATAGGATGGCGCAGTGCGGTGCACTACACTTTTATCCGTTGTTTTCTGTTAACCTGAGAGATGTTTTAATTAATCTAATGTAAAATATTTCTATATCGCAATCTTATTATAGAATCCTTACTTCATTATGCGGTGATTGACAGCCGTTTAAATTTATGAGACCGGTCCAAAAGTAGTTCTCGTACAGCTTCAAAACTGGAAGTTACTCAAATTAACCGAACTTGATGTTTCACATCTTCAATCAGAATCTCTCATCAATTAACAAAAAATTTAAACAAACTATTTTCGAAATTCGTAACGCTTTTTGTGACATTAATTATTTCCAGAAATTTACATATTCATTTATTGGAAAATAATTATAATTATATTTTGAATGCAGAATATGTTGTTTCTAATAAAATTACTTTTATCATAAATATAGTTTTCTGTTTATCGATATTTTGTTTCCTTCGTGAAAGTGTGAACTTTTGTTTTCAAAATAAAGATAACATCAATGATTCCATACATTTTACACATCGGAATTGTGAAATATTGATAGTCATAATCAAATATAAAACATTTATATGCTTCTTTGACGGAATACAAATCGAATAGCAACATTTTTATATCATCGATAAAACGATTACTGTCTTTTAAATACATTTATATTCGAAAGTTAAATGTTTTATCATCTTGTTTACTCAAAGGTACAAGTAAATGTAACTGCATAGGTGGTGGCTAAATTATCTTATATATTATCTTCTTGTTTCTTTATTTAGACAACAATTTCTCAATATATTTTGTAAATCAGTTCTTTATAGCAATCCCTAAATTTTGCGTTTTATGGGTAAATAAACAATTATTTAAAAGAGTTATATTTTATTATAATTTTAATGTTTTCTACATTAGGATTTGTTTTAGCAAGTTTAGCATTTCTTTCTTTGAGTAATTTTATACTCATATGAAAATTATTCTTAATTTTGAGCAAATATTGAATTAATCCTCCTTTTTTGAAAGTAGTGTTATCCAACATGGGGCTCACGCACCACAGGGATTTAGTTTGATTGTTAAGGAAGGCAATTCGGAAATGGAAAAAATATTGTTTCAATTTTTACACAACGGGGAGATTTAAGACTGAATCTAACTAAATTGGAACGTAACATAAACTCTATTTTTAGCAATCATAAAGTGTAAGAATCTCAGAAATTTAAATAATTACTAATAATTAAAAAACATAGAAAAATATTTCATTCAAATTATTTCATGCTTAAATTTCAGTTCTCCATTATATATTTTTAAAATTTACATACTGTGTTTCTCAACAATTTCCTAATGAAATCCTTCTAAAGCCTATCATTTCAGTCTCTTCAGTTAACAATTCAATTTTTGAATATTAAATATATATACACACACACACACACACATATATATATATATATATATATATATATATATATATATATATATAAAGATTGGGAAACCCTGTTTTAAAGTAAAGTACACATTATTTACTACTACTTTTATTAAAGATCTTTAAAACAATTGTCAAGAGTGTCGTTAAAAATAAAACAAAGACAGCTGTAACACCAAATACAAATTACAGCATTAACAATTTTCTATGCTTATTCATTTTCAAAAAGAAATGTAATTATATTTTAATTTTTACAACTGCCACGGGAGCCGAATCTATTTCTTTCATTACACATACCAACTCGCATGACATATATTCGGTATCAGCATTACCGAGACTAAATGGAAGGGATGTTTCTAGGTTCGTGATCCTACTTAATGTGATTGCATAGGTGGTGGTTCTAAGTGACTGACAAAGAAGAGTGCAAGGTTTTAATTAAAAGTCACGAACACGTCCGCTCACGCAACGCTCCATCAGCCTTCTGATGCATCGCACGAAGCATGAGTTCGAGTAATCGTAAAAAGTACGAATTGATGTTTCTGAGGCGTGAAGGGAGCTTCTCATCATGCGGAAAAAATGTGGGATTTAAGTGATTGCTTTCGATATAGGAATTTTCTAGATAAATATTCTTGAACTGAAAGGGTAAATGAGATGAGATTCTACGTCATTTAATTCTTCTTCGAATAAAGTTAGATAAAAATGTAGGAAATCGTCGATTAGCAAGCAGCATAACCTATCTTAATTTTTAAAAATTTCAAAGAAGAAGGAAATAATAAATTTTCGCAACAAATAATGAATATTTCTGAATTTTTTTATTTTTTACATCTGATATAATTATGAGATCACATGCTCTTATTAGAATCGAAAAAGAAAATCAGAAATATTCGTTACTAGATGCGAAAATTTGACTTTTCTTCATTTGAAATTTCAAAAAATTGAGATGATGATGTCGGTCGTTAAGCGGCGAAATACATGTTTTCCACATGAGGAAATATATACCTAAATTAATTTAAATGTTGAGGAGTGTCTACCTCATTTAGATATTTATTACGAATGTAGTGTTTTATATAAGAAATTAAGATTGGGCAGTTTCTCGATGCATGAATTTTTTCTCGCTAAATGCTCTTGAACTGAAAGTGTATATAGCATATGCGACTCCGTCGTTTAAATTTTTTAACCATGAATAAGGTAATATTAAAACCAATAAACCAATTTATAAGTATTAGTTTTAGAAAATTGCTTTTTTATTTCTTACAGGCGTAGGTAGCCCCAAATATAAATTACAGCATTCACAATTACTAGCAGCACTCCTTTTAAATATTTTTATCCATTTTCAGAAAGATATTAAATTAAATTTAGTTTCTAAAACCGAAGTGGGAGAAACCGATTAGTTTCGACACACTTACCAAGTTAAGTAACATATCTTCAGTATCAGCATTCGCGAATTAGGATACATACGTTACATTTTGGAATTGTTTACCTAAATTATTTTAAAGATCAAGAGTTGTCAACCTAATTTAAATGTTATTTTAAGAATGACAGTCCTTATAAAAAAATAAGGTTTGATTGTTTCTTACTGAATGAAAGTTCTTCCTGAATATTTTTGAACTGAAATAATTAAAGAAACAGGGATCTATTTCAGTTCAGTTCTTCATAGAGGCTGTTGTCTCTTATAAAGTTAGATAAAAAATGTTTATCCAAATATTTTTCAACTTAAAATTATTAAAGTTATAATCTTTTAACACATTTTAATATTATATGGCAATGATGTCTGCACTTAAAAAGTATCAGATTTATTTTCTTTGATAAAGCAATATCGTAATTGACTTTTTTTGAAATGATAAAGGCTAAACCGGAAAAAGCCTTTCAATATATTGCCTGCCTTTAAATATTTTTTTAAATGCAGTAAAACGTTATTTAAGAAAATGGTGGGTGTATATACAGGGTACCCACCAAGGATAATTACATCCCCCTTTAATTTTAGAACGACTGCAGTTGTAGTCATAAAAGTGGTGTCTAAGTATAGTAAAGTGGTTATGCGCAGAACCATGAGACCGCTTACAACGCCAACTGGCAGCAAACTATAGAATTAGCATTCTAGTCTCGGAAACGGAACTATATAGGGGGAAAATGTCAATTAAAAAGTTCTAGAAAATCACCGATTTAGTACAAAACGAGAAAGTGTTCAGTTTGGTATTCCCTGGCAAAAAGTATTATATTAACAAAAAAATCGTTATAGAAAATTAGAATGATAAATTTAACCACGGAATGTACCTAATAAATATATAATCATCCACACAGTGATGAATATTTATATTGTTACAAAACTTTTAAACTTTTAAAACTTACTAATACTTTATTCACTGAACAGAAATATATCAAAACATTAATGAAGATCATTTTCGAAAACCGTAATATTATATTCTCATATCTAAAAATGAATTTTCTTACTATGTTATTGTCTATATTATATATTTTAATTCTAAATTATTAGTTTATTAAGCCTATTTTAATTCTAATTACATAAAGAGTTGATATTAAGAGAAAGACGAGATATATTTAAATGTTTTTAGCATAAAACTACGCTTACCAGATGGTATGATCTGTTGAATAATTTTTCCTATTATTTAATTACAATTAATAAAAGTAACAACTGAAAAACAACCAGTTTTGCTCACAGGATTTATAGCAATCAGGAATAATGACATAGAATGCTCGATTTAGCTATATAGTAAGGATACGTAACTATTACTAAAAACTGAGAACATATCTTACCAGCCACAAAAAGTTCTGCTGATCCTTGCACGACTTCCTGGTCGTTGCTAACGAAGCATTGATACATTCCTGAATCTTCCCTCCGAATGGGGTTGATTTGCAATATGTCCCTGGAGACAAGTTTGATGGGACCGTTCGCCACCAATGGGCTGCCATTTTTCAACCAGACGACAGAGTGAACTGGGTGACCCATCACACGACAGCTGAGAGTGGCCATTTTTCCGACATCCACCGTCTGCGATTCGGGATCGATTTTCGCCGACAATGGGGCTAAAGAAAAAACCAAAAATGGTAGGTACAATGCCATTTTTAATGCTGTCTCTTAGAGACCCAGAGATAATAATTATTAGCATTAGATTAAAATTTATCGTGTAGTGAGAATAAATGGAAGTTCGTAAATCATTGGTTGTTCATTATTTCGATAGATCACCCTGACATATTGTATTATGTCTTAGAAAATCTTCTTTGATAAGGGTAAGAAAGAACTTTACCGTAATATATCATTCCGATTCTTTAACATCAAACGGAAAACTAATCGTAAATAATTCTTCGATTAAAAACAAATATATCCTGTACCAATATATTGCTTGAATTTCGAAGCATAGAATAAATCACTACAACATTCAACTACTTAAAAGGGTCTAGGTCTCTTATGCAATTTGAAACACATACTGAGAACAAAATGAAGCAGAACACTATATGCTCTATTACGTTGAAAATAGATATATGTCTGAATGCTGAATGAACTTTGTAATCATCATCAGTTTTTTATAAATATCTGCTCTTTCTTTTTTAATACTTTTTAGAAAATAGGTCTGATGGATACTTTACTAAGACATACATGATATAGAGCAAAAGAAGTTGTGTTTTGTGGCTCATTCAGCAAAAAATTCTGCATTCATTATGCAGGGTGTTCCAAAAAAGTGGAAACAAGCTTTTATTTCCTTGAATATTGATTTTAGACATATACTTCCAATTACAAAGTTTCATCAAATAAGGTAAAAATTAGCCCATAGAGCAAAAATGTCAATTAGTAAAATGTTTCTTTTAGATTCATCTATTCACATACAAAGTTGGACGCTTCTAATATCTGTAAAGCTTACAGATGTATAAGAATACACAGTTGTTGACTTAGATAACTTTCCATACCTCTCTCTGGTGTTTGATGCTGTCTTTCGACGTACATTTTAGGTATAACATACATATGTTTAAAGAGCGGAATCAGGAAATAACAATGTATTTCTTTACTATTGTTAAATCTAAAAAATAGTCAAATAAAACATTAATTCAAACATTTAAAAACATTTATCATCTTGTGAAAAAATATTCACGGTGACATAGGAGCAGTGAGGCTCATCTTCCCGAAAACAAGCAGTGCTATAAAAATATTGCTAGAATACAATTGAACTGACATTTTTCAAAAATATCTTTATTTTCAAATAGTTCAAATTTGTAGTTGTAATTATCCGAATTGTATTTACGATAATTTTAGTGCTTTTTTCGGTGATTTACGTTTTAATAATAGAAATCGAATACGTAGGAACCAACCAAGATCCCCTTTAGGCAACATGAAAGTGAATTCGAAACCTAAAAACAGCCAATGAGAAAAAAAAATGAAAAGCGCGAAGGCGAACCATGGGTGAGATGGAAAGGAAAAAAAAATTGGTTTTTAGCGGAAAACAGAAGCATCCGAAAATCCTGTTAAGGCCAAGTTCTAAGACAGAAAGAATAGCTATTATGTCGCAATGAGCGAATTTTAGTGCTTTCCAAAACTATTTGGTTTTTCAGCTCCATCCTGTGTCTGTCTTACTTTTTAATTCATTTTCTGTCTTCTTTTCTCGTTTTCATATTTTTTCCTTAATGTTGGAACTACTCAGAGTGTAGAGATAAGCAAATAAGAATTTTAAAAAATTGAATTTTTAAAACAATTTTAGTGAGTTCTGCAACTCTGAAGACCTAAATTATGAGTCACCACAGATTTTAGGTAAATCTTTATAATAAGCACAACGTTAAGAGCAAATAATTCCTTATTCTTGTTCAGTATTCCTGTTACACCTTAAATTTTTATTTTCTCAATTTGTCCTCTCATTCTTTGTCAAGTCGACAGTTGCAACTATCTGCTAATTAAACTGAGTAACATTATCCGTCATTGACATTTTTTCCATCCATGGTGATTCGATGATGTACTATTAGACAAATATTTGCATTTTGCGGTGTTTCTATGTTGAATAAACTTGCATTTCTGCAGTAAATATCTCCATATAAATTTGTGATCATCCCCTCGAAATTTAAAAATTAGCATATCTCTGTAAGTTTTGCAGATAGAATCGGTAAACTTAGTTTATACATAGATGAGTGTAAGAAGAACATTTCACTCATTGACACTTTTGCTCAATGGGGAACGTATAAAAATTTAATTTTTAACTTTTTATATTCAAATTCCACAGGATCCAAAGTGTATTCACACAAATTCTTTCTTACATTATGAAACTTTGTAATTGGAAGTATATGTCTAAGTGCAATATTTAAAGAATTAAATGCTTATTCCACTTTTTTGGGACACCCATTATAAGGGAAACATTTGTTACATTATTGTAAAAATTAGAAATTATTTATACATGATTTTTCATTTTTATTAAAACAACATTAGTAATTCACGAAATCACACAATAAAGAATATTGTATCTTCTGAATGAAACAAAATTTATTTCTTCAAGAATATATTGTTTAAGGATTTCATTAAAATTACTTAATCAGTGCGTTGGTATTAATTTCCTGATTTTCCGGTCACTATTTTTTTTGTTACAGTCTGATTTCAAGCTTGCAACTGTCATATGTATACAGATGTGGCACAGTAGGTTAGGTTTTGTCAGAAGATGAAACATTTTAAGACTGCTATAGTTCAGAAGTTTATCTACAATTTAGTGCTTACCATTGCTAGACATTAAGGAATACAAATTATACGAAAGCTGCTTTCTCTGAAATTTCATATTCTTAAGTAGCTTCAATAGTAAAAGAATTATTGCACATCAGATAGAGTCAGTTAACTGTACAATGACCATAAATAATATCGGATAATATAGGGTGGCTTCATACCGTTTGTATGAGTTCGTTCATTTCTAGGACTATAAAACACACTTATGAAATGTTAATGGTTATGAAAATATTTATTTTGTAGTTAATAGATAGATTTTTTAAATTCAACTAATGAATTTCAGGAGTATTAAATATATTGTGCGAAAATATACACATCTTTCAGTTTCATCTGCTAACAAATTTATATATAATCGGTGAATTTATAACTAAACCATCTGGAGTCGTCTGGGATATTTTCTGTTTCATAAAATAATTTACCAATTAGAAGCTAATTCCATATATTTTTTTACTAGAGATAGATTTTTAATAAATGCTCTTAACTTAAGACTCATTCAATTTTATTATTTTACTCATTCCTACCTGACACTAGCAACTTCGTTTCAGCTTTATCTTGTCCAACTGAGTTGTTTAATTCGCATACATATACTCCTGTATCCTGGATAGCTGCTTGTTGTATTATGAGTATTCCATCCTTCTGAAGTATCCTTTCTCCCAAATGGAATGAAGTTATTCTGTCACCATCTCTCCTTCCCCACCTGTAGCTTGGGGTTGGATATCCTTGACCGACGCAGGGAAGAAAAACTCTTTCACCCTCTCGAGCTCTTACGATTGGCCGTGATTCTGTTATTGTAGGCGGCAAAGAAGAGTGAGGTTCTAGAAAGAAAGCAGAAAGACAATTTTGGAACGAAACGGATAACGGATTGCAATTGTCAAGGAAATTGATGTTGGCAATTCATTGAATACTACAAGTGATCGATTCACAGTGACGTATTACTTGTTTCCATCTGTCCTATTGCCACAGAAAGAGTTTGAAGTAATTAAAAACTTGTTTCTATAGAGATATTTATGACACAGAATGTTATTTATTAGAGTTTTAAACAATTTTCTATAAAGATATTTCAATTGTTTTTAAGGGATGGTAGATTTTGATATTAGCAAACAATGACCGATAATGGGAATTCCATTTTAAAATGACATTCACAATATCCCAGATAGCACGTAAGTTTGCAGCAAGTTTTATTTTGCAAATTTGCCGCGTCAAACTTGAAGCGAACTTGTTGCAAATTCGCCGTGACAACTAGCGCCACCTTCTTTGCATTGCAAACCTGCTGCAAGTTCACCGTGACAAATAGCGTCGCCTGATTTGCAATGCAAATTTGCAAAACAAGCTTGATGCAAAGATAGCACAAAGAGATAATTATCTTTGTCTCTTTTTTTAAAAAATCATCCGTTTTTAATAGCATATCCTAGACTGTCCTTCTTTTTATTAAATCAATAAATCAATGATAATTTGTAAAAAAACTAACTTTATAAAAAAAATTGTAACAATTTCCATCTTTTCACTAAAAGTTTTTACTTTAAAGAAAACTATATCGCCTTTTTCTTAATTTGAAATTTTAACATTTATGAACAAAATTAAATCGAATAAACAGTCAAAGTTTGTTGAAAAATAATAACTTATACATTTTGTCCCATTTTAAAGTAATTACTTTTGAACTCTAATTTCATAATTTATTCTACTAGCAAAGCGTAGTTATTAGCGAAAATCGCTCTATGACTTCAAATCATATTCTCAACTCAAAAAAATTAATGAAATCAAGAAAATAGTTTAAAATAAATCGTATACGAATCGAATCGAACGATGTATTAGTGAAATCTATCTCCTCCTCGCAGAGTTTAACTGGCCGAGCGGTTAGCGCGTTTTCTTCGGAACCGTATATCGCGAGTTCTATCCCGGGTTATGTTCGTAGTCTGTTTTTGCTGTAGTTTGCAATGCAAGCTTGCGGCAAATTTGCTGCAAGTTCGTCCCATGGTGACTTCGAAGCTTGCGTTAACTTGTTGCAAACTGGTTTCACATTTACACTCTTGTCGTGTCAAATTTGCTGTAAGCTTGCAGTGCAAGTCTGGGGCAAACTAAAATTGCTATCTGGGATATATTCATACATGTAAATAAAATAGCATTCAATTATGTGTTTTTCGATAAATTGCGAATAGACTCGAAAAACTAAGTATCAATGGTAGGCGTAAAAATGATTATAAGCCTTATAATGCTTTAAATGTCTTCTTCACAAAGCTATGTTTCTTTCCTCCAAGGTTCTTGTGTTTTTGAAATGCTCCATGAGGATTAATTTTTGAGAAAAATTTTTAACAGCAATATTAAATCTTCTTTTTACACACTAAAATAAATATGAGAACTTAACTTATGTTTAGGCTTCATTAAAATAGTAAGAAGACAATTTTTACTCTGAAAAAATGAAATACAAATAAAAACTCAGTGTGCGTGCATAAAATAATTTCTGGAAATTAAACTTTTTCGCAAAATAATAAAGAAGCACCATAAAAGAATAATAGCGAAATAATAAGAAGAAAAATGCAAAATTAAGAGAAAAAATGAAATGAAAACTCCAGGAACATTAAAAAATAAAATTATATTTTAATTAAAAAAGTAAATACATTTCTTTTAAAAGTCTTCTTCCTAAAGTTTTTAGATAGATCATGTACATTATTAAAAAAATATTACTATAATTATATTCCAGTGTACACGTGTAAAAAATTCCATAACTCTAATTCAATAATTTTCAAAAAAAAACTGGTAGAATTCACTGCCCCATTAAAATATGAAAATCATTTTGAGGTCTATTTAACTAGGCAGCGTAGCAACGTAGCTTCAGGAGTGCAAAAAACTTGAATTTTCACTAACTATGGAGGGAAAACTAAATGAAACAGAAAATGCTTCGCAGCATTCGAAACTCTTTCATTCATTTGAATTTATGAATAATTTTCTATGAGAAAAAGATAAAAAAGGAACTCTTTTGAAATTAATATTGTGAGTGCTCCTGTATCATAGAATTCATTTTAGAAAACTAATAATTAGCAAGCACGTTAATAATAAAAAAATAATATATTTATTTATTATTAATTATAAAATTTTTTAAGCAAAGAAAAATTTTATAATTTTTAGAAAATATTTTGATAATCCTAATCAATATCAATGGGATACTATATCCAATATAAACCGAGGTTTAACTGAATATCAATTTATGTTTAGTACATTGACCGAAGAGAGAATTTTGGATGGAAATGCTCGTAAAAATTTCCCAGTCAAAAAAATCCTGTTTCTTTGAAGAATAGTTCATAAAATATTCCTTTTATCTTTAAAATACCAGTGCAAAGCATGTTTTAAAATTTTATTTCTGTTTTGAGCATATAAGTTATTTGAGTAATAAGTTTGAGCATATTGCATTTATAATGCATGGAGCATAATGCTTTATGCATTAAAATATTACATAAAGAATTTTGTAAGAAAGTATTAATAGGAATTTTTTTAGAATTATAACTGATTATCTATCTATTTTTGACTATCTACTGATTTTCTGATATTTTTGACTATCTACTTGAATCTAAAGGGAGAATGCTTACTATCAGTCTGAATTTCTAGCTAAAATCATTTCAAAGTCGTATTCAATTAAAAGAGTTTTTTAAATTATTTTGTTACGAAAATCGTTCGGTGTGTGTATTGGGAAAACAGTCCAACAAGCAGGATAATGGAGAACGATGCTTTATTCTCGAATATTCCGGAAAACACGAAGGACAGGTAGCAAGAAAACACAGCATTTGCACAAATTAACAACACCAGCAGATAGCAAGTCGCGAACAATAACAGTAACAGCACGAAGAATAGCGCTCAGCATCTAACAACTGATCAACTCGCAAAGCGAACAGGTCTCCAAAGAGACACCTCGAACTCCGAAGATGTTCAAAAATGATTTTCTCATCTCATCAACTTCCGGATTTTTATACATTTCCTGACAGGATGTGACGTCACATAGAATCACCTAGTAAATTCTGTATATCTCCGTCCCTAATAGATATATCGAGAAAATCTCAGAATTTTTGAGGTTCTTCATTTTGTCACCAAGTCAAAACGGTCGCCAATGTCGGGGGTCGTTGGCTTCCCTTCCCTGATAGGTAGTAAGAACCTCTGTAACGGTATCTTCCATAAGACTCACATTGTGGGAAAGCGACATTACATGTTCTTAACATTATTTTCAAGGTTAATTTTCTTGTTGCCAAGTTCTTAATATGATTAGCTGTATATTGATTCAATTATAAATTAATCATAAATTAATTTTAGCCTTTAAAATAGTGCTTCTTTTTTATTAGAAATATTAAGTATTAAAACATGATAATAATCGAATTCATAAAAAAATTAAGCAAATTATTTTTTTCATTTGAGCTTCATATCTCCAAAATAATAATAAACTAATTACTGGCAAAAAAAATTAAAGGTTATTTGACTTATTTACGGTCAAGGTCGTATAATGCATTGTGCAAAGTAACAGCTGATATTTTATTACAGGCTCTCTTCTTTAATGCTGAGACACAGTTTGTTGAGAAGTGTAGTGTAAGCTCAGTGACGGTTTAGTTTTTATGCAAATTCAGTTCGAAAATATGCTTTAGTCTCTTTCGTAAAATATGATAACCGACTAATTGTTCTGAAAATCATCGGAAATTGAATTCTAGAAATAAAGTTTTCTTCTCAAATTTAAATTTATTAAAAGTTTCAAAAATAGATCGTTGTTTCTCTACGTTGATTTTACTTCTCTAATGTAAAGATTTACTGTTAAAGTCTAACAGTATTATCCAACTTTTCTTAGAAACCTGTATTATTTGTCTATAATTTGTCAGGATTCTGTACACAAATGCGTTAAGTTACGAATTGGAAGAAAGGCCAATATTTTGAATCGAACAAGAAATGACAGCCAAACAATCCAAGAAAGTCCATTTTTCTCGAAAGAACGGTATGTGGTTTGAAGCTGAATACACTCCAGTTCTGTATTTTGATGGATGCTTTGAGGGCTCGTCAAGTAAAGTTTCCAAAAGAATATATTGATCTCGTGAAAGCAAATTCGATAAAAAAAAAGCTTAAAAAAAGTACACGGCAAGTGGGTGAGTTTCACTGGTAGAAAGAAGCAATGGCTACATGGATATCGCTCCAAAGCACAGATGTCTTATACGAAAATACAGAGATCGAAACCGAGTTGTTACATTAGCATGTTCCCCAAAGACTTATTTAGTTAATTTTGTCTTTATTATATGTTTTTTGATTTAGCAATCACAAAAATGTTTATTTCATTTTATTTCAAAACTATTTTTTAAAAATTATAATATACTGTCTAAAATATTTTTTCGGATAACAATAATTTAAAAAGATCTAAAGCACAAAAGTACCGATATAGTTAATGGCAGAATAAAGCAATAGGCTAAAAGTGCAAATAATACGGGAAGCATTTACAAACTCAAAAAATATTTCTTTTAATTAAATTGAATAAAGTGTCGAGAATTACTTTCATAGCATAGAACGTGGAAAGAAGTGTTCATGATTTTTCATGCTATCTGAATCAGTTATTTTTTATAACTCAAAATGATTGGTTGTGGCAAAAATTACTTTAAATATAAGATAATAACATAAATCATTTATTGGACCATATATAATTTCAGTCACAATTATAGTTGGGTAATTGGGCAGATGACTTTTACATTAGGTTGTTCATCCTGATTCCTTGAATATTTCGATTCTCGCTCGGCGAATTGGGCGGACTTATTGGTGTGTGGCGTTTTCTAATTTTTGCTTAAATGGTCTGTAAAGGTTTCATTGTGTAATTGCGCTTGCATCTGAGGAGTTTGGTGACCCGTCGGTTGAGCAAAATCCGCTCCCGCCAAGTGCTGATTTGTGCTATCGTGCTGGGCAGGGCCGCTTCATGCTGCCCCAACAGGAGTTCCGGATGGCTTCGGCTGAGACGGGAACTCTAACTGCATATGCATTTCGTAATAATTTCTTGTCAATTTATTGGACGATTTTTAATTTTGCTTTGTTAGCTAAAATTAAAAAGACATGATTTTAAATCAAATACTGCTTCTGAAAGTGTAACTTACTTGGAGTGCAATCAGCATCGTGACTGGTACGTTACTTTTAACTAAACCTTTGCATTTTTGTTATTGATTTCTAATGAAAGATATGTATCGAAAAGGTGAGTGCTAATTTTGGTTAAAATTAAAATAATCCCCCCTCAAATTATCTTTAAAAGCATCTGCTGCAATTACTTAAATTTTCTCTTGTAGTTATTTTTAATGAGTCTGAAAACAAAGAAAAGATTGAATTATCTCACAAACAGTTATAATTCTGAAACTAAGGGAAACGTAACAAGAACAGATGTCTTGATTTGGGTAACATTTTTGGATATTAAATATTTTAAGTAGGTAAGTCAAAAAGTTAGTTCCAATTATTTCGTAAAAAAATATTTTGTTCAAACTTTATGGAAAACCAGTCGACATTTATCTGCAGCGCGTGATGTAGTAGTGAGGAGCGGCAGTTTTAATTTGTTTGCTGATCAGTCGTGAGCATGTCTCGAGAGCTACAGATGACGTCCAATAGGACATGCGTGGAGTGATTCGTTTTCTGTTGGCAAAAAGGATAAACTGCACTTAAATTTATCAGAAATTATCCGAAGTTTATCGTGAAAACGCATTTCCACCTCATTCTATCGCAAAGTGCTGCAGCATATTTAAGAACGGACGTACTGATGTTAGTGACGCTTACTGCGAGGGCAGAGCATCAACTGCGACAAATGCTGTGATAGTTGTTCGCTTGAATGAATGAATTCTTGCTAACAGATATGTAACAATAGACGACATGGCAAATGAAACTGGATAATTCATATGGAAGTGTGCGTAAGATTAATGTCGATCATCTTGAATTCCGTAAAGTTTGTGTTCAAACCAACTTCAGTAACTCAACAACGGTTATTAGACGTTAGACAAAGGTTTAAATAAAGAAGATGAAGATGTCGAAAAATCGCTTTAGTATGGAATTTCAGTGTGAATATACCACTATTGTAAAATTTCAATCATGGTTTGTTTTCTTGAGAAGTTTAACTAAATTTTGATTGACCCTCGTAATAACCCTTATTAGCCCAAGACATACGTATATCCACGATGTTACTACTATATTCTGAATCCCACACAGCATCGTAAAGACATCGTATGAATATTGAAGAGCATTTTGTTCTTTAATAGGGACATAATCTATATTTTCTATAAATACCTTATTCTCTTAAATATTGGCCAGACAAAATTTTCTTTAAATGAATTTGTATAATGTAATATCGTTCAGAAGCTAAAAATATTGAGTAACTTTATTTACAGACTTTGTTTTTATTCTAATATCCATGTGAAGATGTACGTTTGTGGAAGTATGATATATAGTTTTAAAGGATGTTTTGTTAAGTGGAATAGTTAAAAATGTTGGAAATCAGTTGAATACATTTTGAAGTCTTAAGAACGAAATTATTTTATAAATCCTTACAGGTAAAATACTTTTATAAAACCTTGTTGCTCCATGCTGTGTGTGGCCATTGATGTTTTGGTAAATAATATTTATTATAAGTTTTAATGTAAAATTTATTTCTACTGTGTTTTGATCACTGAAAGCAAATTGTACTACACTCCTTATAAGAAATATTAATAATAATAATAATGAAATTCTTTCCACAAAATAAAAATAGCGCTTCCTCCCGTTTTCCAACTCTTTTTTCCAAACAGGTTAGTGTTATTGTATTCGACATTTTGCTATAAAATTCCATTCATTCCACGTTTCGTATTACTTATTGTCCATGAGTAATAAAATCCCTTCTTACGGAATAATACTTTTCAAAAAAAAAAATAAAACTAGAACAATTCATATAGACGGAATTCTATAGCATAAAATTCAATCAAGGAATCGAAGCTATATTCCTTCTGCAGTCTTTTACAACATTTTCGTTCAATATTAGTAAAAGTATTTTGTCACCAAATAGTTGTTAAAGTGGTTTTTTTCAATAAAAATAATCTATGCTGTAATTATTTCTGAAGTTAACAAAGAAAACTTACTGATACAGGGAAGATCAACTTACCTCTAATAATAATTTTTCCCGAAGTTGTGCTAAGTTTACTTTCTCCAATTAGTCTGTGATGAACCTGGCATTGGTAGCCAATTAGAGTATCACTCGGAACAACATTCTTCACAAGTAATTCACCAGATGGTAATATATTATATTTATCACCTGAAAAGAAAAAGTATGTGTTACAGATAACAATTAACTATAGGAAATATTCTGCCTCTTAAATTGCAATTAGATCCATAAATTCAAAGATTTGGATCTGCTCAACAAATCAAACATTTTATTATTGAATTGAATTTCTAGATCTAGATTTTGGTTTTTCCTTTGATTAGAAAGGAACTTAATTTAATTCTGTGCAGAATATAATTTAAAAGAATATTAAAAAATATTAGAGTTTTAGTTTAATCATTGGACAATATCTAGAGAAAAATACTTAATTTTTTCAAATATTATATTTTAATGCATTTTATGTATAACTAGAAGATAAATTAATTGTCGATTATGAAAGATGGAATCAAACAAAAAAATAATAAGCTTAATGAGCTTGTAAAATGAGCTTTAATAAAGCTACATGCAAATATTCACAATTTAACACATTGTGTGCGGATACGAATTAGATGTAAGATCAAATAAAAAGACAAACCGAAACTGTGCCTGCTCTAGACTATTTTTATGCCATTAAAGAATAAATGAACGCATTTTGCAGACGTCTATTAACACTTCTAACTTATCTAAGTACTTTGACTTGTGCACTTGTAGCAAGTGCACAAGTCAAATTCTTGACTCAGAATTTTGATGTTGCGTAATTCGAGAAAAACGTATATTTACGTTTCCCGCTTCCAAAGTGTTAAAAATATAATTGTCGTATGAAATTGGTGAAAAAACTCTTAACGCGTATCTGAATGTTAAGTAAATTCCAACAAAAATATGTCCGATCACTGCTTATTGCTTACAATATATTAACTTTTGAGCAAGCGCAATAGAAATGCTAACAAGTTTCGGCGCAACTCATTTATGAGATTGAAAGTTAAATTTTTGCTTAGGCTTAAGGAAAAGATTATCAAACTGAACTATTCGGTGATACAAATCTATATTTGCATTTTTATATAAACTTTTTTATTTTCTTGCAATTTCAACTAACAAAACGTCCAGGAATTCAAGAGGGAGTTGACGTTTGTTTTCCCGTAAGGTTCTTCAGCAATGACAACTGTTCCCTAATAGCACAAGACGCTGTACAATATTGTTACGATATCTTCACGATATTGTACGGCATTCAGAATACCGGACAACGTCGTAGAGATATCGTACAACATCTTGTGCTAATAGGGTTGTGTTTGAAAGCCTGAAATAACTCGACATTTTTGAAACAATATATTGGAAATAACGATCAAATCATTCAATGAAGGACTTGGACATAGGTATACGAACTTTTGTAGGTAGAGAAAAAGAAATATCTAGAAAATTTTGGAAAATTAAAAATACAAACATAATCGGGCGTAACTCATATACCAGATTAATGTACTCCTCACGTAAATCAAAAGGGTACTAGAGAATAAAACCACCATACCCTAGTAGAGTGGTAGGGAACCAGGAAGCTACTAAAGGTCGCACACCTTTCTCGATAAAACCTGCACTTAGGCACAAAAAAATACGGGTGCTTCATCTCACAGATTAGATGTGCCCGACGTAAAGTTAAAATTACAATCAAGCAAATTTTACCATTTACTTTAATAAAGTGTCCTCGTTAAATAATGTGCTTACGTGAATTTAAATTCATGTAGCTCTTCTTCATTTTTTCTTTATAATCGTCTTTGAATTTTCCAATATCAACCCTGTTAATTCTCAATTTAGAGAATTATCCGAATGTTAATTTAGTGAACATTCGATGCATAACAACTAGAGATACACAAGAAAAAAAATCTGCATCTACGAAATTTTCTTCGGTATGAAATATTTCTGTGTATATTAATGTAGATTAAAAAGTGTAATTCTATAAATGTTTTCATTTACTTTTTACTTTTTATTTGACTAAATTTTCTATAGGCATTTTAGCTGTTCTCAAAACATGGGCACTAAAAGATGCATGCCGAAACGGGTACAAACATAAATTGAAAATCATACGAGAGCTGTATTTTTTCAATATCCGATCGAGCCGCAAAACAGACATTAACAATAACGCCACTGTATACCCCGAGCTTGGAACCCAATGGGTTCCCTGTTAGTTGAAGGGTATACGTGGAAGGAAGTGCATACCGTGTTCCCGTAGGGACACATGATTGACCTCACATTTGTCCTTGCTTCCCGTTAAGTCTCCCTGACCCGCGTGCGATGTGTCTGTCCAAAGGCAACATAGCACAGAGGCTTTCTTTAATGAGTGTAGTTGAACACAAATTGGCCATTTGGGGAATCGATTGGATTTACGGGGCCAAAGGGTATAGGAATTTGAAGTGATGAAAAATTATTAGTTATGGTATGAGAAACAACACAATACAATACACCTGTCATGAAACTGGCAAGAAAAAAGATTTAGCTTAATATTGGAAAGATAATAGACATTTAACACAATTAATCTAGGATATTAAAGGATAAGATAAGAACACAAACAAAAGAATATACGGAAAATGTATTTACAAAAATATACAGTGTAGAACAAAAATGACTAATAATAAAATTACAGGACTAAAACTGAAAACAAAGGATAACTAAAATTCGAGCTAATAATAACATGGTGAAGATAATGCATTGAAAGGAGAGCTAAATTTTAAGAGAAAGAAAGCTACGCAAAAATTGAACATGAGATGCAAATTCAGCAGAGGAGGAATCCAATGGGAATTCGAAATATCTGTTGAGACTGTTCATTGACTGAGTGTCGATTGATGTTGAAGAGTGTCAATAGTTTGAGTCCTTCGATACATTGAAGCTAGTTGGGTGGGAAGAGATTGTCTTCATTCTTAAGCATAAAGTTAATCAGTTTTCTTATTTGAATTCTTGACAATGTGTCATTGAGGACTCTTTTCCACCAGAGATGTTCAAGGTCGCTGGAGGGCTTCGTAAAATGATACGAGCTTGCAAGGCGGCAGCTGGTTGCGAAGTGCAGAGGGGTTCCCAACTCGCCACAACTACAGCATTCGGTGGTTCTGAGGTCAAATCTCTTAAAGTAAATTGGAAATGGGCCCTGTCCGGTTGCTAACATGATTTCTGGTCGTTGACACGTTGCTGGGGAAGTCTTCACCTTTAGAAGTTTGAGGTGAAAGTTCCTTCCAGTTTCACCGTTGTCCCATTCATTCTGCCAGAGTTGAGTGGAAATGGCATGAAGTTTCTTTTTGAGGAAGCTCTTGGGTGCTGGATATTGTGTTGGGATTCTTTCAGAGGAAGCTTTCTTTGCGAGGAGATCCGCTGCCTCGTTACCCGCATATCCCACGTGCGCTTTAATGTAGCCGAGTTTAATATTTGGAAAGTTGAGAAGGATGCTTTGAATATGCTGAGCTAGTGGGCTGTTAGTTTTTAAAGAGGAGATGGAGTGGAGGCTGGTTTTGCTGTCAGTGCAGATTTTAAAGGGTTGGTTGGATTGACTAGCCCAGGTGCAGGCTTCCTTGGTGGCAATTAGTTCAGCTTGAAATACTGAATTGCGAGGTTTGAGTTGCGCTATCCATTCAGATGTAGAGATGTTATTTTCCCTAACGCAAAAAGCACAGCCTGTTCTGTCATCTCTTTTGGAGCCGTCTGTATAAATACTGATGGATTCAAACGTGTTGAAAATGCGATCTAAGGATACGCGGGTTTCAAGATCGAATGAGGCTAGGTGGAACCTGGCCGTGGAGATCTTGCCTTAGATGTCTTTAGGGTCGAAATTCTGGTCTTTGAGGTAGCTGGCTTTTCCTAATCTTGTAACTCTGAAGTAGAAAGTTTCTTGTTCTGCTTTCAAGTGGAGGGGAAGTAGTCCTTCTATTACTTGAAGGGCGGCCGTGGGAGTGGTGCAATAAGCTCCTGAGATATTAAGTAGGGACTTTCTTTGGAGGGAGTTGAGCTGCCTTTCTTGTCTGGCTGAAAGTGGGTAAGCCCACGCTGCTGCCCCTTGGAGGACCATACGTTCTGCAACCGTGTTGTAAAGTATGAACTGTCAGAGAAGTGACAGGAGGTGGGAATGCGTGGTGGGCGGCTGCACATGTCTCTAACAATACTATCAACTACTGCAGACGACAGCTGGCAGATTGAGCTGAGCTGTCGGCAAGCAGACAGTGACGGCAGAATTGATGCTCCCGCCAAGTGCGAATTGCATAGTGTTATTAGCTTTCTTCTAGTAGAAGGCTAATTTTGAGGAAGACGATAAAAGAAGCTGTTTCATGTTAGAGTTTTCAAAAACTACGAAGAGCCATTCTGATTTCTGGAGTTGTCTTCATTCGTTACAACACTCGCTCTCACAGTGCTCTTTTAACCCAGCAGCTTCTGGACGAGTTTAAATGGGACGTGTGTGAGATCTCGGCGTATAGCCCCGGCCTAGAAGCGAGTGAATTTCATCTCTTCCTTGAATTGAAGAACTGGCTGGAGGCCAAAATTTCCAGAAAAATTAGGAGATTCAAAGCAGAGTTAAGGCATCTATACTTTCATATAAATGCATATCAGAAGCAGTGACGTACGGACGATGGCAAAGGAAGTATAGATAACCGAACGACAGTAGTGAGGGGCAACACGAGGACAAAAAAGTAGTACACTTTTTGTACTTTCTAACATTTGCAACTAGACGCGGAGAAGCGAGAAATTTATTAGGGCCTGGCGATATTTAGCAATGCTGCGTCACTGATCATAATGTGGAGTCTATTTTAAAATGCATACAATATAATTGAAATTAGATTTCAGTTACTAATCTTGTTAGCACATATACTATATGCCAACTAATAGCAGTTAATTTTATTTCTTCATTGTAAGCTAGTATCTTTTACCTAAAACAGTTTTTGTCAACTTGTTTTCGGCAATAATATACTTAAAACATAACACAGTGTATTTTCGATAGTTACATAAATTTTTATGAAAGCAAAGGAAAGAAAATTAAAATAAATTACCCATCAATGACATAAAATCTTCTAAAAACAATCAATTACTTTCAAGCGGATGGAAAATAATGGACTATAAAAATTAATGAACTGGCAGCACAAATCAAGATAAATAAAGCAATGAAAAAAGCAGAATGAATGATTACAATAATAATGTAAAAGACGATTTTGTGGGAACCATAAAAATTAGAAAGTTTCATTTTTATGATAAGAAAACCCAGGACGAAAAAAAGTGTTCTATGCTTTCAGAGGCGCCAAAAAAGACTTATTGTTTCTTCCGTCCGGCAAGTAATCATAAAACGAGTTTTTCATTAACACTGCCTCATCCAGGCTGTCTTAAACCGCTGTTAAGAGAATCACTAAGGCAAAGAACACGGCCAAACATGAAGATAAATTTAAACTTCCTGGCCACACGCTTTACGCAATTTGTAGCGATAAGATTCGGCGTTCTCGCAATTAAGAGAACAGCTCTTAAAAAGCGAAAGACCACGGATCATTAACTTGCTATTAAAATCGCTAACATCGCTCAGTGAAGCGTACAGGACAGATTATGGTGAGCTTCATCTTTCACTCGCCGCTTTTGGATCTAAACGTTCCACTATTGAGTGTTTTGCTGCCATTGAAGGCTTTGTTTAAATTAATGGACTTTGTCTCGGCCACAGGGCGAGGAATGTTTAAAATGTATAATTTTTTTAAACAGCTTGCCTCTTGAAGTTAAACAGTTTCTTACGCATATATGATAAGGGCCTTTGCTCGACATCTATTTTTTTAGCAGCGTATATGTCCATTTTTTTGGTAACTTGATATTTCTAAAGGCAAAAAATAAATTTAACTAAACATTCAAAAATTAAAATCTTTAATAACAGAATTTTTCTTCATTAACCTTATTGCTGCGATTCGGGCACTTTTAGGCTCTCAGATAATATTTTTGTAACGGTGGGGAAGGAATGTCTCGTCAAGTCGGCTGTTTTTAGGAGTAATTCTGAATACCAAGATGTAAAATGGAACGAAATGATCGCGAATGAAATATTTTAATTTGAGAATTTGCTTGATTAATTCCATTGCAAAATAGGCGGTTTGAGGAGCTCATATTATTTTCATTTAATGGCGGGAAATAAAGGTCTTGTGATCTTGGATGATTTTGATACGAGGTCGAAATACCAAGATGCACGTAGCTATAAGCGCTATCGGAGGACTAATATTCCTTTGCGTGGTTTCGTTCCCACCGGAAATTGCGGAAGTTCTTGAAATATAGTGCTTATTAAAATCACGAACACCTTATGACTCTATTATCTCCGTGTTAAAGCAAAAGTCTAAGGAAAAATGAATAGAAATTTAAAAAGAATTTCTTTATTTTTTTGGAAGACCTAAATTAAATTTGTATGCCATGAAGAAATTTTTTTCAAATCAACCAAGTACATCACATTTATAAAATATTATTTCAATTGTAGTTTGCTTGAGATTAAATTCATGCTACTTAGTGTCTGATTTATGGGGTATTGTTTTGATGAACGAGGTTTGGTCGATAAATGTTCCATTTCAAAATAACACTGTACGGTTGTGGGGAAGAAGCTCATATTTTTCGTTTGATGATTTAAATATGTCAAGATCTGTGTATCACACCTAAATTTCGTCATATGCTTACATACATAATTACAAAAAGAATGGATAATTCAAAAAAGATTCATTTTTCGTTTTATCCTACCCCTTACAAACAATTCTGAAAATTAACCATCTCAGAACAGAACAACTTTCTATACAGTGCGTTCAGAAATTATGAAATCACTAACGAAATGGTACATTTCTGAGGAAGAAGACGTAATATGCAAATTTTCAGCTTATGTATCAAAAATCGTGAAACACTTTCTGTTCTAATTCTAACTTTAAAAATTAACTTAAATTTTATTAAAATCTACTCATTTTTAAAAAAAATTTAATACGTTGTCTGTTAAGGAATTATAAGACCATCTGAGAAAAGCAGCATATTAAACATCACCTCAAAATCATTATAAAAACATGTATTGGTACTTATTGAAAGCATTACTTAAAAAGCAAATATGAAAGTTCTGATTGTGTTATCTACTATTTATTCGAGGAAGAAGAAGGGTAAAGAGTTATCTGAATGCGAAGTGAGAAAAATATATTTTATAAGTGTGTTGGTAAATCTGAAAGAGAAATAACTAAGTTACTGAAGCTTTTTAATCCTGCCTTTCAGAATGTCATAATAGAACAAAATGATTCAAACAAAATAAAACGACCTGGAAGGAAAAGGATTTTGACAACATGGTACAATCAACAAATTTTTCGACTTTCAACTGAAAAAGATGTTTCGACTCGTGAAATTTAAAAACGTTTCAGTAAAGAAACTTACCATATAGCAGTTTGGATCATACTTAAATCAAATACCAATACAAGATTTATGAAAATGAAGGAAAAACGAAAGATATTGAACCATCATAAAGAAGAAAGATTGAAATATACTAAAAATGTTATATCTTGAAACGATGAGTGGAAAAAAATTATATTTTCTGATGAAAAGAAATTTAAGGTATTTGACGGTTTTGACGGTCCCGATGGCTAAAAACACTATTGGCAAGATTTGTTGAAGAACCGAAAGAATGCTTCAGACGATAAATGGGAGGATGATCAGATCATTAATGATTTAGAGACCGTGTGTTCATGATGGAGTGCACGAATTGCAGAAAATTTCGGGACTTATGGGCTCAGCACAATATAAAGCTGTGTTATATGATCATTTGATACTTTTTGGGTCATAATTAGGCAGTGCAAACTTGATATTTTGGAAGGACAATGCTTCTTGACATACATCTAAATCCACAAAGAAATGGTTTTAAAAAGAAAAAGCTAATACTTTGCCATAGCCAAGTGGAAGTCCAGACTCGGACCCGATGGAAAATACTTGGGAAATATTATGTCTCAAAGTTTATTCTAATAACATCTGCGAAATGGAAGTAGCTTTTATAAAAGAATGATGCAGTATTTCTGAAATTGAACTTATCCACCTGATCATTTCAGTGAAAAACAGTGCTTGAGGTTATTAGGAAAAATGGAGGACCAATATCATGCTATTTTTCATATTTTTTGGGGCATCTAGACAAGTGGTTTTATATTTTGTTAAAAGTGCATTTTTCGTTTAAATCTAATATTTTTGTTAAATTAATCATATATTGCATTATACAAATTATTGCAACTTAATTATGATAGATATGTTGCAATATCATATTTCATGTGTTTAAACTATAATTAGAACTTTTATTTATTTCATAATTTCCAAAATTATAGTGTTCTTTTAATATCTTAACAGATTATATTAGCTATAATCACCTCTCTCTTACGTTAATTTTCATTGCTTCCTTTCAACTCTATAAAAAATTCTGACGATTTGAAAAATTAATATCAAAATGACATTTTAAAATAATTTAATTTCAAGCTGCTTAATTAAATGATATTACCTTTTCATAAGCGTAAAATGTAGAAATGTTTAGTTCTAAATATTTTTTAACATTTACGATGTTGTTTAAACTCTTTTAGGAGTCTATTACTATTATAATGATATACAATAATAAATAAAAAGTTAAATACACTGTTGTCCAAAAGTTAAGCACAATTCTTTAAGATACGAAAATTTGGAGTTAATAAAGATACAACGGTTCGCAATTTGTTGAGGAGAATCGCGGGTCATAAAATCGTAGAAGCTCACATTTTACAAGGAAGATTCGGTCCCGAGGGCATTTAGAGGGAGACCAGAAAGCGATGAAGACGAAAAGAGATTTTGAATCATCATGATTAATTATAATTTTTAGTTCATAAAAATTGACAAAAATTATGCCTTACCATGTATTTGAATCTAACACTTTAAACTTAAAATAAAACACTATAATTTCTAATCAATTATTTTTTTATATTTTATCTTTTCTCTATTAATTTTTTTTATTTTTTGCATTGTAATACTTAAGAAAAACGGATCGTTTAATGTTAAACGAAACATGCAAAAATCAAAACGTAAACTTACCATAAACTGACATCATTTGAGAATCTTATGGAAAAGTGATGTGCTTCATTTATTGTAAAGGATTAAAGATTTATTTTTCTCAAGGGTACGCTTCAATACAGTTAATAAATATTTCCTCTTCATTTATTTATAAATTACTTTAGTTACAAGCAATGACAGAATTTTCGAAATAAACGCTTGGTTCTAGAGTATAAGTCACAAGAAAGTTTCAAGGTTTAAGAATGGAGCATATTCTTTTCTTTAGTTTTTTGACGTGAAAACGTCTTTCAGCTCGTTACAGTGATAGTCGCTCGAATTTTCTTGAGTGACAAAATACCGTCAGATTTGAATCTATAATAACTAGGAGACTAATAATGCGAAAAGAATGGTTGGCCCTACAACGGAGAGATCATATCTGTAAAAATTTCTCTCATAGCATTTGTTTTGCCTGTGACGTCATCGTACCAGTTTAGACGCATGAGCGTGATTGTTATGAATTTGCTTTATGTAAGGTTATAAATAAGTGCAGCGTGGAAACGCGTTTAGCTAGGAGGTTGATTCTTGTGCCATTTTAAAGAGCTTCTGGAGTATGACTAGGACCCAAAGTGAGACAATAAAAATATTTATCAGAATATAAGTAAAAATTGGTATTAAATTGAAAATTTCAAACTCAGCATGTTTTTTGATTATATCATGCAGAGTTTTCTTTCGAATTCGATTTGAATAAAGCATACTATTTTATCAAATCAAATATATGTTTAGTGATTTTTTTTCAAAGTTTCTGTTACGTTTGAGTATTCTTGCTTCAAAATTTTAAACTTTGTTTCATTGCAACTTAAAGTGCTTGGAAACTTTTTTTAAAGAACTGCATTTTATAAATGAACGAATGAAACATATAAATGCAGCACGCAAATAAATACCTTTCTATAAAATACGGACAACGTTACATATTTCATCAGAAGGTTGGTCAAAAGACGATGACGACATAACAATCTTTACCTCCATATGCAAACATGCCCTGACAACGGGGAGACTGTTGACGCCAACCAAAGCCTACTGGCTCCCAACGGATTTAGCGTGCTCTAAGTCTTCGTACCCGGAGTATCATTGGTCAGTTCGATTGTAGAACTTACCCTCCTTTCCTGAATCGGCTACTCAGTCACGAGGTCAATGCAACCCTCTAGCTGCTGCGAAATCGTGATTTTTTCAGTAACTGATATCATTATCACACTCGAATTAAAATGAATAATTTATTTTAGTTTAAATAGACATATTACATCAATTTTTGTTTTATTTTACATTTTATTTTGCTACCATAGATTTACTTTGGCTTTTTTATTAGCACAAATAATTGTAGAATATTATTAAAACCAGCAAACCATACGCCATCAGGATTCCTAATAAAATATTTTAATTATCTCTAAGACCATATTTACACATTTTTACGCCTTAGACCAGAGGTTCTCAACCTGTGGTACGCGTACCCCAGAAGTACGCGAAGGACCAGTTGGGGGTACACGAAATCAAAGTCGGTAATGGCGGGCACAATAAAATATAAAGGATTAAAAAAGTTACAGTATTTTCTTTTTTTTCTCTTTGTTTTTCTAAGTTCGTGTGAAAAGTAAAAGTGAAAGTTGTGCTAGTCTGACCTACGCTCAAAATAAGAAAAAAGAAAGCAAAAGAAAACCTGGCAAATTATAGATATTTTGTCTTCACCAGCCCCGATTATGCATGAATCATCAGTTTGTTCGCAAAAGTTGTAGCTTTACTAGGAGCCAGTGTGGTATGCTTTTTAGTTTTGTTCTTCTAGTTAAAGCTTATCGAGAACAATCCGGAATCCTCTCTTCTTGTTTGATTCTTGTGTTCATGTTTTTATTAAAAGAACGATTAAACGCAGACATCATTAATTGCTCGATTGGGATACATAATGAATAACGATTGTTCTTATAAATCAAACTTTGAGTTTTTGTGGGTGCTCAATTTGATTGGTTTGGTTTGTGGCACAAAACTGGTGTTTGCAGGCTATGCGTGCTCAATTTGAAGTTCTTATATTTAGAGTGACTTCAGTTCGATGTTGTTTGATTTCTCAAAATGGGCAAGTGGTTGAAAACTGGAGATAGGCATCTAGAACTGAAATTCGAACCACCGATTTTTCAGCTACGGATATAACTATGGATCACCAAGATGATAATCATGAAGTGGAAAGACCGACTGATTGGGCTGTTCAGGTAAGAAATAAAATTGATTTTGCTAAAAAAATAAAAAAAAAAACTCAAAACATCAGTGCGTCTCCGAAGAAGAGAAAATATTCTAACGAATACTTAAAATATGGATTTTCCGTCACGAGTGATGCAGATGTCCAAAACCACTCTGGAGAGATATTATAAAATGGCTGCATGAAAACATCTTTACTAATGCGCCATTTATCATCTAATTCAACTAAAACCCGATTGTTTAAATCTTTGTGTGGAGACTTCGTCAGTCTACATACTACGTTAGTTTTGCACACAGAAGTGAGATGGCTTTGGCGAGGAAACGTACTCGCAGGATTGTTTGAACCGAGACACGAAGTTCATATGTTTTTTGAAGACCACCCTCTTACGTTAAACTCAAAATTTTATGAAAGTGAATGGTTGCAGCAGCTTGCGTACTTATCTGACATTTTTTTCAGAAATAAATAAACTTAATTTAGGATTGTGTGTGCAAAACCATTCCATAACCATTTTTAAGGTAACTGATAAAATCGAATCTATGATTAAGAAGTTGAATCTTTGGGAATCCTGCATTAAACAAAAACAGCAGGAAGCTTTTTAGACACTTTACAGCGTTTTATCTGAGAACGAACTAACAAAATAAGAAAAAATTAGTATAATAGCACATTTAAAAGGACTTAAGTTGTCATTCAGACAATATTTTCCGAACCGCAGTGGTGCAGATATGTGGATTTTAAATCCATTCAACGAAGCGTTTTTTCAAAAAGCTGAAAAATTAACAATTTCTGAAAAAGAAAAATTAATTGAACTTTCCAATGATTATTCTAAAGAATCTGAATTTAAAAACAAGAAATTTGATTGACTTCTGGGTAGCAGTGAAAGAAGAGTACCAAGAACTCGGTGTTAAAGCAATAAAATATTTAATACCACGAATGCAGAACTTGTGGAAAGAGCATTCTCGTTTTATACATATATTAAGAATAAATATCAAAATAAGCTTGACGCGGCTCCAGACATGAGATTATATCTTTCTTCATTTGAACCCAATTTTATAAAACTCAGCTCCGAAATAAGCTCAGCGATTGCATTGAAATTTCTTGCACTTGAATAACTGATTATTACGAAGTGTAATTTTTAGCTAACCTTATAAGTTAATATGAAATTATTACAATACTGTTTTTATTTGTTTTGCCTTTTAACTAATAGTATTTTAAACTTGGAATAAAATATAAAATTTAAAATAAGTCCTGAAAATGCCATTAATTCGCGTTATTTTACTCTTAAGCTTACCTAAGCCCCAGGGGTGTAGTAAAGGCGGGACGGTGTTCTGGCAATGCTTTTTTTCCAAAAGAAATAAATGGGAAAAAAATGGCGAAAACGTCCTTAAAACAGCGCGATTTTTGTCACCCAGGTTAGAGCGTTACGGCACTATTTTTAGAGCGTTCCGGTAGTGATTATTTTGAGACCACACCACTGCTAAGACCTTAACATTATGGATAAAAACTTCTTTTCATAGACGGCTGATTGTGGGGGGGGGTATGACAGTAAGGGGTACGCGAAAATGAAAAGACTAATCAAGGGGTACGCGAGGGAAAAAGGGTTGAGAACCCCTGCCTTAGACTGTAGCACATAATTTTGTCCTCTCCCACAACCGTTAAAAATTTGAACAGAAAAGTTATCACATATACGAAAAGTGGCGAATAAATTGAAGTAAAATGAAAAAAGATTTCCTTAGATTCTTATCTGTTTTATATAATTTTATTGAAACCTTTTGATTTTTGAATCAAATTTCCATTATTCCACGCAAAAGACTGCTGCCAAATAAGTCGTAAGTTGCTCATGTTTCATTCTGTAGCAAGAATTTTAGTCGCCTCTTATAATTTGGAAACTTAATGAATAAATTTAATAGATCACTTATATCACTACTGTATAGAATTTAAATATTTTTTATTAACTGGAATTGAGTCAAATCTGAGAGAAATAACAAATACGCTCTTCTTAAGAAAGTTCAAGTTGTAGGGATGATTATAGGTGTGAGTGTGGTGGGGGGCATATTGCTCAATTCATCTAATGTATATGTATGCAAATTTATCAACATCATTTCTTAAATGAACTTTCGAGACAGCCCTTTCAAAATAAACTTCAAATTTTGTAAATATTTGGTTACTATTTCACCAATTCGCGGCCTAGTGGATGGACTTGGTTTGCGCTATGGGAAATCGGACACTGGGTGTATAACTTTTTTTTCGTAACTGATAAACGTCTTATTTAGTTTTAAAATCCAGTCTTTAAAGTTAAGTTTTGTATTTCCTTTTCGTTACGAGTTAATTAAGAGTTATTAAGAGTTAATTTCTAAACGTGCAACTAAAAATGTATGAGAATTTCCATCAGCCATAATTAAAAAAACATACTTCCAATTAATTTTAAATAAGTATCATGAAGAATTTTAAATTTAGCAATAATTGTATCTTGGATATTCCCGTCAATAAAGATTCCACAAATCCGTGTGCCGATTCTTCGTAATACAGCCCAAATACACCATATTTCTATCTCTTAGTCTCCTGTTTCATAACGGTTTGATTTTACAACTTAATTTAAAATTATATGTAGTTGGTTAAATTATTAGAATGACTGTTATTTTGTAGTTCGATTTATCCTTTTTATTTCTGAGCCCACTAAACTGTGAAACTTTATTTTCTTGCATTCCATTTTGATAAAACTAATTTAAAAACACTTTTTCGGTGCTAGGTAACTCTTGCACTGAGTTTCAACTTAACTTCAAAAGTGCGCGGATTTTATCTCACTTCCTGCCAATTTCATTCCATTATAGATTCCGAGATCACGTTCGATAACCTCAAAGTAATGTGAAAGGTTTTGAACGAAAAAATTTGAATAATTTAATATAAACGGTTTGATACTCTATTTGAACTAGAATCTTTTTATTCACTTCGATTTCCTCTATTCCCGAAGAAAATATAAATAGTTCTCCTTTCTTCCCAACGCAACAATTTCTTCTTTTTCTCACATGTTATCTGTTTGTATCCCGAGGAAAAACAGAGTCCACTGTTATTTCTCCCGCTTTCCATCTTTTCAGATTTAAATCGCTGGGGACCCCGTGCTTTTGCAACTTGGCTTCCTTTTTTGCGATGTGCGTGTTACCATAGCGAAAATGTCCCCCGGTACTATAAGTCTGATTTCAAGGAAATCACAGAATTCCAGCTACGAGTTCCACTTTAAAAGGAATCCTCGCATTCTATCAACGACATAACGAGGGAAATTTTTTGAAATAAAAAAAGAATCCCATTGAAGAAAAATTGAATTGTGGAAAATAAAAGAGGATCTCTTCGTTCTGTGGAATTCGGCTTAGTTTTTGGGTTGCTGCTTTCATTGTGATGTTTATATCGCGTGAGTAAATGACATACCAGAATATTTTGCGGGAAGGAAGTAAATAAGAATGGTTGTGTGCGCCATACATGGATACGATCTCAATTCTAGGTTATTTCCGAAAATGGGATTACTTTTTTGAATTAGGTCTTTTGTTAAATTCCTACCGATATCGTTTATTTCTTTAAGCTCAGACGCCAACATAAATTTTAGATAAGAATAGCAACACAACTGGAAGAAAATGCGAACATGCATTTGGTAGCTGAGTCTACTTAGGGCTTTTGCTTTTGATGTGACTTTGAATATGCTGTTTAATCAATTTTCGGAAAAAATACCCTTGATCTGCGGTTTTTATTTAATTCCTGAAGGTAAACGTGAACGTTTAGGAATCAAGCAAGAACCTAGCTCATGTTCAGGAAGTGAAATTATAAAAGGAATTGTCAATTCCATTTATTTGAAGAATGTCATAATAAGCATTCCTATCACATAGAGAGTAATTTTAAGTTGAAGCCAATATTTTAAATGTTATTAAAAGTACTGAGGATTCTATGTTTTCATAATCTTTTAAAGACATCCTGAGTTGGTTTGAAATCAATTACATTCTAGCTTTGCTTTGAAATGATTTATGGTTTCTTTATTATTGTGTTTTCACTGAAATGCAGTTCGCTCAATCAGCATAATACAATGTGATATCAAATTAATCTATATTTCATGTGAAATATGCTACAGATATATCCAAGCCCGGTAAATTATTATTCAGAATATACATACATAGTTTATTAAAAAATATACATACTGCCATGGTAATGTAAAACTATCATATTTTTTGGACAATATTCAAGCTCATACTTCAATTTCTAAACCCCAGGCAGTAAGAGGAATTAGAAATCCACTGATATTTGAAATGCAGCTAATACACTATGAGATCTGTTTTCTCAGAAATGAATCTCATGGACTTGTCACTTTAACTCTGAACCCTACACATAAAAAGATATTAAAATACACATTTAAGACTAATAGTTCTATAACAAGTTAGACGAAATCTTAAACGTCCTCTCAAGATTGCAGATGCTGTAGAATAAAGACAAAAATGCCTTCTGCTCTTTCAAGGGATTTGAAACTAAAATTAATATTCGCTTAAATCGCCTTCAGTTATTTATTCTCATCTTACCTAACTTAAAATGAAATCATTTATTACATTTATGAACACACAAATGGACAGGGTAGTAACAATATCTACAGCGTGGTAATAGCCTCAGCAATTTGCTGAGGACGCAGTAAGATCCTAATTACTTAATGCAGCGGTTCCCAACCTATGGACAACAGCCCACTTGTGAGCCGCGGTTAGCATATTAGTGGGCAGCGGATAGCATATTGGTGGGCAGCGGTACACTTGTCAAGAGTTGAAGTCAGGGAAGTGTCGTCACTAGTTCCATTGCTTTACAAACAATATATATTTAATCCTTTGTCAGTAAACTTTGCTAATTGCTAACATATGCGTTCATACAATATGTAAATATATTATATGTATTTGAAATTTTTTACTTGCACATTTAATTAGTGGGCCTCCACATACCTTTTATACAATAAGTGGTTCGCGTAACCAAATGGTTAGGAATCGCTGACTTAAAGGTACAATTTTTGCATCAGGCGGAATGTAAAAGTAAAATATCTCTGGACTATTACTTCGAAAAAAGAACAATCGACGATCTTCACAGGGACAAATAAAAGCTCTCTATAAATAGTGAATTCCTATAAAAGATTGAAATTCATCATTCATCGAGATTAATATTCTGAAATAATTTTAACTCATCAAGCTTTAAATTCCTTGCTATCGACTGTATTTAATGTTTATATAATTTATTAATTTAGGATTTACAATTTTAAAACAAAATTTTCAACATGTTTTGCGATGAAGCATTTTAATATGCCAACAATAATGCCAACTCCCAAAAGTGATCTATATCCACGTGTTAGCCACATAGCATCATATGTGACAGAAATGTCTGCTATGTTCAGAGAATCGTTTACGTCATATGCACTTTTTACTTCAGAGCGCACAACAGGAAACATCTGTTCAGTCGAAGTTTTATATGCTTAATCTAACTTCCCAACACAGTTTCGATAAGTACTAGATGAATATGGCTGCATATACATCGCCAAACAAAATTGCTCGATTGCAGAGTACCCTTTCCCTATATGAGAAAATGCTTGTGTTATACGTTCAGCACATGTTGCGTTATGAGCATAGTTAGAAGAATGAGACGAGTTGACTTTTTCACAACAATAGTTGCAACCTTCAATTCAGTTGAAAATCCAGATTTAGGACCCAGCTTCAAAGTCACAGTTTTCTGAAGGCATTCAGGACAAACTACATTACAAAACAATTTTAAAAGTTGCTTTGTTGACACAAAAATGAATTCATTTTCTCCAACACAAATATAAGTTGTAGCATCTACTTTCGGTTTCATGGACAAATCTGACAATCGCAAATTTGAGACAATTCTGTTTGGCAGATACGATTCACTTACCGCTTCATTAGGAGGTTTTGATTCATTCGCCTTCCACCTCTTGTTATTCATAGCAATTGAATGTGTTTTTCTTTTATTTCTTGGCATTTCCAATTGCTATTAAAATTCAAGGAAGCAATAAAAAGCTCTGAAGTATTGAAAAAGACTGTTTTGTTATCAAAATGATTAAAATAGACAGTGAGAAATTCAAACGAAAAGAGAAGCGAAAGCAGTAAAACTGTAAACAAACAAAGAATAAACCGTTACGGTTTCAAACAACGGTCTTGCTTTGCTTTCACGGGGAAAAATTAATCAAATTAGGCGGCTTTGCAACTTGCACATGAAATATGCATGATATAAACATTGGAAGTGGGTGTGGCACCTGATAACGTGTTAGAAAAAGTAACTTCATATCTCACTAAATATTTGTATGATAGTTTTGAAATTTTCAGATTATTAAGTCAAAGGTTCTAGGATCATTTCGCACTCAAATCGATATTTTCATCGATTTTCCGAAATTCTTAGGGTGTCAAGTCCCCTTAAATTTATAATGAGATTCATTGTTTAACCTTTTAATTGTTAAGGCATTTTATTTTCCAAAGGAAGTTATATAAATTATTTTCTGTCATAATTTTGTAAAATAGAACTTCTAGCGACACCTGAAAACAGATACTTCAGTAACTTCATTTTCCTAATTTATTTATAAAATATCTTATAATTCTCAGACATGCTCATTGCAATTTCTTTTGGCGGATTAAACAATTTTGCATATCTCTTTGAAACTGTTAGTAGTAAAAGAACCTACAGAACGGTTTCTCAATTTTTTCAAACACTGTAAAATGGTGAAAAAAAAGTAAGTGTATTACATCCCGGAACAAAATGAATCATTAGTTCTATTTAAAAAGAATTGTCGGTGTAAGTCAAATAATAAGAAAATACTTGAAAATCTTGCATTGTCTTTGTTTGTTTTACTTGTTGTTCATATAATCTAAAAAGCTATAATTCTTGCTGTTTTTCGAAACGAATTACATATAACGTATATGTCACAAAATAACTGACACAGCATATTAAACTAACATTATTTCGTAACAAAATATCTATAACAAGATTTTCAATTATTTATATTATGACTAAGCCACTTTCATACGAGGAGTGAATGCGTTCTTGTTGTGTCTTTTCAGGCTGTTAAGTCAGTTAAGTGACGACAAAATAAATGATCTAAGAAGTCTAGAGAGCTATCTCATTAATCACAACGCAATTCATGGGGGGGGGGGGAGTAATTTATTACTGCATAGTTAGCATCACTTTATAAACTAAAGTTACTGTTTCCTCAGGTAAATGATACACATATAAATCCTTTTTGTCAGAAATTAATATATCATCTGTATGCATTATATATTAAACTTTGCTTTAAGGGTGGCACAGATTCTGTATTAGTATAATTTTATTTACGTATGGGCTGTTTCAAAATTTGCGCCACTTATCCATTATGGTTGCATTCTATCTGTCTTTTCTCCAATCATTTTGTAATTATGTTTCGTTTCGTATCGTCATATATCTATTTATTACTAATGAGTGAAAACAAGATAGGAGAAAGAAACTGTATTTTGTTTTCGATTAAAATCGAAAGCCATAATTTCAACACATAACCCCACTTCCCGGTTCCTCCATCACATAATGAAATTTCGAAGTTTGATCTTCCTGTCATTTTAAAGAAAATCTGATAGTCAATAAAATTTAAAATAAGAAATCATAAGTCATAATTTTAACCCTTCAAAACGCATCTCAATTTTTGAAGCATTATTACTCGAGATGTCATTTTGACCCGAAAGGCAATTTCTGTGTGTTTTATGAGTTCATTTACAAAATTAAAAGTTATCCTTTATATATAAATGTTATTTTGAGCAAATAAAGAATATTTCAGATATAAATGTGATTTTATGAATCTGAGCTGCGGTTATTTTCACTGTTCGTGAGAATACTCGCAAAAATATTTATCAGATTCTGTTGCTCGCGTTGGTACTCTGGCAAAGTCAAAAAGTAAAATGAATCTGAAAGCCTAGTACACATAAAGTGTAATTATGACCTTAAATAACACATTAAAAAATGAACCATGTTCTTAATGTAGGTGTTGTTCTAATCCTGAACTTCTAGAATGCTTATGTAAGTACAGCAAGTAGGGTAGACCGGGGCTAGTTGGGCCAGTTGCGATATTTTTAATACTTTTCGGGTATTTAACGCTGCAATTCCCCACAATTTTGTACTATCCCACCTAACTTCTTCCATATCAGCGTCATTGAAGAAGTAGCGTTCATTAATGAACCAGCCAGAATTTTCTATTTTTTACTAAACTGAGTAACTTTCCTCATGAATAATAGTATTTTTCTTTGCGTATAATTAATAAATTATAATTTCCATTTTTACAAATAATATTAAGAAAGATAATTCTGCATTGTTACTTTAGGGCTTGTTTGTTTATCGAAATGCTTTTATAATAAATCCCTACACTCATGAGGAACAAAAATGGCAATATGGGGCTAGTTGGGCCATTTCGCATGGGGCACGATGGCCCGCGCTGCAACACAGAGTGTATCAGGATGAGCGTTATAGAAATATCTCTGAATATGTGGGATGGAATTGTACCAGATTTATTATGCAAGGTACTTGTTATGAAACACCATGTGGATTCAATTTTGTTATAATTTCACAATACTATTTGGCGATGACCATAAAAGGTGTATCTCAGTTTCTATTGAATAGAAAGTCACAAAATTTGTATATAATACACATAATGTGGATAATAACACAACTACGTTACTTAAATTAATAAAGCATAATCATATAGAAGAATGTTTTGGGATAGTCGCTTTTTATAAGAGGTGGCTCCACTTACTCCGCAGTCGGTGCAGGTTGGTCCAAGCGACTTGGTGTCCGTTTGAGGTTTTAAATTAATACTGATAGTTAATATATTCAAATTTTACTAGGACGAATTATTTCTGAAGGTTTACTAATAATTTCATCTTAATTTTTTTTTAATTTTGAATTTCCTTTTCTAAAAAATTCTTAGAAGAAAAAACGGCCCATCTAACCCCTGTCTATCCTACCAACTGCAAGTAATTTAGAAATTCCAGGATTATGCTAGCAAAAAAGAATGATGGGGCCAAAAAGACTCCACATGTTTTATAGCGGATTAACAGAACTTTTACCGTCAAAGGTGTTCCATCCTCAGCTTTCATGAACATTCATGCCACAAAATGGCAAGTTTTATGTTTAGTTTCGTATCAAACTAAAGGAAATCGCGTATTCGTTTTGGATCTCTTTCTTTTGACCGATTAGAAACAAAATAGCGTGTTATCGTGTTCAGATGCACAATCACAGACAAACAAACATAGAGTATACTTGTTGACGGATTTATCTTCTAAATAAACACAGATCTGCAATTTCGATCTATAGATTATATTCTAAAATTAACTCATCAATCTTACTCTGATTTTAAATTAAATCATTCATGTAAACGGCCCAATAGGCTTCGAATAGACGGGCTTAGTCCAAAATTCGATTGCAATCAACAGTTTTTGTGCCAAGTGGGCATTTTAGATTTCATTTGTCTCTATGTTGTTGCGCTTCTGAGTTTTAGTTTGCACAGATTGACCAACAGACCGACCGACAGACATGCAGAAAAATTTCAAAATACATTTTTTATCAGACCAAGAGAGACCTCAAATATTGCAATGGAAAAAAACAAAATTAAAATAATAATAAAGGAATTATTAATTAAAAGTTTAATTGTTTATATATACTAAACTTTATTAGCATTTTTTTAGCATTTATCTACTTTATTTACTTTATTAGCATTTTTTTATGGCTTAAGATAGATTGACTTCATAGGAAAATAAAATGTAAGAAATAAATGTTCTTTTACGCAATGATTTTATCTTCAAGATATCAAAATCGCTGAAAAATTATTTCTGTCTAAAAATTAATTAATTCTCAAAATCTTCTAAAACAAGGATTATAAAATTTATTTTTATCCATATTCGTAAATTACCATAAACTATACAGTAAAAAATTTTGGTTTTTAATCTTCCATAAAATAAAATATGGCCTTAATGATGTTCAAGAAGATATTTTATTCATCAATGGGTTGATGCTAAGCATTATTTAAGGAAAACATTGAAAATAAAAACATATATGGGTGATTAATTTTTATTCTGCATCGAATGAGTCTATAAATATAATAAACGATCGTCAAAGCATTCCTAAAATGTTAAAATCCCCCTTAAATCGTATTCTGACGTTCATAAACCTACTATACTCTTTTAGCCGACGTAATTCAGCATCGAATGCTTTGCAGAAAGAATCGCTGGATAAAGATAAACTCCTTTAAAAAAGTATCAAACACTCCGACATAAATTTCCCGCCAGCTAAAGCAAACTTTCGCTTTAACAGACTTCAGGAAGAATTTTCCGGATAAATGACATACATGTGTACTATAAAAACGACAGTAAAAAGTTTGATGTTGGTGACATTTCATGAAAGTTGAAGATCAAATACCCCTATAAACACTGCAATGTCCACATAAAACTCGATGCTGGTGAATAAATATTGACACGTGACAGACCAGTCCGTGAAGCACATTAGTCAATAGGTTCTGTCGAGTTTATAGAGGTTTTACTTGAAGTGGAGTAAACAGTGGAATGCCTGACAGGTTTAAGGAGAACTTGCGCCAGGGAACTTATTGGAATCCTTTACTCATTCAGGGAAACCAATGAAAATTTAATTTTAAGGAGGGCTTCGTTCTTGCTGTGGGATTTGAACTGGCGCTTTTAATGCACAAAAGTGTATTTGAACTACACAGACGTGTTTGGTTGGTTAAGTGCGTTTAGAAGAAAGGGCGTCTAGTTTTTGGCTTTTATTTCATAGTTTGGATCTATGAGCAACAAATAAAATGAAATGCGGCCTCTAATTAATTCTGATTTAAATACGAACTTTCCGATGATATTCTATTGTCATACTTTAAACTATTAATACCATCGTGTTTGTGATGAGAAATAATAGTTGTTAATTAGAATTGAACTAACTGTAGGAAATTTATGTAATTTAATTTTTTTGAATACGTGATGTTTTAGAGAAATTTACACAGGTAAACATTATAAATCTGCACGAAGATTTGAAACATTTATTCGATGGAAATTCCTGAAATTATCTTGAGAAAACATTCTCTCATGTTATGTTATATAGTCCTGAACTTAAGTATCCTGAGTAAAGCACAAAAACTTTATTCAGAATAGCCTATTCAAATAGTGATTTCACAGCATAGAACTGTGGATCCTGTTCCATTATATTTATTGCTTGCATAAAATTTTTAAAAATACTGGTGGGAATTGGCCAAAAATTTGAAAGGATACTTAAAATACAAATCGAGAAAAATACCTATATTCAATCAAATATAAATTAAAAGCTTCTAACTTCTTCAGATCAGTTTTGTGAAATAAATCACATTTTAAGGAAATCGATTTATTTTTATTAAAGTTAATGACTGAACGATTCATTATGCATTTAAAAGTTTAAAAATACAGTTTACTTTGGTTTATTTTACCTTTATGCGTAAAATTAGTCAATGGGGTCGTCATAGTTTATGCAGAATTTATTTAGATTGGGGTGAACAGACTAATACTAAGAGGTTTCAGGAAGAAAATGAGATAGGATACCTGCTGAAATCAAATTGCTTATTCAGAGTAACCAATGTAAATTTGATCGTACGCAGAATTGTAATCTGCTTTGGCATTTTAGACGGAACTTTTAATGTATAAATTGTATCTAAAGAACGCAGATGTGTTTAGCTGATTGAGTGTGTTAAGTTATTACAAATTATAATGTTTTGCTTCATTTCATTATTTTGATCTTTAAACAACAAAACTGGCTGGTTATTATTTTGTATAGTTTTATACATAAACATTCAAACGTAGAACAGGCTTCAGTACTTTTGATATAAAAAGTATTTTAAGTTTATTCTTCGTAAAATTATCTTTAAATGACATCATGCATTTGTTCAGAAAGGAGATTCATAAACCAAAAATAGTTGTTTGATTTAGCCAAACTTTCAGTATTATGTATAACATTAAAAGTTGAACTTTCTCTATTATATATGAAATCTACTGTAGATGGAAGTAATTAACTCTCTTTTTTTCCTTTCAACCCTTTTAAATATGATCACATATTCTATAAATCGAAATAAAAGAAAAATATGACATCTAATAAGTATGTGCACATGAATGTTGCTCTATACATCATATACTATTACCTATAGTTCCAGGAGAGCCAATACTAACACCGTCCTCCCGAAGCCAAAGCATCACTTTTATAAAAGGTCGTACAGCTGGTGGACTTTGGCACTGAAGAATGGCAGTGCTGCCTCTTATAACGAAGTGATCAGAGACATGGACTTCGTATGATTGCTGTAAAACTGCAAAAAAAAAAGTTTCAGTTACCTTAATGCAATAAAGACTAGTATCATATTAAACTATCAGATTTTAAAATTAAGTTACAAACTTTAAATAATAATGCTGATGAAAAAGACATCCGGAGACTTCATTTCATCTAGTCGTATTAATGAAAAATAGAAATTTCAACACAATAATAATGATAATGGTAAAATTGAAAATCAAATTTGAAATCAGTTATGAAAATATTAACATTCTACTGAAATTTTAATATCTTTTCTGAATACGTTTGCTGGCACATATAGGTTCATATTTTAAACAAAGATATTTTCATGCATTTTATCTTTCGTGTTATCTTTGTTCAGTAGATTCGTCAATAACGATTTACGAAAACATTGATGTTGTCAAGGATTAAATATATATCTTTATCTAAAACTGAAAAATTGCTGGCTTCATGCAATTGATTAAATATTCTTATTTATATATAAAGTAATATTAAGAAATTTTGTAAACTACTTCAGTCAATATAATGTACGATGGATGGTACATTGAACCAAATTTCAGAAAATCAAAAAAGACTTAAAAGTGTCGCGTTTAAGAATTTATTCAGCACTATTTTCAACCAAATGAAGTGCAAATGATTGATGCATAAAATGTTTTCTTTATAAAAACATTACCTCACTCTTTAAAACGAATAGTAGTTTTATTGACTTTTAAACTTGATAGTCTATTAACTACAGAAATTTATTTTAAAGATGTAAAAATAAAATAAAGTTTAACTCAAATTAAAAAAAAATAGTCCTTTTTAGTTGGAAAGAAAATTGAACGACTAGAAAAAATTCGCAAAGCATTTAGAATATTTGAATATTTTATCATATAGACATATCTGAATATTTTCATCTGTAGCCATGTTTATGTATCTTAGTATATACGCATATATTTACATGAAAATATACTTTTTTTCTGAATGGATTTTTGTACTTTGTGCGGCTTACTTTCTTTATAATTGCATACCTGCATAGTAATCCAGGGATGTGTTTCTATATTTTGGTAGCATGGAAGAAATAGTGGGTTATTTTTATCTATTTTCTCTTCTATGTGGCATTTCTAGATATTCTTGTGGCTTATTAATGAAGATTTTCTGATCTCTTCGGCCTCAGGGATGTATTGCTTATAAGTCTGGCAGATACTTTAACAGGAATTCTACGATTAAATAATTTAAAATAATTCATTTGGTTTGTACCTGTTGGACAACGATTTAGGATACGATGTTTATGAATGCAATAAAACTTCAGTAATATTAAATTATTAAATTTCAAGACTAAACGCAAATATCCGAATTATTCCACAGTCTTATACAATTATACCTCATATAGCATGGACAACACGCTGCAAAACCAAGATGATAAAAAAAGTACGATTTCAATGTAAAATGGCGCACAATAGCAATAGCACACCAGCAGCAACACGGAAATATAACTTCATTTGACGTACAACTCGACAGCATGCAATCCTTTTATAACATGAAGCGAATTCATAATTCTTAGAGGAAGGTTGGATTTATAGTCAGCTTTTCCAAAAATAGAATAAAACTGTCAATATAATTGTTAATAATAACTAGTAATTTGACCTGTCCTTACGGGCATACAAATTTCGAGCCACCGACAGTTCCGAAGAACGCCAGCAAATTCGAGAACAAAAATTCGGCACAAGGTACACTGCTTTTGGATATAGGCTAAAACAACCAACACAATTTCTCACACTTTCAAATTTCCTATACGCACTTTCAAACTTTTCTATACACAATTTCTGGATTAATAACTAAATAACATCAAAAAATAATAATAAGGAAATGAAGGAAAAAAAGGGAAAATATATACAGGGTGTCCACACTTATCGTGATCCAATAGCTAATTTCTAAATCGCTAGGGATAGACGTATAGTTCCAAATGGAAAAATGCGTTAAATAAAGGGAAGAATTATATTTTATGTTTTTGAGTCACTAAATATATTTCTGAAAAAGTTACGAATTCTAACTTTTTATACGGTCACCCGGTCCTATCAGTCATATTTAGTAGAAAGCTTTTGACACTCGAACATTTTTAACGAAAAAAGTCCCATTATACTGCGACTAAAACTGAGCGAGTTATGGAGCTTTGAATTTCATGATTTTTAACCAATCAGCGGCCTCGTCATACAAATGCTGCGCATTGATTGATGGATCGTCTTCAAGACGGCTATTGAAATGGTGTCAAGTGGTCTAAATCAGCGATATTCAAATCTCCATAAATCGGGCAGTTTTAGTCGCAGAAGAGTGCGACATTTTTTGCTTAAAATTATAGAGTGTCAAGAATATTTTACTAAATATGATTGATAGGACCGGTACACTGTATAAAAAGTTAGATTTCATAACCGTTTCAGGGATATATTTATTCACTCAAAAAACATATAATTCTTTCCTCCATTTAAAGCTTTTTTCCCAATTGAAACTATATGTCCATCTCTAACGGTTTAGAAATTAGATATTGGACCACGATAAGTGCGAACACCCTGTATATACAGAAAGCCACAAATTAAAACCTAACCATGCAACACACTGCATTACCAGAAAAACGCTATATCAAACTATAATCAATTTCTTATCACAATTTCAAATTTTCCTAAACATAATTTCAAACTTCCCAAAACACAAATATAATTGATAACATATACTTTCACATTTACAGGATAATATAAGCTTCTAAAAAACTTAAATCATTTTGGATGTGACATTAAAAAAATAATAATTGATCACAGTTTAAAATTTGTAGTCTTTCACAGTGCACTGCATTTTATAAAATACAGAGTATTGTATGAAACTACTAATTGCTTCCTTATCTAACTGGTATGTACTGAAAGCTTCTGATTTCTGGACTTATATACAGAGTGTCCACACTTATCCTGGTCCAAGCCTGGGTATAGCTAATTTCTAAACCGTTAGAGATGGACATATAGTTCCAAATCGAAAAATGCTTCAAATGAAGGGAAGAATTTTAATATATTTTTTGAGTGAATAAATATATTACTGAAAAGTTAATGAAATCTAACTTATTATACAGTCTTCCGGTCCTATGAATCATATTTAGTAAAATATTTTTGACACTCTATAATTTTAAACAAAAAATGTCTCACGCTTCTGCGACTGAAACTGACCGAGTTATGGAGCTTTGAATATCGCTGACTCAGACCACTTTACACCATTTCAATAACCGTCTTGAAGACGACCCACCAATCAATGCACAGCACATGCTCGACGAGATAGCTTATTGGTTAAAAATCATGAAATTCAAAGCTCCATAACTCGCTCGGTTTTAGTTGCAGTATAGTGGGAATTTTTTCGTTAAAAATGTTCGAGTGTCAAAAGCTTTCTACTAAATATGACTGATAGGAACGGGTGACCGTATACAAAGTTAGAATTCGTAACTTTTTCAGAAATATATTTAGTGACTCAAAAACATAAAATATAATTCCTCACTTTATTTAAAGCATTTTTCCAATTGGAACTATACATCTATATCTAAAGGTTAAGAAATTAGCTATTGGACCACGATAAGTGTAGACACCCTGTATATTCTATATGAAAGTAGTTAAGCATTATAAATATATATCTACATAAAATTTCGTTAGTGGTAAA
>BGPR01000294.1:503696-561198 GCA_013235015.1 Araneus ventricosus
ATTTGATACATCTTTTTAAACAGATTATTTATGTCATGTATTAAGCAGTATAAAACAAACAAATGCAATCTAATCTTTGAATTTAAACGAAACTTAAGCCAGGTCTTTTGTTTCACATTCAAGTATTGTTCTGAGCTTAACAAACTAAATTTAATCAAAAGTTAAGAAAAAAGCCATAACGTCAAAATGTGACATATCTCGACAAAATGACAGCATTTTTCTATGCTGTTGTTCCCCTCTTTCAAATTTGGAGCACCATGAAACAATTTTAAGCTAGCTGTCTCGACGACCGTCATTTTTCTGTCAGATACTGTTTTGAAAAATTCAAGTTTTATAGTTTGCTTCAGAGATTAAACATAATCAAGGTGACTTTCCATTTTTTTCTTCCGAACACTTCAAAATTTGTTATTACTGGAACAGATGATTTTATTCAGGTTTTAAATAAATAGTCAATCTGATGTTGAATTTTTGAAACGTTCTTTTTAAAAAAAGAATAAATCGATTATATTATGTTATGACTAAATATTCAAGAGTTGTCTGCCGCTGGGACAATATTTTTGATAGGTTTTGCGCAATATCAGATATTTTCAAAAGAATATATCATCGCACGGAGATGTCAGACGTAATTAATTGAATTTTTACATCTTTATCTAATTTCTATAATTTTTACCTATAACAATTGTCCAATGAATATAACTATTGCATGCCAGTGGTTGTATTATGTAATTTAGTTTGTCTAAAGATTTAAAAAGGGCATTTTGAAAAAAAGGACATGAAAATCCTTCACGTCTTATTTTAGAATGCTATAACATATTAAAATACAGATCCATTGTATAACGTTAAAATTAAATTAAATATTTCAATGAAGATAGAATTTTAGTATATTGAAATCCTTTTCATATTGAAGTTACATAATTTTTTTGCGTAGTTTGAAAATATTTTTGCTTGTGAAATGTAATTTAATTCGAAGGATTTGATGAAGTTTCATCAAAATTGATATTTTATAGTACATTTTTATAATTTTGAGTTACCAAAACAATTTGCTTTGAATTATATGTTTAATGGAATGAAATTAATTCCTTTATGATTATCTTGGGGCTTTCACAATATTATAGGTTTTAGTATAATATATCTCAGGTTCTCATATCTTTTGTTTGAATTTGTGACTGTTTCGATTATGCTGTGCTTACTGACATCAAAATTGTAATCTTTCCATTATTATCTTTTTTCGTGCAAGTTCTTTCAGTGTTTCTGTAAACGCTTATAAGTAATTACTTATCACGGTATAACAAACAATATTATTTTTTGAGCAAAAAATCTCTTACAGGAAAGTTTTCGAAAATAATTTATCGATTAAATGAAAAGAATCATGTATATATCCTATATATGCTTCTAATTTTTTTTAACTGTTAACATTTTGAAAAAGATATATTTTGAGAATTGTATTTCTAAGATATTTCAATGTTAGGAAATAATTACTTTTTTACAATTATTTATTTGAGAACAGGGAGTGAGCTGAAAATTCGAAGTGGTCATTGGCGAATTAGGATGTGAACAATGCGAAAATATCAGATCAGCTACATTATTGAAAGGTGTCACCTTTTGATCTAGATGCTCTGTCAGGTAAAAGTTCCAGCAGTAAATAAACAATTAGAGATAAAAATGTCCTTATTTCTGTGTGTCTTACAAGTACTATAATAGTAAATTTTGTAAACAGTTTTGACTGATCTTGCTACTTGTTTATTTATAAGTGTTTAAATGTCCCAACCTACTTTGAAAGAGGGTATGTTATAAACTAACATTCATTTAGAAGCCCAAAATTGTTTCCCTGGTCTGAGATTATAAATTATGCATGTTTCAAATCTCATACATTAATAAATGTAAATGCTCGTATTTTTTAGAACTATCATTAATAAAGGAACATCAATTAAATTTTTTAAACAGCAAGGGAAAAAATCTTTCAAAAATGAAAACAATATTTCTTAGATATGATAAGGTAAATAATTGATAAAATCTGAGAGAAATAATCAGTTTATCATGCAAACTGGAGGCTAAATAATTTTCTAAATTTTAAGATGCATCAAAAGCAAGCGGAAATTACCTGTTCAGAAATATGATTCAAATTTTTTTTCGCCTTATATGTATAATTAGTTCAGCTGAGAATTTTTTTTATATATTCTAAAGAACCGAAATTTAACCAAAGCATTAGATCACAAAGTTATAAAATGAGTAGTGTTTGAATTATGCTTGGTTTTATTTTAAAATACTCATCATAATTTACAGAAATGAAAAATATATTGAAGAGAATCTTTATGCAAAATGAAAAAAATATTTACATAGGCTATAAAAAATTCTTCAAAAATCCTTTTAACGTTGTACCAATTAAAACTATGAAATTTCACGAAAAAAATAGCTTGGATCCGCGTTATAGAAACATTTTGTTATCTTTCAAATATAGTTTTTTTCAAGAGTAGAATTTTTTTTACACTTTTCTGTAATTACTCGCGTGTACTTTATGATCTCAGCGGAAATTAATATTCATACTACACCTCACATGTTTCCATCGGTGAAAGTAACAAGAATTTCTTTAAGTAATCAAATAACAGAGAACTGTACATAAGAAAGGTTTTTGAAAAAAAAGCAGATTGACTCACTGGTATTAGACTAGGAAAAAAAGTTGGCCATTGAACAGAAATAAATTTAATTACTGGGATGCCGTAAGAGTTAGACTTTTTGTTCACTTAGCTGAATTCTCACAATGACTGGGAGAAACCGTAAGTTTGCCATTTCACTCTGTTTGCAGAAATAATTAGAGTGTTTGCCTTGATTCTTTTAGAAGCTGTTTTATAGAGGAGCACTTTACTTCTTACATGCATTGTTTTCTTGTCTGAAAGGGGAAAAAAGAACCATTAAAAGTTCCTACGTAGCCTTGGGTCATGTTTGACATATTGAATTCTCGCAGACTTTCTTTCCATTGAGAGCATCTTCTACGAGATTTTTGTCACAAGGAGGTATAATGATTTCTTAGAACAAGGAGGGAAATCAATGCTTCCGGCCATATTGAGGATTTAATGATGGTGAGTGATTAATTTGGAAGAAAGAAAATCTTAGAAATTTAATTTGGAAACTTTTCTGAGAGTGTCTCAAGCGAAATTAATGAAGTTTAATTTCGGTTGAACTTATTTTTCAGGAGAATAATGTTAATAACAACTTATTTTTTGTCAAGGTCTGTGTAATTTTGTGTAATTATCTTCTTCCAGAAAAAAGACAAGTAATTGCATGGTTGTGAATATTTGCAAATTAATACTTAGATAACTATTCAATTTGAATAATTTTTACAGAAAAAACTGCTATTATATCTCCCTGACCTCAATTTCTCCATATTTCTATTTTACTAGCGCAGATATCTTAATATTTATTTCTCTTCATATGTTTCCTTTCACAAGTTACAAACTTTTGTCTGATTTGTTCATTATGTCTCGTCAGTTTTATTTTTGCGATAGTCTAAAATGAATCACTTGATTTTAAAAGGGGACTTCTGATATCTAGTAGAGAACTACTACATTGATGTTGAGAGAGGTCTTGTGCGAAGAAGTCTCTTTCCAGCATCACATGGAAACTTTGAGGCTTTACCACAACATAGTTGTGAATAGCAAAGTTCCATTTTTGCACCAAAGAAGCATCCATCTTCATCAAATTAAAAGCGAAATAAAATTTTAATCTTGGCCAAGACAGCAGAAGTTCCCTTTTAATATCAAGCGGTTCAAATGCCCTTAACTTCCAATTATCAATCTTTGAGCACCTAAAACAAACAGACTTAAATTTTTCATTATTATTAAAACAAATTAATTGTTCAAAACTATACAATGTCAGTTAGATTTAAAATTTTGTTACACAAAATATTTGATTTTGAAATAAAATAAACATCCATTTTAAGCTTTGCTCCTTTGTCTGTCTGAATCTGATTTATCCTTTGTCTATCTACTTGAAATAGAAATTTATTTTCTCTATCTACTCAAAAATCAAGCAATTTCATCGATTCATTTACTAATAAATAATGATATGCCATCGTCCAGTTTGGAATTTTGCTCACTGCTTTCATACATATAACAATTTATCAAATAAACTACTTAACCGAAAGCGACAATTTACATCACAAAGTGTCATGAAACACATGTCAGAACAAAATATAATGATACCATGCAACAATTTATAACATCCTTTTATGTTATTGACTTTAATTTATGTTCTGAGAAGTCCCTTGTGAAAGAATTTCATTAAGTTCCTCACGTAACTAGTCCAAACCTAATCAATTAAATTACGTCACAAACTATAATCGACTGCTGTTTAATGATAACGCTGTTATGACATTATTCCAATTCTGTTAGATGGGATTGCATCCATTTATCGGGATATAGTGTTTTCTGCCTCCTTTTCGCTTGGATCATTACTGAATCTGTGCGTAGCAGTTCAATTAGTAATTCACCATCGTTGTCGGAACAAGCAGATATATGTGGATATAGAGTATTTAATGCATAAAATCTGATTATCGTATAATTATCATTGCTCGACTTATAAGCTTCGAGAATACACTTTTTTGTTCATCATGCTTTTGATGTTTTATATAAAAAGATTGAAATGAAAATGCCTCAGTGATTAAAATGAAAATATTGATTCCTCGATTTTTTACCTCTTACCGGACTGCAATGTATTAGACCCCGATTAGTTACTGGCATTCTTCTGCAAGGGAGAGACAGATAAACTACTAATAACATCACCCATATTAGCCATGGTAACAGTGCCATACCTTAGCAATTCACCATCCTTATCGGAATCAGCAGATGTATGGGGATATAGAGTATTTAATGGACAAAATCTGATTAACTCATAATTATTAATGCTCGACTTATCAGCTTTCAGAATAAACTATTTCATTTATCTGGCTTCTGATACCTTGTATAAAAAACATAACTCAATGATTGAAATTAAATGTACATTCCGTTATTCTTTATCTTTTACCAGGCTGCAAGATATCAGACCCTGATTAGTTACTAATAATCTTCTGCAAGGGAGAGACATATAAACTACTTATACCACATAATTTCATAAATACGTTTATTTTGTCATGGATGAAGAGAAATTAGAGATTATTAATCACACGCTTATTGAAGAAATCAAAATTTTAGATTGCGATCATTCAATGCTAATATTTTACAAGGACTGCAAATAAATTACTATTCAGTATATTTTCATTAATATTTTCTACTTTTCATGAAAAATTAATAAATATTTAAGTAAATATATTTAAAATAAGGGGGAAAGGAAAACAAACTGGTGATTTAAAATAAACAATTTTTTCATTATTAAAATTTCAATAAAAAATAAGATGGCCCACTTTATCCCGCTTCAAGATATAAGATCTAATAATTGTTTTGTTTCTCATTGCTTCAAATATATTTCCAGGTTTCTTTCGAATGTTTTTTTGTACTTATACTTAGAAAAAATTAATGCAAAAAATTGTTCTTTCAAATAATTTTTGTCACTAGAAAAACATTAAAACATAGTATAGACAAATCAATAGATTATCTAAATGAGGAATTTTAATTTTTTCCAGAGGAACTCACTTAGGAACTGTCGCAGAAAATTGATCTAAACCCGATTTAGTCAATTGTGCTTTAACATAAAAAGAAACTATTTTGAAATAGAGTAAATTTTCTTAAACATTATAAAAAGAAACGAATTTGAAAATAATCAAATATGAATAAACATGACTATTAAACAATCACGAGTTAATGATTATTAAATGAAACGATCTGAAATAATTTTAGAAAATTTTAGTGGAGCAGTTCGATTAATCTATGTCCCTGATATTAATTGTTTATGATGATTAAAATGTTAGATTTCGAAAATGATTTGACATTTTAATTGAACGAAACAATTTATCAAGAACTGTTTTTCAGTATCACTATCCGTATATATATATATATATATATGGAGTTATATTTTTAATGAGTCAAAAATGATATTGGTTTCTTATTTTCAATTCAAAACTGCATAGAATATTTTCGTTTAATTTTTTATTTAGAAGAAAATGATATTGAAAATATGATCAATCAGGATCAAGGACAATTTTATACTTTTCGATTCTGGAATTATTGGAATATATTAAAATGCTGTTTGATAATAAAAGAAATTTTTGAATTATGCAGTTATAATATGAAAGAAAATAATATTTATAAAGAAAATACATTCACTCTTACAGTTCCCTATAGTAACATATGTTAAATGGTTTCTGTTGAAACATACGGCAGATATTTCTTAAATAATATTTTTATAAGATTTATAAATCCTAAAATAACTATCTATCCTCTAAGATAATCTTGTTCACTCAGAGATAAATAATTAAAATGAAAATAGGAGAACTTAATTATTCCTTTGAAAAATAATGCAATCTTACATAATAGCAATTCTTTAAAGTTCATTAATATAACACTGTAAAATTCTGGAAAGATATATAAAAGGAATTAAAACTGCAATATAGTGGATTTATTCTACAGTTGCAGACAGAGCTTTGCATTGAACACAACACTTTTATTTCCTGTTTCTTAATGAGATAAAATAAGAAACAAAATTTCATTTTTTTCTATAAAGCAAAAAGCGAATTATCTGGGAATGAAAATTAAAAGTATGCTTGAATGCCATTTAATATCTAAATAATATTTAGAAAATCCATAGGTCAGAATGCATATATTTTTAAAAGATCTAATCATATTTCTGAGTCAACAATTCAATGTATCTTTTAATTCTCAAAAATAATTCAATTGTGATATTTAGCAACACCTCAAAATAAAAATGTACTTTCATTCTACTAAATACGTTCTTTAGTGTACTAGTTTTACTGAAGAAATTTATTTTGGCAGTTGTTCATGATCTAAAAAAAAATTCCTAGAAGCATCTCTCTCTTGTGTCATTGTATAGTCTTATTAATAAGAGTAGAGCTTGAGATAACACTTAACGAAAGACCATCACAGCGAGTTTATTTCTGTACCACGTCCCTTAAGAATAACTTTATCATCATCTACTAATCACCATGATTCATTCCCCAAACAAAGATAATATCCTCGCCTGGAGACTTTAATAATCCCAATTAATCTCCAAAGTAAAGCGAAATGGGATCCAAACACGTTACCATTCATGCCCTATCCTCCTTGCTAACGAAATAAACTCAACCACATTCTCCAAAACGTATTGAAATTCCGCAACCGTTGTAGTTCCAACAAACCAATACCATTCCACCCAAAATTGTTATAGGGTACTCTCCTGCGGATCTCAGGGGAGTCGTCGTCAGGATCTTGTCGCAATCAACGTGCGTGCACCTTGAAGGCTAAATCATTGAAATATATAATAACTGTCCTGTTGTAGGGAGATAATGGCCCCACGCGCACAAGGCACCACAATGGAATCGATAACTATAACTTTCAGGATTCGCTGCTCCACCTCGCAATAATTTAGTATCTATGGTAAGGTATGATCTTCCCTCCGCCTAGGTGCAGGGACTAAGGAGTGCATATTATGATTCCGAAAATTCGTATGCCAGATATGAGAAAAGGAGAAGATTTTCTGCTTGAGTTAGGGATATAAACTAGGTGGAGGAGGAATTTTTATGTTGGCCTGGAGTTCGAGAAAGGATTTACTAAAGAAATATCTGGGTTCTATACTTTCTTTTCTTTTATTTTTAAAGCAGTAGCCTACGGAATTACCAATCATTCTTTTTTTTATTCCTTCCTTTGCTTAGCGGATTTGTGAGGTTTTAGACTTATATTTTTAGCTCGAGTTTCACCTCAGGAGCTTTAAGGCATTAATTCATGTGGAGACATTGTTTAGTGTTCTGGTGTTTTCTATTAGAGTATTTTTGTTTCTTTGGAAGCTAAATTTTAAAGAATAATTTTTATAATATTGTTTAATAATGGCGTAATTTATTGATATTTTAACTTAAATGCGATCTTGATTATTTTAATTTTTAAATAAAATTTCTGCAATTTAGCGAAAGATCTGATTTATTTCATGACTCATTTTTTCCATCATATCTTAATAACCATATTTCTATTTTATTTTTGAAAAAATGAAATATTCTGAAAGTAAAACATTATATTAATAAACGCACTATTTCGTACAAAAAATACATTGTTGTATTGTTTCGAAATGTAAAAAAGTAAAAAAAAAAATAGTGAAACTGTTTAAAAAGAAAATTATAAAGCTACAGTCTATACTTCGAATCCATATTATGGGGATTTGATGAATAGAAAAAAGTTAATATAATGATTTCAAAGAAATGTTATAGTTTTATTTTCGACATTAGAATCATCATTCTCTAAACTCAAATAATGCCCGCGCTTCTGAAAAATATTTTTCATTTCATTTAATCGTATATCAGACAAGCGTTTGAATAAAAGATGATCACAAACATTTGACAAACTAAACGTTATTATTGCTCTAATATATTTTAAAATAATCTTCTTATATCTGCAATCGAAAATTCGGTGCATTAGAAAAATTGACATCATATTTACAGAAATAATGCACAACGCTGTTCATTTTACTTTAAAAGAAGGAAATTACATTTTCCAATTTAATGTAGAATGAGTTAATCTAATGTTTCTCTATCTAACATGTTTTGTCAATTATCGACAACAGTAATAAAACTTTATTTCATTATTATGCTTTAATACGATTTGAGTTGCTTGGGTAAATATTTTAGAGCACTATCATCATTAATTTTCTGTAATTTCCCTATTTGTGGCATTAAATTTAAATATACAGTTAGGAAAATGTCATGATTTTGTGATTCCATGGATTTCAAACAGCATTCGCGAGCACAGGATTCGGAATTTAACGATTATCTTCACTACAATCATTTAATCCATTCGAAATGGGACTCAGTATATTTCGGAATCTCGTCTGTACCTTAAAGCTGATCCTATCCTCATCTCTCTGTATAAATCTTGTAAATTCCGATGTCCTCCATCGATTCATCCTGTCCATATTTGTACTGATAAGATGGAAATGATAAATATTTATCTCAAACAGCGACTTGTTAGGTGTGGCACTATTGCGTGTATGGAATAAGGAAATAGATGAGTAAAGGTCACTGATAGATGCCGTGATTACGATGCTTTCAAACCAAATACGATGCGAACATGCTAATCAATACATGACTAAGTTGTTCAAGAGGCGTTTCGGTTCATCTGTGCATTGAGACGGAAACGTTGTTCGAGCGTACAAACTTAGTACAGTCGACGCTCGTTATAACGACCCTCTTCGTCCCACAGCAAAAGGTATTTATAACGAGTGGTCGCGAAACTGGATATAATTAAAAACTGTACACATGCACGCTCAGCAGTTTCATATAAATGGGCCATTTTTAAATATATTCCAACTAAATACGCAACTTATTTTTTATCATTGGTATTAAAAATAATAAAATTTTATCAATTAAAAATATATTTCTAAAACAGATTTTAAAGTAGAAAATATAAGGTGTCATATACTTACAAAACATTTAATTCTAAGGAAAAAAAAATCAGAAATGGATGTTTGTATTTTCTGCATATATGCTTTTTGCAAAACATAATTTTCCACTTCAGTTAAAGATGGTAAATAATGTTCTGCCTTTCAGAAAAAAACATTTTAAAGTCTCAATAGAACTTGAAACATTTTTTTTATTCTAGTCTATTCTAATTTCCGCGCTGTGTTGAGTGGTAATTCGCGCCCCCGGGGGGGATGGGAAGTGCGGCACGGAAGATTCTACATCTACGAAGCTTGGCAAATACAAGGACCAAGGTCATTTGAAACATGTTCTTTTTGGAAAAATACCGGGAAGAGTGTTCGCTGAATTTGGACGTTGTATTGGAATTAGACGACACTGTACGGTCGTTATACCAGAAGTAAAATAACATAGTGCATAGGGAAACACAGTTTGTGATCTTATCACTGGTCATTATAATGGACTGGTTTTTATAATGTGTGGTCGTTATAACGAGCGTCGAATGTATATATCTTTCAAAATGTTACATTTGAATTTTTTCATAGACATTAATTAAAAGTTGGAATTCTGTTGATTCTTTTTTAAGCAGAGTGGATAGTTACTTGCATTTTTTCGGTCTTTAGGTAATTATATTTCATTTGATGGATATATGTTCAGTTTTGAAACCACATGAGGACTATTATAGAATGGTTCTCCTAATTTTGAACAGTTTTGAACTGACGATGACGACACCTCAGCGGGTACTCAATTTTCCAAGCATTCAGGTCAAATTAAATTGAAATACTTTTCTTTACTTTTAATGATTGGAATTATGGATTTATTTATTTATGCTACATAATACAAAAGCTATTATGATAGGTTTGAATTTTAACTTAATATATAAAGAAAAAGTTGACCCAACTAATGATATATACTTTTCTGTCAGGCGATAGTTAAATACAAAAGTTATTGACTATAAAATTTCACGAATTCCAATGATGTAAACTTATCGACATGCCACGAAATAATGTTCAAAGATTTCTGGTTCGAAAAATGAACATTATGAAGACTCTACATGACCGAAGATATTATATCATCATTGACAAGGAGGCCTCTAATCGAGTAAATTAGCCCTGAATACATTTACTGTGAATAATTACAGAATTTATTTAAGTGTTGATTTTTATTTCTATCCCCATTACTTCTATCTGTGATTGTTATTTAGAGATTGTTGAGTGAATGATTTGGTTGGTTTGGTTTGGTGGAGTTTACTGGCGCAAAAACCATTTTTGATTATGCTGCGCCAAACATATGGTCTAGGATAAAATCTTACTATAGGAGTTTAGTTAAAAGGAGTGTCATTCGGTATGAAATGTCAATATATGAAATCTATAAAAGCTTGCAACAAGTTAAGAATGACCTAAAAACAAGGTAAAATTTTTATATCAAAGAGTAAAAACCAATCATTCTTAAAAAAGTGAAAAGTTGTGGATGAGGATCTTTGTGAAGGATATCTTTAAGAGTGATAGAGGATGAGTGGAAACAGCGGATGCGTTGATGATTAAATTGTTGACATTCAATAAGAATGTGCAGAACAGTCATTTGGCATTGGCATGCTGTACAAAGAGGTGCGGGTTCCCCCAATAACAGATGCCTATGCGTGAATCGAGTGTGTCCGATTCTTAATCTGGTAAGAATTGTGTCGAGCTTCCTGGTAGGTAAACTGGGCCAACAATCGATTAAGTTGTTGATCGATTGATTGTTGAACGAAGAGATTGTTGTTAAATCCCTTCTTTGTCGGATTTTTATTCTAACCTCCGACAAAATTTTTATGTTTTCCATTCAAGGCGAGAATTCTCACCGGGAAAACATGAATATAGTAGGACTATTTTCGCCATTTCTTAGCAATATTCAGAAATACAAAAAATAATCGACGAATTGATTTTAAATCATGCAATATCTCTCTTCGTCGCATGACATGCGACGCATATCAAGAAGGGGTTTACCGTAAACCTTACCAGGCCTTTTTTCGCCTGTACATTAATAATAATAAATACTTATTACACTATAAAATAATTTTAAAAAGCATAAATTAGCAAATGTTGTCGATTTATTCTTTATTCCTGTTAAAATTATCGGTTATTTTTCATCAACAGTTCTTTATCATAAAGAAAAATTCCCAGTATTAAATTCCCTAGTTAATTCCAGCATTACGAGTTAATTTGATATTAGAAGCAATCTTTGGTTTTAAGAACAAAAAGTTATTGAGAAACAAATGCATAAATACAAGTCATTTTGGATCTGCAATTATTTGACACATACAGAATATATTTATTATATTGTTTGACTGGGTTAATCTAATTGCTTTCAGGCGACGATTATATTTTAAATTCTTTGCTAAATATTCCTGCGTCGTGTTGTAATTATTCCTTAGTATACGAGTTGAGAATGAGAAAAGATCTGGAAATGACTCTATAGGGATTTTTGTGTGTATTCTCTAGAGATTCCTAATACTATATCTAACAGCTCCTTAGAGATAGTCGATGGTTTCCTTTTTCAGTATTTTCTCCATATAAAAAGTAATTAGAGTGTTTTGTACAAATTATGGTTCTTTCTCAAAAAGTATGTTCTGAAAGATACAAAATTCTTATTAACACTTATAGTAAAGCAATCAATACGAGTGCCTATTTTCAATCCTTTGGCGGTTATGTTATACGTGATTAGGCAAGTGAATCCTACGATAGTAGAATGGTTTAGTTGGGCAATTCTAATTTTAATCATTTAAAACTTGGCAAAAATACAACTATTTTGTTGTAGCTTCGGAGTGAAAAACACACGATTTGCTTCTTAGTAAATGATACATGTATTCTTAATTACCTTAAAATGTTCCGGTACCTGCTGTGTATGTTTGGAGCGATAAAGAACTGAAAGCCTCATAAAATATTATGCCAAGTCACATTACTGGAAAACTTCTGTAGTTTTCATAATGTGATTTTTCTGATCTCATGTGTGTGGTATAGTCTAAGTGTACCAAGAAGATACGGCACTAACTTTATAGATTTGTTTTATTTCTTAGTATTTATTTTTTTAGTGAAAATGACACCTTCTGCTGCTTCACAAATCAAGAATACTACACTCCGTACATATAGAATAATTTATGTTGATAATCAAGAAGAGACATAGCAAATAATGAATATCAATCATTTTTATTATAAAATATTTTCTAGAAGAAGAAAAGATCTAAGGGCTAAAAGTTATAGTTTGTACATCCAAATTCGACCTAAGTATAAAATGCAGCTTATGACATTTAGCTGCAGGGTACATTTTCCAACCCTTCCATTAGACTCTTAAAGCCTGCTTCAACAAAACTAATTTAAAACTGCAAATCCTTCTTCCGCTATTACCTACCCAAATTAAAATTAGCAGATAAATTTCGCTCTCTTATATAATTATCAACAATTTATTCGCAGGCGGAAATCCAAAGCCAGGATCCGGATCCCGCTTTGGCGGTCAGAAACCAATGGTATCGAATGGTCAGATCGTTCCCCTGTTTAAAAGTAATTGTTACCGGATATTTTCCAACGCGCCAACTTCTAATTATTGTTTAGCTTGTGTTTCAAATGGTCGCGCTCAGCTAGAAAGCCAGAGGGAAAGTGCATTAAGTTAATTAGAGCAGTTGCAGAGGATGATTCTTGGAAGTGCAAAATACCGCCATGTTTAGTCCTGCTGGGGACTGGAGCCATATTTCACTGGGGAGTTGTTTTCGCTTGTCGCATCAGAAGATAGTAGCCTAAAGGCATGTGACTTTTCATTTATGGAAGTGGGATTTATTTCATTGAAGTTATGCATGAATATCCAGGAATATCTCAGGGCAAAGGCAAGACTGAGGAAGAATCTTGTAATGTCTCGATGCTATTTCCGAAAAGCCACGATTATGAATTTTTAATTAATAAGACATTTGAATTCTTTTTTGTTAAAGATTTTAAACAGTTCACTTTTTTAGTTTCAATTATTATGCATGCTAACATTCATTCATTTATTATATATGTTAATTAAGAAATTTCATAGTTTCTCTTACAGCGTAAAAATTCCTATTTTATTGTAATAATTTACGTGATGTACATTGAATAGAAAGCCCTAGGATTTCGCACAAGGGAAACAATGATTTCATTAAAATGATACACTTGAAAATATAAGAAATTCAAAGATAATGATGCAGACTTCCCTATATAAAAAGAAAAATATGATATCTCAGCTCTTTTGTGGAGAATGATTGACTGAGAAGGCATTTTGAATTGCTTTTAAATTCCCTGATTTTAGAAATACCAAGCCTGGCAAAATGTACGTAGTGAACATTTCCTAAGGCATGAGAAATATATAAATGAAACAGAAATTTCTTCTATTGTCATGCATTCTATAGAATACGTGACATTTGATTTGCTTTATTAAAGGTTTGTATGAAAATACTAAGCCTGGCTGAATGTCTGACATGATTCACAAAAATTCTGAATTTATTTTAATTCTGAATTCACATATCACGAAAAATGCCTTTTCTAGAATAATAAAATGACGACACACATTTTTTTTAGTTTCTTAAAGCTTTTCGATAGTAAGGATTTGCAGCTTCTTTAATTTTAATTTAATATAAAATGCAAAATTCAAAATACATATTAAGACAAAAGGCAGAAAAATTCTTGTAATACGTTCATCTGATTTTCATACATCATGATGAGAAAATTAAAATCTATAAAGGAAACATAGAATAGTTTAGTGAATAAAATTTAGTTGCACTAAAAGAATTAGAATTCCTTTGAACATAAATCATGATTTATTGTATTTAATTTTTTTCTTTTAAATGCTGAGAACAGCGACGGAGTCTAATATATTTCATTGTTATAATCATAAATAACGTAATGATTAGAAATTTAATGTTAAAAGCGGTTCAGTTCAAAAGGTATCTTCATGATTCATTTTCTTATGAAATCTATTTATTTCATCTTAATTTATACATTACATGCAATATCTTAAATTATAAAATATGAAATGCTAAGTATGCATGAAATCGTGAGAAGAGAGAGAGAGAGAGATAGAATCCTATTACAGAGAGAGACAAATATTTGTGCTTAAATCATGATGGAAAATTGCCAATGAATAGGGAATTCAAAAATGATATGATCTATGACAAATTTATCAAGATTCTTTTAGATTTAGTTAATGTATATTACTTTAACTGAGCTTAAATTATAATTTACTTGAAGAGATTATATTAGAGAGAGTATTTCATTAAGATCTTCTATGAAAATGTTAAGCAAACTGGGTGAGTCTAAAGAGAAATTGACTCTAAAGTGTGAGATATTCATTGAATTCTTACATGAAAATTTCAAACATAGTTAAGTCTAACCTAGAATTCTTTATATTTATATGTTACAACAAATCTTTTTGACTCAAAAATATTTTTTCTACTAACACCACGCACTTTTAATCTTTTCGTATTATTTATAAAACGTGTAATCTAGCATTATCTATACATTTTTCACATTCATTTTATGCAATGCGGTAGAAGCAATCATGTTTCTAAGATACCAAAATAAAACAGAATTTTCAAAACACAAACTTCTAGATAGATTCCAATAGTTTTCTTACTTTTATTCTTATATCAATATGCATTCTTTTCTCAGACGTGGGAGGTTAACGGACAAAGTTTTGAACTTTCACAGTTATAATTTAGATAATATAAGTAACTTACGAATTACAGAAACAATTTTTCAAACTAACATTTAATTTAAAAACTTTAGTAATATGTATAGGGTCTCGCAAGTAAATGAATGAGGAACACCATTTGTTTACACAACTTTATCTCTAGTAAAAATTAACGAAAAAACGAGGTACATCCATCAAATTCTGAGACAAGGTGTTAATTGGCAAAGCACACTGAATTTGCTTAGCTTAATTAATGAACGCACTTTAAAGACAAGAATAAAGAGTGAATCAATTATATAGTGCTTTATCTTCAAGCATTTTTTAGCTGTTTCCGTGTAAATACCCTCCAAACTCTGATTCTGAAAAAGTTCAAACATTTAAATTCCTAGGAATTCCCAGACCTTATCTGAAAACTAAACATCAAAGTTATAAACAAACTGTAATTTTTAACTTGAGAATTGTGTTTGTAACTTACTTGCTTAATTGGCAACTACTGAATATTGTTTCTAAAATTCCTGTCGGTAAATTTTAGTAAAATTATTCTTTCCATATGAATGCAATGGCTGCAAATTTACCGTTCGAGTTGTTTATTTTTCATCTTTTAGTCGAAATGAGATTTGCTGATTTCATTTCATAAATAGTAAATCAAACGTATAGAAAGTTGTTGATACTTAAAGACAATAACTATTTAAAAATTAAAATATCTTTTAGCAGACACAGAATGTCATTTATTTTTTGTTTCCATATTCAAAATCTTTCTTGAAAATTGTTAAATTAAAATCAAGAAGAAACATTTAAATCAATATTTCCATATCTGGAATCTACTAAATGAATACCTTTCAAACATATCGCTTTTCATACTCAACAATTAACATTCAAAGATTGATTCAACAACGATGAAACTATTTTGCAAAATTTTATTAGATACAGATATTTTTGATGATGGACAAGAGATTATAATTAAAAAGCATCATCGATTTCACAAAGATGGTACTTTCTTTTCCTTCTGTTGGAATGAAAATTTTTGGAGAAACATGTTTTTTATTATTTTCTGAACAATTGAAGAGATATTCCTTAAGTAAAAAAATCCTCCTTAATTCTGATTACAAAAATGAGATTATTTCATTTATACCACATTTTTTAAAATTCATTTTTTCAGTTACTTAAATTCCTATTACACCTAGCATCACAAAAAAATCATTTCACTCTTCTGATTGAAAATAGTATGCTATCTAGGTAGAAAATCAGAGATCTAGCCATAAATAACGCCACATTAATTATAAATGCAAAAATTTCAGATCGTTTTCACTCTTAATCAATTATCCAAATATTGCTCATCGATTTATGCCAAGTATGCCATTATTAATCAGCCCTAAAGTCAAGAGCATACATTATTAATAAGAGTACATCTTCGATGAATAAATGGATCAGTTTCCTTATACATTACTTGCTCATTGCATCCAAGAAATGATTGTTCATCAATAAATAAGCATGTTAACCTTTGAGTAAAACCATTCGTTCGTTAAGTGGAAGAAAATGAAGTATGCAAAGCAGGTGGCAGGTAACGAGTTTTGACAAGAAATATTGTAAGTGATATGGGCATATCATTTCCTGCGGAACTGAAATATTTTCGATTAAGGTAAGCCCCCTCACCCCCTCGAGGGGGGTCTGAAATTCCGGAAACCTGGATGTCATCATTGTGTGTGGGAAGGCACACCTGGCCGTGACAGGTAGAAACTATTCCCGATTCGGCTTGTGCGGAATAGATGTGGAAGAATGTTAGATGGGAGCTTACAGCTACTCAAAATAAATGCTGGTATCGATAGGATCCAGAAGACGGGATACGTAGGAATTTTGTTTAAGGCCTCCACCGGAGCGTGAATAATTCAAATAGACTATTCAATTATTTTTCTATGCAAAAATGTACTGTGCTCTTGCATCAGTGGTTCTTATAGAAGACTTGGAGAATATTATCAGACTAGAAACATGCATGCAATATTAACGAAATGACACATAATCTCTTCCGAGTTTACATGTTTATATATGAACATAATCTGTGGTTGCATTGTTATGCTTTCGATAATCCTGATCAAAATATTATTCATATTCTAGGGTTACGAACAATAAGAAAACTTTCGCATAAGCATTTATTCGATATAGAAGATGAATACTATTGTAATTATTGGATAAAGGTTACGAGTATTTTAACCAAAACTAAAATTATTTTCATAACGAGTTTATAATATAGATAAAACGTTCTCAATTAAGTCCAGCATTAAAAAATACTTAAAATACATCTCTTGATTATAGTAATCTGTGGAATAATAATATTTATTTTTGAATTTTAATTTTTATGTTCGTACCTTATAAGAATAATGCCTAATGGAAAGGTTCTGTTGAGACGACTTTGAGAATTTTTCAGCACATCTTCTCTGATTATGATATTTAGAACATAGAAATGATTTCTTTGGGAATTGTATATAAACTAGGCTATTTCTTATCTCATTATAACAAACTACTTTAATACATAAAACTTTTAGATATCTGCAGTTGCTTTAAAATCATGGGCTAGAACTGATTTTTCACTCAATAACTTCGATTGTCTTTTATCGCATGCATTCGACACCTCTTTGGAAACTTGTCGTCACTTGCATTCTATTCAACCTCTTTATCTTCATAGCTCCAACCCTTATGGAATGAGAGGTGGAGACATCCCGAAATTTTCTCTTCCTTATATTTTGGAATAAAATGAATCCACCTACACCTGCTAGCTTACTTAAAGAACTTTTATTCTTCTAATTGAAAGGTTTAAACTTACTTTCAGGATCTGTAATTTTCAAATGCAAGCCTTTACGCAAGAATAAAAAAGGGGCTACAGTAAACGAAATAATCGATTTACTCCTTAACCTGGTCTTTTAAGTACCTTAATTAATTAAGCCAAGCAAATTCGCAGTGATTTCCCAATTAACACCTTGTCCCAGCATTTGATAGATGCCCCTGCCTTTTTCTTTAATTTTCACTGAAGATAAAATTGTGTAAACAAACGGTTTTTTCTCAAATTTTCTTGCGCGAGGATTTTACATACTGAGAATGTTTTGAAATGAAAAGATTTTTTTTAACCAGATAATTTAATCCATAGCTTTTATGCTGTCTAAAACGCTTGTTGGCATGCAATAACTCTTATTATTTAAACCATATGATATACTTTTATACAAAAATTGTGTATGTAATGTTAAGTGACTGAAAATAACTTTATATACATTAATAACTCATTGTCAATGATGCCAGATGTTTTGCAAAAATTTATTTACTTATCAACTTGCTTCGTTTAAGTATTTTTTAAAATAGTCAAATTTTAAACACTGTTTTTTAAGTTTTTAATCATAGACATTTTGAATATTCGTATACTATTCCTTCTTTGTTGTTGTATCAGAAAAAAACTGATTCAAAGATAATAAAACTATTTAATGATTATTTATTAGTCAAAACACTCCAATTGACGTTCTTGAAATTTTAAGATGGATAATGCATCCATGATAAGTTTCTTTCCGACACATCATCATATTAAATTATTATTTATCGCATTTTCACCTGCAACATACATCAAATTAGAAATAAATTATTTAGAATATTAAACATAAAGATGTCATGTCGCAATTAGAATTAATCAATCTCGATTAGAATTAATCAAATTCAGGATGCTGTAAAGATTCTTTGTTGCTCACATGCCTCCCTTGGATTTTTGAAACATTTGAAGTAATTATAATCCGTAATGGCCACACGGCTCTAATGTCGTAATGGACATTTATATGAATTTCGAGGATTATGAGTTCAAAACGAAACTGTATCATATATCAATGATTTATTTGCTGGTATTGCGCGGCTAATCTATCCTTCGGACTACAGAGTCTTCACTTCGGTACAGCATCATTGCTTTGAAGAAACAGTTCAGGATTATATGCTAACCGATAGCGGATAAAACTCGAAGTCGTCCGACGAGAGGAACAAAACCTGCAAGATTGGAAGCAAATCTTGTAAATGAAATCAGTTAAGATTTTCAAGAATAATTTTTAATCCAAGCCCGAGTAATTGGACTGTCTTAAAGAATTATTTATAAAAGTTATGTTTCATAACTTCCTAACAAATCAGACATTTATCATTATAATTTCACGAAAACAACGCCAAGGCGCCGAATGGTTCTTCCTCGCTCTTCCTTTGCCCTGAGGTACGGCTAGCGTTTTCACATAAAATTGTATTAAAATAAATCAGATTTCGTAAACGAAAAGTCGCACGCCTCTGGGTAAACATATTCTAAAGCGACTATCGAAAACAATTCCCCTGTGAAATATGGCTCCAGTCCCCAGCAGGACTAAACATGTCGGCATTTTGCACTTCCAAGAATCATCCTCTGCAACTGCTCTAATTAACTTAATGCACTTTCCCTCTGGCTTTCTAGCTGAGCGCGACCGTTTGAAATGCAAGCTAAACAATAATTAGAAGTTGGCGCGTTGGAAAATATCCGGTAACAATTACTTTTAAGCAGGAGAGAGATCTGACCATCCGATATCATTGATTTCTCACCGCCAAAGCGGGATCCGGATCAGGGTCTTGAATTTCCGCTCTGAATAAATTATTGATAATTATATAAGAGAGCGAAATTTATCTGCTAATTTTAATTCTGTAGGGAGGATTTGCAGTTTTAAATTAGTTTTGTTGGATCCGGTTTTAAAAGGCTAATGGGTGGGTTGGAAAATGTGCCTTGTAGCTAATTGTTAAAAGCTAAATTCCACTTTGATTTGAAAGTTTTTTGAATTTAAAACCTATCTTTAACTGGAGATATCTTTTAGATGCATTTGTATCATACATTTTGGTCTGTCAACTTAATATTTTAACAGGTCATTTTTATAGTATTGTTTTATTGATAGAATTTTTTATTCGAAATTGATTTAAGAGAAAGGAATTTATTTAGCTTATTTGCTAATATTAACTCGATTTTTTCTCCACTTCAGATGAGTCATTAATTGGATACATTCTATTTTTTCAGCAATTTTTTTTGCAATAAGTTTCGTGAAAATTTCTTTGTTTTTTATTTAATCATTCTTTAAAATTCTAAATTGTTTGAACTAAGAACTAACAGATTTCTTGTTAAGTTAAAACACTAAAGACTTTCAAAATAAATGATATTACTCACTATAATATATACTTGAACATTAACATGGACTTATAAACCAATAACCTCGAATTTAATCAAATGAAAAAGGATCGAATAAATCAACAGTTAAGCCCAGGAAAGAAAATGACTTCCTAATCTTCTCGTCATTTGTTTCAGCCAAGTGTAACATTTGCTGTTCAAACCATATGAAGTGGTTATTGTACTCTTTTTCCATATATGGAAACAGGAAAACAGGGTATACCCTGTTTATATAATTATTTATATCCTTTGTTTTTTGTTTCTGAAGTTATTGAGAGATGATTACTGGCGGCAAAATATCTGTGAGTAAGTGCGTTTGAAATTTATGAATTTGGAGGTAAATATAGTTTTTAAGATCTTAGAGGAGTTAAATAAATATCAGTGTTATATTTATCTCATTGGTATGTAAAAGATCAGTTTGTTCTTGTACATTTAATACCCGTCACTTTTTAAAAATTTTCTTTAAATCAAACTTTTATGTGCTTCCACATATCTTAGTATAAGTTTTATTCCTTTCACTGGGATTCAAATATATCAATTATTTAAACATACAAAAAATTGTTTTTATGGGTCTTAATTCTTGCCCTTTAATTAGCTATAAAAATGTTACCGGATAACTCGAGAAATTACTGATATTTCAACATTACTATGTCGTTTGGTCAACTCATGCTTTCAGATATTTGATTTAATATTAGAAAATTTTCAAGGTTTTATGAAATAATACAATAAAGAAACAATTTTAATTTATATTTTCATTTAATTCATTGGTGACACTAATAAACGTGAAGTATTTAATTTGTATAGTAAATTCATCTCTGTATACTACACTATCCTACAGTTCAGATTGGCGATATAAAATGATTGTAATTCTTTTCGAAAACCGAAATTTCATTTTATTCTTTTACCTTGTGGAATTTAAATGTGAACGCATATCAACGCGAGCTGAAATTATTCTGTTTCTTATCTTTATAGGGAAAAATTTTGAAGCTTTCCGCAGCGCGAAGAGAGAAACATCATTGAAAAGTTCTTTTTTATTCCAATAAAACTTTGGTAACTTTGTAACTTGCATAATACTGTTTCGATGCAAAATAAAAGTAAAGCTGCCTAGAAGAAAGACTCTTCCAGGTTGTATAAAAAGGAAATTTAATATCTTTTTGTGAGGTGACGTAGCTGTAAACTGTACTGAAATGTCTGATCATAAACGAAGTATGCAGGAACGAAGTTTCCTACACTAGGACGCTGTAAAAATATACTTCATTTTCAAGCAAAGGAAACAAAGCTTTAGGAATAAATGGCATAAACTTCAAAGTTTATTACTGTTGTTAAAACTAATTTAGTGAAGAAGCGAATTTTTATACTATTGGATAATAAGAAATTTTACCAACAAATGGTTTGATGAAATTATATAGTAACACCTATATTACTACCCGAACTAAATAATCCTCAAACGCATAAGCAAATCTTTGTCACTTCAAGGTTTAGATATATATTTGCAAAAATTTGATTCTAGTTAATATTTTATGAGCATTTTGGATTTAATTTTCTTGATTATGTTCATTACATGTAATTAAAATATGTTTTAGAATTACTACAAACTCCACCGTGGTGGCACCGCGAGTACACGGATGAGTTGCTGCCGGATAAGTAAGCAGGAACTCGCTTCTTCTGGGGGTATAATAATGGTGGGGGGTTGTGTTACCTCCCTCCAATCATAGTACGTACCTCCGTCGGAAATGGTCGGGCCGTGGCCGGTGACGGGCTACTAGGACTATGACTTCTGTGCTCGAGCTATTGCAAGGGTGTCATTTAGTACCCCGAGTGCTTCGGCGTGACGGGGGTAACACGGTTTGCGGTTAGAATTACTACAAATAATTGAGAATTCACTATTTGTTTTACAAGAATAGGCAATTTAAACACATTTTATCAACTTTCGAAGAAAGTTTAGACAAGTATTTCAAATTCATACACCACTTCAACGACTACAACTTCGATCATGTTAGTTGTTTTGTATATATCATATCTTCAGAAATTCTATTTATAATTCTCTTGCCTTTACATATTAGGTCCCTTTATATAAATGGCTTTAAAGACTTTAATGCACATGTAATTTCTTAGCATAAATATATATTTTATCATTTGGAAATATATTTGACATGTATCTATTTCTTGCTAGATTTCGTAGAATTTTTAATAGCCCTTAAAGTGTAGAATGATTAAAGGAATAATGATTTTTTTTATTTAATAGCTTTCTGTACGAATTTTATTATCAAATATTTTTCAGACATTTATTGACTATTGGTACTGAAAAAATAATGGAATCAAAAATATTTTTAAAGTAATCAAAATTTACTAAGATTAAGCAACACTGAAGAAATAAGAAGGCAAAAGATAAGAATATTAAAAGGATTTTCTAAAAATATCTGATAAATGTATGTTATTAAGAAAACATTAATTACTAAAAGTTATTTAAAATGATAAAAAGCATAAGTATCGGGACACTCCTTAATAAATAAACTAAAATGCACATTAATTTAAAGTAAGTGTAGTTTAGACCAAATTATATTTCGGTGATAAATTTTATCTCTTTCATGGAATATTTAGTTTAAAAATGGTCTTTTTCTCTTGCTGTACTCATTAGCAGATCAAGTTTCTCTTGATTCCGAACTTGGATTTAATATATTTTTTTGTTTCCGTCAGCTTCGAATTAGCAAGGTTACACTGTTCATAAAAACTGGCACGGCATTCTATAAAAATCTATTATTTCAATACCCTAGCCTTCAACCGTCCCGCGGATTCAATCAACTAGCTCCGAATGACCAGTCCGTTCACAAAAATAACTAAATTCTCCTTTTAAAACTTGTGCAAAATATGATTGAAATTGTGTTGCTAGTGAGATAGCTTTCATGTCTCCAAAATCAAGTGCCTCGCATTCAATAACAAAGGAAAGAGCAGCACTAAGAAACAGTATAATAAGTGTAAATATAAGTAAGGGGTACGCAGTCGGGTAAGAGTACGCAAGGATTTTTTTCCCTGCTGGCAACAGTGCAAGCAGAAGCGAGTGTGATCATATCAACACATGTGTTTTCAGCTCTCTCAAGAGACCGCCATTATTATTTTCATCCTTGCTGTCTTTTATTTATCAGGTAATATATGATTTCGTTATGTTAGCATGTAATTTTTCTGTGAAGAAATCTTTAATTTTTTTGTAAATAAAGCACTAATGCTTGCTTTCAAAGTAAATATCATTATGAGGTTTGTTCCCTTCCGAACAACGAGGCCACATTAGAATTTAACTTTAATGAATGCTACGGTCATCTTTTGACGATTTAGAGAAGCAATACATCGGCGGCTAAGAGTACGCACATACCAGATATGCGTACTCTTTTCCGTTCTGTAATTTGAAGCAGCCATTCCAATAAAACTTTTCATTTTATTATTATTAAATAATAATAATAATAATTATTATTATTATTTAAAAATGAGATTGGGAACAATATTTTATGAATTATGGGATTAAATTTTATGATTTTTACTATTTTTATGTATTAAAAATTATGATTTCTTAATTTCGGAAATAACAATATTTGAATTAGGATATTTTTAGGCTTTTTTATTACGAAAAATAGTGCGTTTGTAATTTTGTACGTTTCAAAGGTTTAATAAAGTTTCTATTCGGATTATAATGAAATAAATAAAACGTGTATTTATTTAAAAATTCGTCTTTAATTTCCAATATTCAGCGCAATGGGGAACTTCAGCATTTTTTAAAAACACATGAAAGCCATCTGTATTTGTAGAAAAAATCATTCTAATTTCAAATATGCAAGTGAAATTTTACAAAAAAATTTATTTATTTAAATATTGAGAGCGAAAGATGCACTGAAATAGCAGGAATCATGATGCAATCCGAAACGCACTCTCATTGGCCGAGTAGAATCTGACGTAGAGGGTGCCTTCCTTCGCATACTTCTCTTTCGCTAGTTCTGTATTCTGCTTTGAATCAAGGCGTTTGTACCAGCTAACATTTTAAAAGTGAAGTTTTTAGCTTTTCTACTATACAGCGTTCAATTTCACAATGGATATTGGTTTTGTACAAGCTAAATCGGATAATTTGAGACTCTTCCGCGAATCGTATCGTCAGCCCTTTATTTGAAAATGCCTTGAAAGAATGTGTATCTCTCTGAATGCAACAGATTTTCCAACAATCAGCACTCAAATGTGACACACTATTCTGTAGTATTTTTATGGATCTCTTTGAAAGCTTCGGAACAAAGCAAACTACTCACTTTCTATCAGTAAAATCCTGATCGCTTACTTATTTTATTACAAGGGAAGGAATACAAATGTTTTGTCAGTACATGTGTCTGTAATTATTCAGTTCCGACAAAGAAACTGGACACAAAACGCCGGCTCGTAAATTATCTCATAAGAAAAGTTGTTTTGATCTTCCCTTCAGTTACCGGAACAGGGCTCTATACTATACAGAAAAGGATTCGCCCTAGGAAAAACGGATAGATTTTCGAAACCATCAAGCAACAATAAATTGCAGAGGGGCCCTCGGGCATTCCGAGAAGACGCTGCGATTTCTGTTGCACAAGCAAGAACGGAAAGATTTTGCATGATGTATTAAATTTCGTATGCCTACAGAAAAAAAAACAGGAATTTATTTATTTCAGAAGTTCCGTTCAAAATAATTTCTGGTACGGCATTTTTTTAAAAACACACCTATGTCTTTTAAAAATTAATTTTATTTTATATAGTTTTATTTTACTACGCTTTATTTTACTATATAAATTATTTCCTTTGTACTATTATTAATTATAAAATACTAGTTTATACTAATTAATATAAAATCTGGAAAAAATAACTTATATAAAGAAATACACTAAAAAATTAAAAATGATAAAACTGTAACCACTTTCGTAAATTGCAAAAAAAAAGAAAAGATACGAACAAAGTATCTGTAAGTAGTAAGCCTTCTTTACTGCAAAGTAAGTTTTTTTCTTCATGTTAGTTAATTTTTGAATTATATAAAAAAAACTATATAAATTTATAAAAATATTCAAACCAGACCAAATGCGACTGATCTAGGAATTAAAGTGCTGCCATCAACAAACTCGAGATGCACGATGAGATAAATTTATCCTACCTTCTCTCAACTATAATAATTGATGAGCAAACTAACTTTTGAAGACTAATTTTGATTTTAATGCATTCATTGAATATAAAGAATTTATTTTGAATCAAAAGTTAATTCTGCGAATTATTTTGTTGAACTACAAATGAAAACGAATTTTATTATAAAAAAAGTCGCGAATTTAAACTAATTTTTAAGATATTCTTGTTGATTTTCAATAGTACTGCTAATTTTTTAAAAAATATAAGAAACATTCGAATATCCATTGAAAAAATTTATGCTATAAATTAACATGAGCAAATTTAAAAAAAAAAAAAAGATATCTTAAAGAAGGTGGTATCTTCTATATTTTTACCCTTTGAGGGGCAATGACTCTCAAAGGGTAAAAAAATAAATTCCATGTAATCAAATGGGAAAAAACTAATTAACTTTAACTATTTGCTTTAAAATATCTTAATTTTTTGCTGCTAACCTTACCTTATACTTCTTTTAAAAACAAAAAAGATATCGAATTCTGAATTTACCGTGCTTCATGATATACAATTTTAATAAGTATAATATAGATTAATAACTCACATCAAAATGATCTCCACAGACATGACGAACGCTGCTTGCTGATAATTCCGGATTTAGCCTCGGATCTCTCTTCATCGCTTTACACCACTTTTTGCTAATAACATAATTTTTTGGCACATTGATAAATAATTTATCGGGTGCCGTTACAGTTGTATTACGACATTTAGGAACAATACAATACTTGTATCTTTCCGACATTTTTTTATCCGATGCGATAGTCGGAAAGTATAGAAAAAAAGAGAATCTCTATAGAGCGCGAACGGGAAGGAAGAGTGTTTCTCCCCCGTCTGGCAATTTTGACGTCAGACCCGTTTCCCGCCAAAATGGATCGTTTTTCCCTCGTTTTCTGAGAGTCGAACTTAGATTGCAAATTTAAAAAAAACAAAACTGTCTAGAAATTTTTTTTTAATGTGATTGTTCGTTTCGAAGCATTTTAAATCGATTTAAATTATAAAAAAAAAATGCTGAAGTTCCCCATTGAGGCTGCAGAAGAGATTAACCTATAATTATGAAATTTTGTAAAGGTGTTGTTCTTAATAAATAGTAACTGTTCAGCACAACCGCAAACCAATCAACGAAATCTGAGATTTTTTTACTAATTTTTGAATTTTAACCATTTTTAGTCCAATTGTCCCAACTTTCTGCCCATTGAGGCGATAGAAGATATCAATTCAGAATTATAAGATTTTACACACTTTTTAAATATAAGAGTTCGCAACTTTCCCGCACTACCGCAAAAAGATCTAAGAAACTTCGAATTTTTCGGCCCGCGCTAGTGCGTACTCTTGGCCTCACGTCCTGCGTACTCTTACCCGCCACGTCGGGTAAGAGTACGCATTTGGCATTTTTTCCCTTGTGTTTCGTAATGTATATTTTTTTAAAGTTAAAATTTTCATTTTTTGCACCCTTCTTTCTAAGTTCATAAACTATGATTCAGTATGATTCGAGGCTTTAACTTTTCAATTCTCATTTTTATTACGAAAATTCCACTAGGTGCGTACTCTTACCCACCTTTCCCTTACTGTATAGAGTGTAATTATATGTTTTTTTGTAATAAAATTCCCATGTCTTACCTATTACCCCGTTCAGTGACTGCAATGGTAATTTGTAATGGTTTGAAAAATAGCGCTCTGTTCTGCACATAAAAGCTTTAAGTAATACTGTTTAACGGATTAAACTACTTTATGAATATAGTGATTTATTCAAGAAAGAAAAAAAATTATCCTATTCCTACATTCATTAAAATATTTAACTGATAAAATTTCAGTATAATATTTCAACAGTATGTTCTTTTATTAATTTCAATTTTTTTCGAAACGAACAATTCAATTAAGTATATAGGTACAAAGAAGTTCACTCATTACCGTTTCTTTATTTAATTAAAACGTAATAGACCTGTAGATGAGAAGATCAAGTATGGGCTTTAACGTTAATGAATGCATGTTTTATGAATGGATTTGTATCTGCCTACGTTGGAAATAGATTTTTGGACAAAATTCACTAATTTCTTTTATGGTTTCAGCTTAAAGCTTATACTTTGGAGTTTTCAAAACTGTTTTTATTTTATTTCCTCGACACCCAAAAAGAAAACTAGTGTCTATTTTGGAAGCCTCGAGAGCTGAAAACCAGAAAGGAAATAAAATGATTGGGAAACAATGTTTAGTATTTTTAACTTTATAATTAATATTGTCTTTAATTTAGTGTTTATTACAATTAGTTATGTCTTTTGAATTATTTTTTAATGTTTCCAGAAGAGAGTTGGGTCTAGTTTCAGAAAATTAAAAAACAAACACAAAGGTCTGGGAGGGAAGAGAAAGCTGATAGACAATTTTATTGTTAAACTTTAAAATCATTATGGAAAGGCTATAAGAAGCAACACAAATAACTTAGATTCAATGCCAATCTCTGCACTGGCAACATTTTTTTGACGGGCACTGGCATTTGGCACTCGCTTACCTGCAACAAAGTTGCTCGGGGAAAAAATAAATGTGCTAAAAAGAGTAAAATTACCCAGGAGGCGAAGAAAGAGAGTGCAATGTATAAATGTGGTGAATATTAAATTAATTACTGCATAAATTTATATTAAAAAATGTGTTTTGTACTTTAAATGTGTTTCTCTCAAAACCGAAAGTTTAATAAAATTTCCAAACCTGTGACATGATTTCTCAAACACATTTGCGATACACTTTTCAAGCTTGGTATGCAGATTTTATACGTCATTATCTAGAATATGTACTAGAATAATACCAAATTCATTTTAGTTTTGAATTTTACAGCCTGTTATTGTGTTGATAGTTTTGAAAATATTGGGAAAATTCTTTTTCATTTATTTCAGAAACGTATAGAAATTTTAATTTTTAAAATTTCCATTAGTCGCTAGTACATTCGATAGAAAAACGTGTTTGGAGTATCCCAACATAATTTATTTGAAATTTTATACATATAAATTTTTTGTAACGTGCCACGCGTTTTCGTAAATTTTTAACCCTTTAACAACGGAACAGCTTTCCTCGCCATTCAATGATAAGCATCTGATCGGCCGACACCGCCCCAACTATCATTATAAGGTTATATTTCATTCTAAGAAAATCTATGATAATTGAAAAATTGTTTGTTGCTTAAATAAAGGTTTTTATGCAAATATGATTATAAAATGTGATTTCAATATTTATTTTAATGATATTTTTCAAAATGGTTTCCGAATTTATGCGGGTACTTTAACACAATACAAAAATCTAATCGCAATGCATGCTTGCTTAAAATTGAAATACGTGCCAACTGTGAAAAAATAAATTTAAGTTTCATTCCTCAAAAAAATCTTACTTATTGTCTATCTGAGACAAATCTACTTATTCGTTCTTTGTTAACGCCTACCAAGGAAATAGATTTCTGTTACTGAATAGATCTGACAAGCTAATACCCAAAAATAAGACTTCCATTGTATGCAAATTCCATGTTAAAGCAAAAGAAACAGAAAGAAAGATATCCGCCTCAAACTACGCATTCAATCAGTCGAACATTTACTTGTTGTTATAAAAAAAAAATATTGGTTTTTGAGGGAAAAAATTGTGTAAGATTTGCAATTCCAATGATAAAGAACTTGGGCGAGTCCTTCAATCATTCTTAGAATTTTGTTAGAATATCTTTGGATCCGTGTCCTGCATACACTTCAAATGTTTTTGTATACATTTTTAACGTATGAAAAAGTATTCAGAAAAATATTTGCATTTGCTTGAAGTAAAGGATTTATTCAGAAGAAATGGATGTTATTCTTTTAGCAAATGAAACAAGTTTCTTATATAAATAAACATATATAGATACACTCGCTTATGAAACTATAACGTAATCTTAGATTTTTAAATCACAGTTTTTGCTTTAAAAACGAAGCAATTTGTTTTTCTGAAATCTTAATATTTTTTTTAAAAATAAAAAATTTAAAGTCAGGTTTGACTTAATATTAATGATGTAAAGCATAGTAATACAAGCTAAGAAATAAAAAAATATATTACATAATTAAGATTTTCTTTTAAAAAGTCATTTAACTTTAACGAAATTGAGGCAAGAGAAATTATTTCGTGAAATAAATTCTCTGAGATTCACACTTTTTATCGGTTCACAACGTTAATAAAGGCGACAAGAAAGAAAATAGCTGAGCAAATGCTGTAATTAGAATAGTGGTGCAGATAATATTCCACCAATATAGTAAACGTCAATTTGACAAAAAAAATAAATTAAATATTTTAATCGACACATTCAAAACATGGAAATTTTGAAAATAGCAATATCTGGTGTATATGTTCGATGAAATTATCCAAACTATAATACGAAAATAATGGAGTAGCTTAAAGTAAGTAAAATAATTCCTTTAGATTACATATGACTTGAAAAAGAAGTTTAAAATAGTTGTTTTTATTATATAACTTTAACTTTTACATGAATACTTTGTCCGTGGATATCTCTCAAAGTTTATTTAGAATTAAAAAATGGTTATGCTATGTAATGTAATAAGTTGCAAATTTCTTTTAGTCTGGATGCTAAAAAACGAACAAAGCAGTTTTATTTTCAGAATTAAAGATGTTAAAATATTTTACTTATTTTTGAATATAATTCTTTTTTCTCCTTCTTTTTAAGTTTAAATTAAAAGAATGCTATGGTATAACACTTGTATTCAAATCCGAAATATTCTATTAAAAAACTTTAAAAAATATTTGGTTCCATGAGAATGTTAGTTAAATATTATATCTCTTTATTTATATTAAGCTGTACCGGTAGAATGAGTCTTTTATTATTTTCCATGTAAAATGATCAATCATATATAACACATATTCCTTTCTTATGACTTATTGCCTTTGATCACGAATTATTCAATTAATTATTATAGCTTCAAATTATATTAGGACTGTATTTCATGTAATTACAGATTATTAATCAATATTAATATTGCGAAATTTAATAATAAGCATCAAATTTGTGATATTGGTATCATTTTAACTTTAAGATTTATTTCGATTTATGATCTTGGATTTAGAAAATGTAAAAAAATTAACAAGAATAAGACTATTTTGAAAGTAAATTAATTTCAAATGACCACAGATGATGGCTGAAAGATTTAATTTTAGATATTTTCATGTGAGATGCAGACATGATGTGCGAATTATTCGGTCATATATATACGGCATTTACTATATAATTAGTAGCATTATAAAAAATAATATATGATCAGTTTGAAATAAGTTCAGTGCTTTGCTACTAAAATTTATGCTCTATTGTAGACTAATCATTATCAGCAAAATTGCTGAAAGTGTAATTGCTGGCAATTGTATTGAAAAGTAAAATGTAACCTTAAATTACAGAAATCACAAAACTGATTTCAGTATGTTAATATTTTAAAAACATGTTTAAACTCAGAAGTTTATTTTAGTTTATTTAGCAAAATTGAATTTGTTCTTTGTGAAATACTGTATGCATATAGTTCCAGCTCGAATACTTTGTAAAAGTTAACTTTTTGATGGTAATTAACAAATTTAAATGCTTAATTAAAGAACGAAACTGCATAATTGAATTATGGAGCACCATAATATAACTTTTCAGTGAAACGCCACATGAATAATGGCCTTTGAATGTCAGCAAAATGGTAATTATAAGAACTTTGGGGAATAGAAGTAACTTTCATTAACGTTTTTATTCGCATCCAAAATATACTATTAAAAAACTTAAAAAATATTTGAATCCTTGAGAATAATAGTTAATTATTATATCTCTGTATTTATATTAAGATATAACGTTAGAATAGTCTTTTATTATTTTCCATATGAAATGATCAACATTTAGAGCACTCATATTCCTTTCTTATGACCTATTTCCTTTGATCACGAATTTTTTAATTAATTATTATAGCTTCAAATTATATTAGGACTGCATTTCATGTAATTACTGATTATTATTCAGTATTAATATTGTGAAGTTTAATAATAAGCATCAAATTTGTGATATTAAACGGTTTTCTCAATTTACACGATTTACTATTTTATCTTACAAAACACATAGTTGTCATAGGAAACATACAAATTCATGCGAAGCTATTAAACGTTGATGTCCAAATCCCTCAACTTCGGCTGATGCAATTTTTATGAAGCCTTTTTTTCATAAAATATTAATTTGCAATATATCTTCTCGATGCAACATTCTCCATAACAAAAAAGAATATTTATAATTTATGACACCGAAAATATTACTTTAAACTTATAATCAGCTATACAACAAATAAATATATGAACTTCGTTTGTCTGGTAAACGTTGGAAAACTCAAAGTTAATTTTTAACGCTTTAAAACCATTTCATTTAGAAAAATTGTTAATATGAGTTCTACTACTAAATAATCTTAAAATTCATCCTATGATTTCAGTTTGTCAATTCTACATAGACTTGAAACACCTGTTACTATATAAAAGTCTGATATTAAAGAGTCATAAGTTTAAAAGTGTGCTTAATCTTTTCTTTACCTACAATTCAGATGCTGTGACTGAAGAGTTTTTCTTCTTATTCTCCTTAAGGAGTAAGTCGGTTACTTTAGTTGTAGAACATTCTTCTTTTTACTTTCGAAGTGGTTCAGACATTCTACTTACAGAAATTATTGGTATTTCACTCTATTCCAGTAGCTCTAAACACTGTAGGAATAGGTATGTATCTCTGTTTTACTCTCCCTTTGCAGGCATAGTTACTAGGAGTTGATAGTTAACTATGTTGAAAAGCTAAGAAATGTGATTATTATCGTTTTTTTGCAATTTCTATTTTAAAATCTTGGTTTTAAAAGCAAATGATTTCATATAGACATAATAATTAAGTTACAAATTCTCAATTTCTTTTATGATCAAAAGTATTTCATTTAGAATCTAATTGAAAGTTCCCTACACTTCAGTGCAAATCATGAAATTAGCATTGTGTTATTGGATATTACTAGATATATGCTTTTCAATGTATAAGTTGATGCAATGATTATGTATCTGAACTGCTAACAGAAAAATCTATTCATCCTAAAACTTTCTTTTCCTGTCTTCTAGACATATATTCTCTGTTTTTTGATACCATGTTAGAGATGGATGTGCGAACGGATTGGATGCAAAAGATATACGGAAATGCAGATTTTTGATGTGATGTCAGAAACTTTCGAGATGAAATTGACAGTGAAGACGTCGATAATAGTGAAGTAAGGTTTAAAGCTAGGAGGAAACACCACTGACTAAAAGGATGGACTTATATTATTTTTAGTTAAATATTTGCTTTTCTTTTAACATTGTATCAAATGAAATGCTTTTTGAAGAGTTCTTCTTTCAACAGAAAAAAAATAAATACTGCTATAATATGTATTTTGTAATATGAAAATTGTTCATATCTCCCAGTTTTGGTCTATTGCACATACCCCAAATTTTAGACCTGAATCTCGTAAAAGTATTTTAAGCTACTGATTTTTATACATAAACTAGTAGATTTGTTCCCGTCTGAGACGGGCTTTTAGACCGCAAAGCACATCTTAGAACTGATTTTCGCAGATTTACTTACGAAAGATGTAATACAAAATCTCATGCACTTTGGCAAAGTGTTTAAGAAGTAAATGAAAAAAAAGGAAAAACTGGATCGATGAATCACTTAGGTCTGACTTCTGTTCTGTTAATAACTTTACATTTAACGATTGCTTTCGTTTTATCCGACTCAAAATAATGCAAAATCCACTAACAGAAAAAATTGCACTACCAAATCTCTACTAATAACACAGGAGAATGTGTGCTGGCGCTCTACAGGGAGGACCACTGGACCTAAAGCTACGAATATTGGTACAAAAACTTTGGAAAAATATTACCTTTTCAATTATATCAATTCAATTGCTCTGCAATTTTTTCTCTAATTTTAAGAAATTTAAAAAAAATATTTTTGGCATAATTTACAACAATACTTTTCATTGTTGCAATGCAATTCAAACCGTTTTCATTGTTTAAAAAATATTTAATTGCGTGTATGTCTTTCATTGTTGAAAGTCGATGCAAATTTTTTATACAATTATACAATTTGCTGGTTCAGTTATGACGCAGACAAAAGGGGCGGTTGTTTTAAGCTCCGCTCAGCGTCACATACATCCCAGGTCTTTTCTATTATAGATAACTATTATAGTATAGAAAAACGCTTTTCTAATTCTTACTACATAGGGTATTTACTTTGCACTTGCATAAGCATCAACATCACTTATATGCGTTTTTACAATAGACACCCCAAAACTCAAATTTAGATTCCTTTCTATCCCTCACTTTTCTACTATTTTCAAAATTTAATTACTACTACTATTTAATTTAATACTATAGTTACAAATTACACTCGAACCCATCGTCATGAGTAGGCTTTGATTAAACTGGGGAACAATTTTGAACCTATTTTCTGTTGATATTGATTTTGGAGCTGCCTTTTTCTTTCTAAAATGGGCTTGCTAATTTCGGAAGTGCTGCTAGTTTTCTTCTATCAAATCAGATTTTTTTCTCTATAGCTCATACATACGCTATTACTGTAGATGGTTTGGAGGAGATATTGATCGAAAGCGAAGCGAAGTACATAATTATGGTAAAGACTATGACACCTGTTTCTCCCTGTGTGACAACAATGATGGCGATATTGTAAATGAAGATGACTCTGTTCGTAGGGGATTTGATCAACATGTGTTGAGTAATTTGGCACGTGATTTGGGAATGCCCTGTACTTCTAGCGCCAAGACAGCTTGAGAAAAAATTGCTTGAAAAAAGAACGAAATTCTCGTACTTTCCAACCAGAGAAAATGAATTTCTGTAGTATTTTAGAAGTAATATTGTCTTTGTAAAACGACATAAAATACATATTTTAATAAATAAATCATGGAAACAAAGACAATGTAATGCATATTTTGATTATTATTCAAAGTCGTTATGAAGTACTTTCTCGGAAATACACGAGAAAAGAAATCGTGGAAATTGTCCAGAAAAAGTTCAATTCCTCTAAATTGCTTGATTTCAACAAGAACATAAATGTACGTTTTCTGAACATATCAAGTACATTATCAACATTTTACCAGGAAAATATCTAAGTGCATCTCGATATGCTCCCGGAAAAATCTTGATTCCGTCACTTATGAACTAGGACAATAATTCCGCCAAGATTTGCAGACCATGGAATGAGGGTATCAGACTAGATGGGATGCACACATGCTAACTGACGATTCCTAAAGCCTTCGGTGGGATTATTCACATGTTGAACCTCCAGGAGAAGCTATAAACGCAAATTTTTATCTTTACGACTACGACTTACACACACTTTGACTGGAAAGAAGCTATATGTACTTTTTAGAAGCGAATAGTTGTAAAAAAGAATAATTTTAATTAATTATTCTTATAAAAACTTTAATGAAAAATTCTTAAATCAAAAGGTAAAATCTGGACATAAGCGATGTCTTTATATGCGTCACAGTAGTCAGTAATATAAAAATGTTTTAAATAATGTTCGGTTTCGATGATGCATTCAAATTAATTTCTTAATTTAAAAATAATAAATATCCACAAGCAACACTACTTACAATTTCTTTAAACGACATGCATCTATTTAATTAGCAATGAATAATATTTTGTATTATGAGTATAGGCTCATTTATATTTGTTAATATTATAACTTATTTTCAGAATCAGAGTGTAGTCGGAGTTGATAACACATTTCAACAAAAATGTTTTTACCTACAAATGAATTATCTATGGAGATCTTTGTGTGTTCTATTAACTTTGATACAACTAACAAGGCAGTGCGCATAACACAATTTTATTTCATGCTACCGATAATATAAACCTCTCTAAGAATACTTGAAGTTTACAGAATAAATGAGCAAAATTTGGACTTGGAAAACTTTTTCTCAGTTTTTTTAAAATTATGAAATATAGCGAATGAATTCTAATTGCGCTTCAAAAAACATATTTTTCGTATATTCAATTTATGAAGCATGCCACTGTAGCAGCCACTTTACTTATTTATGACAAAAACAACTTTTAGGGAATTTTAATCGCGTTTTTTGTATTTTTATCCGGTTTTTCAAACGATTTCAGCAATTCAAAATATTCTTTCAGTTTTTAAGTACTGTCTTATTTTGAACAAAAAGAATAAACACGATTAATTTTTCATAGATTTAAAACCATTTTTAAACTTGAAATATAATATTCTTTGAGGTTCAGCTTGCATAATTAATTATTTTCTCTGAAGCAATGAAAAAAATTTAAAGAAATAAATAAAGGAAAGCTCTTTGGATGGGCAATGAATTCCCGCAAACACGGCTACAAATAACTCAAAATAGAAAGCGAACATCTTGGCGTTTGGCAAATATTTGATGTTGTGACTTTTTATGAAAAGAGAAAATTCTCTCTTCTATGTCAGGAATTTTCGTTTTGCTTTCTATGACATACTTTTTTTAACACTTGCAACGATTCTTTGAAATTGAAGCCCTACGATTTTAATCAAAGAGCGGGAGCGGAAAGGAATGTTGAGGTACCGAGAAAGTGAAAATATTTTACCCTTTTTTTCTCAGTATTCCTTTTCAGAAATCAATTACTTTTAACAAATGCTAGTTTTTTGTATTTTGATTATTTTTGAAATTGCAGGAAGGGTGTGAAATCAGTTATTAAAGCGAATAATAGAAAAGAAATTGAATTGCTTTTTTTACTTTATTCAGGAAAGTAAATTAAACGTAATTGGATATTATTTTTACTTTTGAAAAATAATTGTAATTGCTAGCAAAAATACGCTGAATTGTTGTTTCTGTGCATTATTTGAATGAATGATGGTAAATTTTATTGAAATTATCGATATCACAAGCACTTGATAATAATTTAGCATTCTTATTTTGATCAGTTTTTAAACGCTTTTAACCTCTTAAGGACATAACCCGCATTAACTTGTGCTAAATACCATAGGTTTGAAAATAATTCGGTCCTTAAGTGGTTAATAACCAGATTAAATCAAGCGATTATAATTTTTTTCTCGATTTTGAATTTCACATCTGATCTTCAAATCTCGCTTTTTTATTTAATTTCTACCTTTGTGTAAAAAAAAACATAGCAATAATGAGTTTTAGTGTATTTAAACTGCTTTTACAATGTTTTATAATCTGTTGAAGCATAATATTATATACCAAATTATAGGGGTACAATATTTAATTATGGGTATCATACAAATTGATATTTGTTTGGGTGATCTTTGATCAATTATCCACGATTTATGCATTTATCATTGAATAGCAACTTCCAGAGAGCAAAGCATCTATTGTATTGCTTAAAAATAAAGATTGACTTTTGTTAGATAACACTACAGGGCGCAATTCCGACATTGCTTCTGCTTGGTTTTGATTTCATTTATTATTTTCACAATTGCCCGTTTAGGAGGACTCATAATCGATGCCAGACAACACATCTCTATTTAATAAGTCATTCAATAAAAGAGTGCTGTATCAGAATAAAATAAGAGTAGGTTTGTGATTCTTGACAGCCTGTGCCAGAAAAACAAAGAAATGGCAATCTTTACTAGATGCAGATTATGGATGGCAATTGAGATAAAGTAATCAGCTATGAGACCCTTCTTTCGTAATTTTGATTGCCCAGATATATGTTTCACCGATGACGTGCAACAAGGCATTTGCTAATTCAAGTTTGTAGCTGGAATGTAGACATGCTATTACAGAAACAGGTAGACAAAGATCTCTTTTTCAAAAGAAGGCATAATTTTAAAAGTGGGAATGCTAGAATGCAAATGACTTTTAAAACGCACGATCTTTCGAATTAAGTTAAAATTGGACATTATTATGGGAAGTTATTTTGATTACAGGAAGTAGGAATTAAATATTCGGTTTGACAGAAACCATCAAAGGAAATTAGAGAATATATTAATACTTACCACGATATGTCTGCTCTGAATCAGTCCTTCGATAATTTACAAAAATAATTAGATGCTACAGAAGATGACTCTAGCCGTGTGTTATGAAGCCGTGTGTGCCTAATGTGATTTATGAATTTGCAAGAGATCTAGTAAGATTACTGCGCTTGCATAAAATAAAAACAGAAGTTATCGAATGTTGATCAAAATAAAAATAATTGCCGAGACTGATAACTGCCGATTAAAACCCTTTCCGATATCTACGCATTAAATGTAACAAAATACACATCTATATTCACGACGATACGAAAAGAAAAATCTGGATGATGTACAGTATGTTGTCTCCAATATGTAAAGTATAACAAACTGCACGCTGATCGCTAAGACAATATGCTATCTTAAGAATTTTATCTTTCTAAGCTGAATTTAATTTAAAAGATAATGGAAATCTACGGAGGAAGAAAAACGTATTATAAGTAAATGTCAAAAATACTTTTTGGAAAGCAATCTCAGTATCGAGAAAATAATTCTGTCCTTGCAGAGTTTTACTGATACTCCTTTTATGTTAGAGACTTCTTGGGATTCATCAAAGATTTTGAGAAAATAAATATGCATAATGCAGGATATATGTGCTTCTGCATCTCAGGCGTTATGAAAGGATTTTGTCATATACTCTTTTTTAGATAGATCATGTGTCCTCACAGAAGAATGTATATTGGTAGTTTTGTGGAATTTCATCTGAGAATTAATTTAAAATAAATTAATTATACCCGAATTGAAAGACTCATATATAAACTGCTATAAGAATTTTTTTGTGAAATCGTCATAAAAGTTCATGCCTTGATTTCATTTTCCGCCCAAAATAAGCTTGCAGATTACTACTTCATTTTTCAGTTTTCAAAAACACGCTGAAATAAGAGTAAAAGAAATAGAACGTTAGATTTTAGGCATATTAAATACATATTTATAGTTTCAATCAGATGTTAAATCTATCCTAAAATATTAATTTATGCATTAATATAACATGATATTTTTTAAATTTAAATGTAATAAAATATTTTTGTTTGTAGACGGGAAAGCATTCTACATATAGCCAGTTTATTATGTCTTAAATCTATTTTTCGAGATCTCACGTAATATTAAAAATAACGATTCATTTATTTTAATTTTGTCATATAGCAAGCTAAATACTTGATGAAATAGATTGCCAGCTATTTATAAATATTTAAGCAAGTATTTTATATACATGTAGAAATAGCCTGAGATTTATGCAAATAAAATAGAATGTTTAGGAATACTTCAAAAAATATAAACTAAAATAGGTTGGTAACTCAATAAATTTACTCAAACTATATGAACTACTCTTACTATATGAAAAGATATCACACAATTGGTTAAATCTCAGTTAATGATTTATTTAAATGCAAAATTTATCTGCAAAGCTTTGAATATTGCTATTTATTTAGAGTAGCGAGAAAACCAAACTAATGAATGAAAAATATGCTATATACCAAATGCAGTCTTTAATGTCTAGAACGTGCATTACCTATTCCAACGAAAGTTCAGCATATATTTTGCTGCATCAATATTTTATCCCCATTCTCAGAGAAAGTACTTAACTATAACCAGAAACAGATGGCTTCATTTGTTCAACGTGCACTAAATGACTCCTATTCTGTATTAAATTATCGTTTCAGCATGATTCTCGACCATTTTATGGAAAACAAAAACAAAAGTTGTAAAGTAACGATTCACATTGTTATGGAGTTTTCCTCTTTAAACTAAGAGTAACGCTACGATATATGCACGTATACGTTTAGGAAATTTAAGTTTGATGCTAACAAATGAAACATTCATTTTCTATAATGCAAAGAAATAGTACCAAATCTGTAGTCAAACGAAGTATTTAAATTTTTTGTTGGTTTGACGAAATGACATGAGCACAATACACAATTTCAATTTTCAAAGAAATATAAAAGCCTGCATCTTATAAGAAGAAAACATATCATTTAAATAATTTAGTCTTTAAACTCGTTATTTACATATAAGAGCATATTATTTACTGGACGTTGATATGTTTTCTCACAAAAGCGCATTGAAAGTCATAGGAGAAGGAAACATTGTTATTCCTTCATAATAAAGGCATTTAACAAACTATTTTGGAAGAAATGTGTCAAATGTCTTTATTATATAAAGACATTTGACACAATTTTTATATTTACATTATAATACAGCAGTTCCTAATAGCCTCGTGCATTCAGGGCACAAATTTCCAAATGAACCTCTATTCATCAAATAAATTCAGAAGTTTTAAATTATTAACATAAGACCTCATTTCGATTTCTACATTAATCTATATTCTGTATTCTACATATGTTTATTATTTCTATTATTATTTAACATTTATTATTACATATATTTGCATTATATTTTAAGAACATAATTTTGATTTTTATTAACAATTTTTTTCAAAATTTGATTTCACCGAGTTTTTATTGTTTATAATATTATATATATATATATATATATATATATATATATATATAATTTATTATATTATATTGTTTTCTTTGGCCTTGTGCTTGGACGAAACATATACCCTCCAAGTAGTACATGCCTTTCTACAATAATACTTTTTTAGATAATGTCCAATAGCTTAAAATTATTGTACGATATATTTTTGGTATTAGGATACTAAGCTCAAAGCGTTGGTTTAAATTTCATTTCTTTGTTCCAAATGTATAAGTAATGTCGAATATATACGAATGCCTTTATCGTGGATGTACTACACGTGACATGTATAAAAACTTCGCAGAAACGTTTTGTTAAAGATATATCCAAGTTATTTCCTTCCCTATTCCATAGTGATTTCATTGCAGTGCAGAAGCTGTCTCAGTTTCAGTTTAATGAACAAGTATTATATTATTCAATTATCGAACCATATTATTTTCTTTGATCAAAGTTTTCTCATTGGAAGAGAATTTTTATGCCTCCTAATTTTAGATAAAACAACTCGGTTTATTCTTTGATAGAAACATGTCTTTAGTATCTCTTTTACGAGTGTTCTTCCATTTTATTTAGTAATAGAGTTCTCCCATAAGGGAAATCTTTCCTAATGTAAGGTGTATGTTCTCAGTCATGTAATCCTTCTTTGCATTTAGCAGCACAATATTTCTTTTCCAAAACTCTTATTTACGAACCAGCCAACTGATCCTGTAATCCTTTTTTACTACATCTTCAGATCAGGCAAATTTGTGTATTGCCTCTCTCGTTCTCTAATCATACCATAAAAAATGGTGTCTGCCATATAAAATATCATTCCTGCGTCATTTGTCCTGAAAAACCATCACCTAAGGGAGAACAGTCCTGATATAAACTGTCTTTTTCTGAAACAAGTTGCAGGGCAAACGATAAAGATTTTAGAGGCTGCTCTGGGGACAGATGTGCGACAAGGGTTACTTTTCCGAAGGGACAGGTACAAGTATAAAAGAGCAGGGAGGTTTAAGAAATTCTTTCGTCCACGTAAGCAGGTGGAAGGATTTTATTTTACTTTATTTGCAGTGTTCGAAATTCGCTTTTCTCACTCCCTAGATAAGATTAAGGGATCGTCGAGATCTTCTGGGGGCTGTATAGTTGTATACATTCGAGAATTTCGAAATGCAAAGCAGAGAAAGAATCGCTATCTTGAATTCTTCGAATCTGGGTATACAATAATGAAATAGCTCTAATTGTCTAGAAAAAAAATTAAATAATATTTTATGTTGTTTTATCTAATCTAAATGTAATAAATTTTATTAATTGAAAGAAAAAATATATTCATAGAACGTTAGTTTATTATGCCTATTTTGCTGCTAATTAACCTTACGGATGTTTTAAGAGCTATGTTTTCACATATAAATGGGGTCTTCAAATTCTAAAGCAAATGTTCGATCGTCATTTTCAATTACTAGAATTCAAATGCATAAAAATTAAATAATTCCTATAGTTAAAAATTGTTTAAATGTTACTTTCATTTTAAATAAACTAAAACCAGTTCATTTTATCAGCTAAATCCATTATTAGTAGATTACTTTAAAAAATTCTTTTGTGGTTATTTTAAAAATATTTAAACTCCCTACTGAGATAAATTTTCATTTCTAATTTATTACATTATAATATAAGATAGTTTTGTGAAATTTTAAGAATATCAATATACCTGACGATCTTCAATCATTTCTGCAGTGTTTGTCTATGATATTTTTCAACATCAACAATGCCGTTATCTCTAATAAATATGAGATAGTGTTTGGAAGCGTTTAGCATTGTTCTTCAAAATTTTTTTATCTTAATTTTCATTTAAACACTGTAGATCTACTTTCCAGAGTATTCCTCTATGGTAATATCTATATGCTATTTTTCAAAATGAAAATACAAGAATAATACTCGTATAATATAATTGATTATTAATTATACAAGTCTTAATCACCAATCGAAAATTGTCCGGAGTGAAATAATGGAATAGCCCAGAACCAATGGAATTGTCCTGAGTTGAAAATAAGCCATAATTTTTCTATTGATTTGTTTTTAACCAATGTAGTCATTGATTCTCAGATAACATAAATAACATTCGGATTTAAGGAGATAAACAGTATAAAATCATATTTAAGTTCAGAATTCAAACATTGATTCTTTATGAAGAAGTTTATTAACCCTTCGTATGGTGCGGATGTTATATGCATTATGATAGGAGTGGAGATATCTCATATCAAATACTTTTTATATCTCCAGTGACTTAATCATTTTTAATTGAATATATTAAAATATATTTAACTTTTTACATGTTATATTAGATGCATAATGCTGCAGAAACATCCCCCAGATTTTTGCAATTTTTGCTCATCGCAAAGAATGAATTTATTGGAAACCATCGTGAAACAGTAGAAAAGTCTAGCATTTCTCACGCTGCTTTTCGACAATCATTCATTATGACTATCAAAGTCATATTTTAGCATTAAATTACATTATCATACCATTTTAAATATTTAAGTACAAAATAAAGGAAAACACTCGGTTTAGTTGCAGCGATCCAAAAGACTTGTGAATTGAAGCCAAAACTTCAAAAATATCCATTCCTCGAAGGTTTATAACAACAGCCAAAAAGACATGAAGTATTGCCAAATGATTTCAGGAACAGTTGTAAATTATATTTGAGTGATGTAAGAAATAGCCCGCGCCTAACGGATGCTTAAAATTGCTGGAGCATTCTCTATTTTTGAATATTTGTTTAAATTCTTTGTGAAGATTTTATTCCCAATGATCACTAAGGATAAGAAATCAAAAAGGGCATCTATAGCTTATGCAGATATATACAGGACGTCCGAAATGTATTTTTACACTTTTAAAAAATAAATAAAAATGAACAAACAATGATACGCACTTACGTTTTTTTATGTTCCGTAAAGAAAGTATCAAAGTCTTTTGTGCAATGATTTATTCCACGATTTCAATGTGCGCACCGTTAGTCGAAAACAACACATCGAGTTTATACAAGATTTCTAACCACGTTCGATGAAGCGTTGCAGAATCAACAACAGTCTGGAAGGCCGCTGTAATTCCACTTTTCAGCTCATCAGTTTCACGAATTGGAGATTGGTAAACTATGTTTTTCACGTTTCTCCATAAAAAGAAGACCAAAGGTGTTATGTCTGGAGATCTAGATGGTCACGGTATTGGAGCCCCTCTTTCAAACCAAAACCTGGGAATTTTTCATCTAAAACTTTTCGCACTTCCAAACTGGTGCCCTATCCATCTGGAAAATTTTATAGGGTTGCAAATCCTCTATTTGAAGAAATGCGAAAATTTCAAGTATATCAAAGTAATTGTCAGAACGGAAAGTTACTTCCGAGAAGAAAAAATGCCCTATAAATCGATCATGCAGTAAATCACACCACACGTTTAATTTATTGCTGTCTCTTGCTTGCTCCAGTACGGCATAAGGATTTTCTAATCCCCATATTCGAGTATTGTGTCGGTTAATAATACCTGATACATGAAACGTTGCCACATCTGAAAACATTACTCATTGTAGTAAATTTCTATCATCATCCTCCATTTCTTGTAACATTTCTTCTGCGTATGTTCGACGTCGAGGCTTATATTCAGGCTTTAACTCATGCAATAATTGAAGTTTATACGCTTAAAGACGTAAGTTTTTATGCATTACATCATGCACAGTTGATCCCGGTATTCGTAAATGCTGGGTCACTCTGCGAATCGATTTACGATAACTACGACGAACAGTTTCTAGAATTCATTTAATGTCATCAAAGGTTCTGCCAGATTTTGGTTTTGTTAACTCGCAACCTGTCTTCATAAATCTTCCATGAAATTCTTAAATTGTGAGACTTGAAGGTGGACTTCGATTCTAGGTAGTCTGAAATTTACGCTGCACCTGTGTTGCAGATTTAAATTGGATGAACCATGTATCAACTTGCACTTGTTTTTGCGGTGAAGTCATTTTGAAACGACAATGTTGCAGAACATTGGCGTAGCGCCATCTAGTTTACACTTCATTGAAAAAACTTTCAAATTTTCTTTATGGAACACGAAAAATGGTGCATATCATTGTTTTTATTTTTAATTATTTTTTAAAAGTGTAAAGATACATTTGGGACACCCCGTATAATTAAATAGCAATTTAAAATAACATGATACTATTTTTAAATGTCAAAAACGCTCTATTAAGGATTCTTCAGAAACAATTGCAATTTCTCTCTTACCTTCCTATTAAATAACATGTTATTTTTGGAGGACCCTAGTATTGTCATGACTTTCCTTTGGAAGTTAAGATCTTGTTTTCTAAGTAGATAATGGTTTAATTTGCTCAAAGCGGCTTATCTGAGGAACTAATTCGGAACGTATTCTTTTGGAAAGTACAAAAATTAAACAGATAATTCCTAAAATCGGCTTCGATCATTTAATCACTTTCGAACTTTCTATTGTTTCTCAGCAATGTTTGAGTCTTTAAATTAACTGTTAATTGCAATCCAATTTGCCCCTTTGTTCTCTGTTTCCTAATAATTATATCTTTTTGAACAACACTAATTCCCTTCTTGTGTTTTTTATTATTTCATTGGTTTGACGAATCTTACGAACCGTTTCTGTTCTTTCATTTTAAATCGCTGAATTGCTAATTAAAGCATATGATAATTGGAAGAGTCATGTAAAAATCTTATACAAACATCAGAAATTAATTTCCAATAATTCGCAAATATTTCGTTTGAAAGTAGTTTTTTCTTGAATTATTTTCTCTGTATACGGAAGTATAGTACTATTTATTAGATTTAATTTTTTGCAGCTTGTTTTATTTACGTTAAGGAATAGAATTCACATGTAAATGGTCTCTAAGCTATTTTGGTCCCAATTTATTTTAATTCTTCATGCTTAGTGTCTTTACTTTCAACCACTTTTCATCACAGACCTTAAAAGAAATAAGTTATTGTGGATTTTGAAACATAAGCGTTACTGTAATGTTAGTAAGTTTTATTAAAAATTACATAATTTGCAGCGGTATAAAAAGATATTGTTTCAAATATGATAAAATTCACTGAAATATACCTGGAAAGGGGACTGGAAATTTTCCCTTCTCTGCTATCCCAGAACAGAAACAATCCGTTTTTGAACAGAGTAGTGATTTGGATAAAAAGTGGATCTTGTACGTTAATCGTCGCCTATCTACACATCAGATGTATGCCGATGAAGCCTTGAAACCAAATCTCGATCCGAAGAATATAATGGCGATTGTTTGGTAGTTTACAACTCGTGTTATCCGCACTGCGGTTTTGAAAAGTTATGAAAATTGTAATGTAGAGGAATACTGCACGCAGCTTCATAAAATGAATACAAAATTATAAGATACAGCCTAGATTCGACATAAATGAAGATTCACTGCTTCATGACAACGCGAAATAACACATTTTTAGTATAACTATCCCAAAAAGTGTGAAGCTGGCAATGTGAGACTCCTCCTCGCCCTCCGTTTTGCCCAAATATTTCGCCAACAGTATATTACTTTTTAAAGTTGCAGATACATTTTTTGGCAGGGAAGCATTTTAACAATGAAGCATTCTTCAAGAACGTGGAAACAATTGTGGAGTTTCTATGTTCCAGAACGCTGAATTTATTTGTTACTAGCGTCAGTGCTCTGGTATCTCTATGGGAGTGATGCATTGCATCTAGTGGTGTCTAGTTTGCATAAAAAACTGCCATTTCCATACAATTATTGTTGTTCGAAATGTATCTCACAAATCCAATATTTCATTAGCAAGAGCCTAATGATCCTATATAAGCATTTACTATCACAACTATTTAGGAGTGTAAACAATATTACTTACTAAATTTGTTTTCTTTTCAATTAATAAAATACTTTGATAATGAATAAATTTTCATTTTATTCAATAGTTATAATTCTTAAAATTTAGCAAAATTAATTAATTAAATTTTGACTAAAATAAAAAACCTTTGAAAATGACCTTTTAGTCTTTAATCATAATAATGTTAACTTCATTTTTAGTTGCTATCCAAAAGAACTCAAATGAAATAAAACTAATAATGAATTAAACAAATGTAATTTTTTGGATCTAGAAATTGAAATCGGGAATTCAGATATTTTGGTTGGAATATATGACAAAAGAAAGGAATTTAATTTTAAGGCCATTTCACTTTGCAACTTTCAGACAAATCTTGATTTTAAAATTATTAAGAACTCTATTTATTCTCAAATTAATAGGATTAAACACATCTGTAATAACCACTCTTCTTTTGTCAACGCCCTAGGTAATTTAAATAATAACTTAAAGGATAACGGATTCCCTTTTTGTTTCCTTAAAACTTGATTTTTTTAAAATTAGTTTTTGTTCTCCTGTGAAATAGTTCAAATTTTCATTCATAGATGGAGCTACTGGATAGCTTCTAGATCGTTGATTGTTTTGTATCTATTGCGTCACTTTTCTGCTTGGCTTGCTTCTGAAAGAAGGTAAATTTTTATCTCTTTCTTTTGATTATGGATTAAAAAAATTTTGGATTTATGTTCTTTATTTGGTGGCCGGACAAGATTCAGACCACAGGAAGAAATAAATTTTGACTTTTTGTCGTTCCTTTCCACAGAAAATCTTGTTCCTTTTTGAACTAAAAATGGCGTGTGGTTTCTGATGAGTGAGCCATTTTAGTTCCTTTTCATTTTGAATAATTTCTTAACAAATTGTTCTAAGTATTGGTAAATTTTGGTTTCTCTATAGTTCTGGTTGTATTTTTTTAAAAAATTCTGTTGAAGCAATTACTTTTTGCTGCTGCGTTTGCACGCAAAAACGTCTATTGTTTTCATTATTTTTCATTTTATCATTGTTTTCTTTTAATTTGTTTTCTTTTAATTTAAATTTCTTTTATTCATTTTATTCAGTCATTTAAATTTATAAAAATATTTTAGTAGCTATTCCTCGGTTCTCTAAATTTACAATCAGTTTGTACAAGATTAAGTTTATTAAGTCTTACCAAATTTCACTCGGCATTTTGGTCATTCAAAATAGCGATAACATTAGTAATAGGGCATAAATATTATAGAACTTCAATAAAGCATTATGTACATTTTGGTTAGGTGTAAATTGAAGACTTTGTAATGTATTAAAATTACGAAATATTATTGCAGTTTTATTGTTATACCCCAAATATATAATTTTTAATTTATGTTAACTTCTAAGCATTTATAAAAATCAAATTATGTTTGAAATTTCAAAATCTCATTAAAGTTTTGCAGTTGGTGATTGAAATGAAGAAATGAAAATATACTATGCTGAGTAAGTCTTAGTAAAACATTTATTTTAAAATCTAATGAAAATTTAAAATTTCCGTTTAAAAAATTCTAAATGTTTTAAATCTAACCGCAATGGCGAAAGTTCCAAAAAATATCCGCTATTAAGTTATTTCATGGTTTCTGAATTCGATTTACCTGAAGCATTTATTTAAAATAATTCTTTTAACAAAAATTAAAAAGCTAAATCTGAATTCTGATTTTTTCACTTTCTTTCTTAAAGCCCAATTGACTAAAATAGTTCTTCTAATACCTTGTATATATCCCAAATTTTAAACTGAGAAGCTGTGCATGTCTTTGATGTTTATTTTCCACAAATTACACAGGTCTGCAATAATAAGATTATCTTAAGAATAATTACTGTTTTTTTATAGTTATTTAGATGCTAATAATGGAAAAATAATTAAAAAATTCCATCACGTACAGATTTGTCACGCATCACAGGTCTAATATATACGTATTGTGAACGTTTAAAAGTAACATAATATGATTTGTATGAACTTATTAAACATATTTATAGAATTTAAATAATAATATATAAACCATAAAATTCCACCAGTACAGATTTGTCACGACTCACAGGGTCTAATATATACATTATTGTGTACGTTTTAAAAGTAACATAATATTATTTGTATGAACTTATTAAACATATTTATAGAATTTAAATCATAATTTGCTCTAAATAAATTCTATCCATGAAAGAATAATCCATTAATCATTGATTTCCTTCTGAACTGGTAAGCTGTCTGTTAAACAGAATAGTAAGGCCAGAGAAAAGTTAACACCGGATCACTAGCCTCATGGCGCATGTCTGCCCCCTTCCATCTCTGCAAATTTTCCTACTCCCCCCATCTAGTCTCAGTCAGTCTTTCTTAGATCAATTACATACACTTGTGTAAATTTCCGAACGAGTAGAAGTGATTTTTACTTTTAGCTTCCATCGCTATTGAGAGAAATAGCTTCCAGAGGATGTGTTAATTTATCAGATTGTTTCTGCTACTTTTGTGGTAATTATACAGTAAAAAAAAACAAAGAAACATTTCAGATTTTGTGGTAAAAGTGTATTTTGGTTATTTTGCATGAAAATGGGGATTAAGATAAAAACTTGGGTCCCCCACGAAGTTTTTTCCCCATTTGTGTAGGAACATTAAGGCAATGGTTTCAAGAAAAATACAACACTTTCGGATTTTTTATACCAACTGTTTGAAGGCAGTCTATAATTCATACCTATGATTATTATTTTTGTACATGCAATGTGAAAAGTTTTAATTAAAGAGCAAAAGGATGTTTTGTCATTAAATCCCATCTGCTAGACATTCTGTCCCCCATGCACCCAGTGCCCAGTATAGTGGCTTCATCCCCAAATACCGTATCAGATAAAATTGGGCTTTAAGAAACAATTTGTTAAGGAGATACCAGAACAAGAAGAATGTTTTAACACCGTTATGAATGGTTTCAAGGTTTATCCGAAGCAATGTTGAAGGAAGGGATATTTATAGGACAGGACAGAACTGATTTAGAATGAAAATGTTGGGCTCATGGTAGAAACAAACGAGAGAATAGGAAGAAATCGGTGAAGCTAGTAGTAACTAGCTTTCTCGGAAACCAAAAAACCTGAACTTTGGTATCTTTTGTAAAAGAAATGTTAGCAAATTCCAAAATATTAGCGTGTAATATGAGCTTAAACTTCATTTTCTCCATTCGGAACTGGACTATTTACCTGGAAATTTCGATGTAATCAGTGAGGAGCAAGGTGAAAACCTTCTCCATGGCATAAATAATATGGAAGGATTATATCAAGTAAGATGGCATTTCAACATAAGAGTCGAACACTGCTAGAGTTGAAAAGAGACAATCCTCGAGAAGTTCCGTAGAAGAAAAGCATAAAAAGATTTGAGGAAAAGAGAAAACGCTAATGCAATTGTTTGTAACTTTTTCTATAGAATAACTAATAATTTAAATCATAACAAAGATAGGGTGTAAAGGTAATATATGCGTTTATCAGAAGATAAATCAGAAGTAAATATGTCAAAATATTTTGATTTGAGTCATTTCACCCAAAATATGAGATCATTCTGTGAAAAAGTCTCGCCTGATAGAGACAAACATGGATTACATTTTTGAAATCAGCACAGAAACTAATATAAAAATCAGTTATCAAAACTAAAACAATTTTCAAAAAGTATTTTTTACAGGATTCTGTTATAAATTCTTCGGGTACAGATTTACACCAGGCTCATAAGCACTTCGAATTTATAAATAACTTTGAATAAACTACTGTATACATAATTATGCAATGGAAAAGTGAAACACTTCTGACGGAATTCCTTATATTTGTGTTTTTGTCATTATTCGTAGGTTTTTGTTCTGTCTAGCAATTATTAATTAATTTTCGCAAGTAGTCATCTCTTGAAGTATTTGATGATGTAATAAAGAAAATAAATCTAAGGAAACGAATCTTTACAACGATTATAAAAAAAATGGTTTATTCGCTGATTTGTCACCAACGTTTATTCCATTGTCTTTAGATGAAATTCTTTTCTTTTCCCTTATTTTTATCCTATTACGAGAGATCTTAAATTGTAAAAAATAGGCTTCCTATCCGAGCGATACATGTGTATACCACCAATATAAAAAAAACACTTATATATTTTTTCCTTTTAAGTCTAGAAGTACCTGCCAAAGTAAAGATTTGGTTATTTTGGCAACATTTACGAAAGAAAATTTAAATTCTATGACTGTGCCATTTACATGAGTCCGTATATGAGTTGTTATATACTATACAAATAAAAAACTTGATTATGCAATAGGTATAAGCATTATAGAATTTTATATTAGTGAATATTTTCTTTACTGAGTAATATCTTGTTTTTAAGGGAGATGGGAATATGTGAATTTCTAGTACGAGACTTTCGTTAATGAAATATTATATAAAAGTGTTTTCCTCCATATATATTTACGTAATTGTGTATTTTTAAACATGAATATGTTTGATTTTATGTTGTAATTTAAAATCTTTTATTATATTCTCAGTTTTCTATTATATAGAAATATTATTTGGTTGGGAGAAGGTGTGAATTACAAAGAGAAAGAATGAGATGCTTACGATGCGCAATTGGAAAACTCCAAAAAAAGTATAAAGTCATTTATAAAGAATGTACTATTCCTTTCTTTAAAAACTTTTTCTATTATACCAGAAAATAGCGTATTTTCTTATTTTGCATAGCTAAGCTATTTTTATAATTTTTTCGTTTTACAAGGTGGTACATAATTGAATCATGGACTCTTTCCTCACCCCTTAATAATTTTTTTTATTTTTTATTTAATTATGTTTTATAAAACTAAATTAAATTAATCAGTTACTCTAAATATTTGGTGAGAAAAAATTGTTTATATTCCGTAAAGAAAAATGCACTTAATTTTCATGCATCCGTTAGTTTATCTCCAAGTAGTAAAATTTCATTAATCATATATAACATCTTACAATTTTATGAATTTCATGCGTTTGGAAATTGAGCAGAGTTATAAGAAATTAAAATACCGCATTATACAAGGAAACAAGTCAGCTTCATTTTACATTATATTAATGCTCAAATAATAATAAAAAAACCAAAAGTCATTGAAACCAGAAAGTCATTGGGCCATTTGCTGTCTTTATTTTTGATTAAAATAAATTTTCTGTCATAAGTTTCGCCTATTTTTCAAAATATATACTATTTCCTCATTTTTGCGTAATTTCTCTTCACTTCATTTGAGGAAATGAATTTGATGAGAAATAAGCTTAGAAATAATAACCTATATAAGCAAATACCCCACTTTAACTCAATCCATTTTTATAAAATTACATGGCATAATTCAGTGCAATCTTCACACTCATTATTTTATCCAGGGTATCATATTTATTGAGACAACTAAACACAACAAAAATGAGAACGTTTACATATATTTCAGAACTGGCATGTTATTATCAATTGATCTTTTATCTTTAATAATTATTTGTAAATTCAGTAATTTGATTCTCTAGTGAGCTTTCTCTGTCGTGTATTACATTTTATCGTAACCATAATGAATAATTGCTCGCTCTATTGTATTTTATATATTTCAAGTTGTGTTCATGTATGTGTTTTGTATTCTCCTTGTATTTCATTGAATATTTTCTTTGCATTTGATAAATGAATTCTTGTTATATCTCTTGTTATTTTTTTTTGAAAATAAAATTACATAGAAAAATCAGAGAAATTTCGAACTCATTTATATGTAGACAAGAATTTTTTATCGAAATGGTTGAAAGTACTAACGATTGTATATTTTGTTCCACTACCTACTCAACTTTAAACTCAGATTGGAAAGCGATTCTCAGAGATTTTTTTATCTAAATGGTTTCATGATCTTACTGTAACATTCTCATAGAAATAAAAAATAACAGAAGAAATAATGGTTAACTATATTGTTTTCTTTTGTTTATAAATATCGAAATTGGTTAATTATGAAAAAAAATTGGTATAAAATTTTGTTATTAATTCAGTTGCTTTTTGAATTTACTTTTACTATTTAAATTAAATATTTCTCCACTTTCTAAAATAACGGCAGACATATTCCATAACAGTTATAACTTATACTAATTTTGACTAAGTTTGGCTTTACTGAATAAGCGTTATATTCAGTAAATAAAGTCTGGGTAGAATAAGAAACATTTAGAGGATGGTTAGAAATCTGAGACACAACGAAATACAGTAAAGAATCCAACTTCAAGCAGCAAATCAGATTAATGTTTCGAAACAGAGTAATTATAATTTAATGGTTCATAATTTCTACAGTAGCATTTTCTGGTTCCTAAACGAAATTTAACGAGTATAAATAGGTGTTTCGTAGAATTAAAGCATCAAAATAACTACATAAAATTAAGATATTTTATGAATTTTTTGTATTAGTTACTCTCCTGTTAAGATAATTCGACAAGTGAAAGACCAATAAGATAATATGCATAAAATATCAGTTTTACAAATATCAAAATATGCATAAAATCCAGAAACTAAACAATGATACTGAATTTTAACACAAAAATTCTTCACACATAAAATGCGACAATTAACAAAATTCTCATTTCATGCGTGGAAATTTTTTGTATTTATTCTTCCTACTTCTCCCATTTTTCAATACGCATTTTTCTACCCCGCATATTTGTGTTTCCAATTAAGAATTTATTCCTAAAATACTAAAATGAATTAATTTATTAAACATTTCTTGTCTAGAATTCTGACCGCTCTGAAGATCGGAGGAAAAATATATTGGTTCGAAATAATAAAGAACTATGATATTAAGAGAATAAATTTAGAAAGTAATTCAAATGGGGTTTGAATGCAATGGAATAATGATTATTCTTTCTTGAATGAAATCATCGTAAAAATTTGATTTAATACTTTTTAAACATTTGAAATGTATCAACACTTAGGTATTTGACTTTGTTTCTGAAAGAATGTTTTTATCAGTATCACTCACCTCCTGCGTCCATACATTGATATCACATGTTATCACATTTTGTTTGTTCACATAAAGTCTAGAAATTTTTAGTTTGCCTTCATTTTCCTATTTTTCTATAATTTAATTATTTTACTGCCTTACGTCTTAATCTGAATCTTTTTTGATATTTCTAATATTTTAGTAAAAGTATATTTAAAAAAGTATATCTTAAGTAAATTTTCATTGATTTTAAAATTAGTAACTTTTTTAAATTTCCGTAAAGTGATTGAAATTTTAAGTAAAAATGCATTCAATCTTTACATTAAATGCTGCAAGAAATCTTTAATTCTAATAAAGATCTGTATCCGTTTAAATAGATGAATATTTTTGAGAGCATTTTTTTATATCTGAAACAAAACGCTTTTATCACTTCGTTCTATATATTGTTTTCAGTTGCTTTCAAATATTTTGAGAGTTGAGAATAAAATCTTACAAAATTGTTAAAAATCTGAAATAATTATATAATAATCATTAAAATATAAATTATATAAAATTTTCGAATATAAATCCAATTCTTTTAATGTAGGCTAAATTTAATCACAATTGTTTATTTTTAATCGATAGGCAAAGAAAATTCTCCCTAATTACAGATTATGCATAAAGTTATTAATAAATAGGATTAATTGATAGAATGTTACTTGGAACAACCGCGATTGGAATTACTTTCCATTTATCAAATACAGAGGGTGTTCGCACATTTTTAGAACTATTTTTATGGTTTTTTTAGAATGATTTTACAATTTATTTTTGTGTTTGAAATATTCAGTTTGATAGCCAGTATTCTTATCTATTTTTCTACATCGTAATTTGCATGACAATAATGATTTTTGTGGTATCGGAGGAGGTATTTTTTTCCCATTTCTCTTCAAAAGCTTTCCAAAGTCCAGAAAAGAATGTATGTCGACGTTTGGGTAATGCGGTTTTTAAAAGTCAAAAATCTCAAAAAATCATGTGTGAAGCATAAACATTTACCAGGAATATCAGTGAAGGTTATAATCTTAATACCGACATTTTGTTCTATTTTTTCCAGGAAATTAACAGTGGATTGAAATGTGCGATTGCTTGCTTTGTTTTAATGCAGTTCTACTGATTGATGGCATTATGGGTAAACAGATGTTAATTCATGTTTGAAGATTGTAGATAAAATATGCTCCTGATAGTATAGAGTTGATCTTAATATTTTTATCCACTCTCTTTACTTTTATTTCGCCATTAAGTGAAAAATCAGCAACATTCATAATTTGCATAGGAAAATTTGCTTTATATTCTTTGAACCATGTTTTAAGATCTTTTTTATCTATTTGATGATAATAAATTGAATTTTCTTCTTGGAATCATTTAAATAGACTCAGGCTTCATCTATTGTTACAGCATTTTTTCTATTTTTGTCTGAATAAATACCTTTTATAAAGAATTCTATGGTGTTTGCTTTCAGAGATATGACGTGGAGAAAGACGATGAAAATTGTATTTTTTGACTTTTTGGGATTCAAATCAGTGTTAATAATTTTGTTTACAAATGCTGATGAGTATTTTTATGATTTTGAAACAAATATTTGACTTGGAAGATTTTCTTTTAACATTAAAGATCTCACCTTTGCAATATTCGAAGAACTTCGTTTTTTCCTTGGATACGTATTTGGAACAATTTTCCTACTTGAAACCAAACCTAGACGATTGTTTACTTTCTCTATACCAATATTAACTATTGTAGCTTTAAATATAAAAAACCATGGCTTTCACAGCGTCTTTAAATAATTGAATAAGATTAACTCTCTTTGTAAAGAGCAAAAACATAGCCTTCCATCCATCGCTTCTTTAAAACCGCCATTTGGAATGTAAAGAAAAATTTTATGTTGCATATGATAACTTATAGCTTCAAAAATGTAATTTGTTGTTAAAATAAATTTTTCCAAGAGAATGAATTTTTCCTACAGCGACATGAAATCGTTCGAAAATGTGTGAACAGACTCTGTATTTTCAGGAAAGTATATTTTAAAATAGGATAAATTTAATACCTCTATTGAGGAATAATATACTTCATCGGTGACCACAATTAAAGCACTTTAGACTTTGACTAGTAGTTAGTGAATGGTTCAAGTTTTAGCAGTACCAGATCGGAATTGCGATAAATTGATGAAACATTCATCACAATTGGAAAAATAATTCTTTCCGAGGAAAATAATTTCTTTTTTATCTGTACACTTTCACACACTCACAAACTATTTATAATGACACGGAGATCGCACTTACTTTTGCCTTGACCATTCAAACGCCTATATAACTCGATAATTTATGATCATGGTAAATATTTTAAAACGATGAAATGCACAAGTATTTAAATGTTCTACGAATATCCAGAAGTGAGTGTTTAAGCAAATGGTAATTCACCCATTTTCGAGGAAATTCCTCAGAATTCACCTAAAAATTTCCTTTGAAGTGATAATTTGGCGTGATTTCACATCCGCACATATTTAGGGTCCTTATTTATTTATTTATGAACAAATTACTATAATTATCTTCAAACACATTGTGTGACTATAATTTGATACCTTGACATGCTCCATAAATTTATGACTTTAAACTTTACGCGTAATTAATCGCATATTGATAACTATATTCAAATATCCTAACTCCAAGTGATTTCCGATTGCGAAGATGCCTGCAGGTTGTGATGTTTCGTGTAAGAAATGAAACATTCGAAGATGACAATATTGCACAACATGTGCGAGATATCAAGAGTCATTATTTAGTGTCAGAGTGTCCTTTTAGTGTCCTTTAAATAACATGTGGGAAGAATTTGCAGATCGGAGGAATATAACGTGACTCACTCAAATATCTTATTCTAATTTTTTGAAATAAATGTCTTTTCAGCATTCTGATTTCTTTTTCAGAGCATATGGCTGTAAAAGTGTTCTCTATATTAATAATGTAAATAGTTTCTTCCATAATCTTTTAGTGCATACTTTGAATAGTACATGGTTATAATCAAATAATTTATAGCCACATTTTTATTATGTAATAACCGTATTTGCCTTAATTGTGAATTTATTTATCATGTTATTATCATTTTGAGCTGTGGGCCATCAAATTGATACTGAATTGATTATTATGAATTAAAAAGAAAATAAATGGAAATTCAAAACTTTTGCCTTTTGATAAAATGAAAAATACACAATTTTTTTTACTAATTTTTTACTAAGTTTATGCTTAAATGTTGGAACATCCGTTCACTGATATTTTTTATGCAATTTGCACAATAAAAATGTATAAATATCAAAACATTATTTAAATAAAAGTTTATTTTATGTGCAGAAGTCATCGTTAAACTTGTTAAATGTTCAAGCATAAACATTTGAAAGTCCATAATTTTATTTCAGAACAGGCCAACATATATTATCATTGCCCAGTATATAAAGAAACTGTGTGTTGAATTTTTCTGTATATTTTAACTCACGTTATTTGTTTACATGAATCTGAATTCTATTTCTACAGATCAAAATCTTATTACACTTATTTATTCTGAGAAAATTTACTTTTATAGTAACGTATCCTAGGCGAAAATATACTTCAGTGTTCATAACAAGTTTCACATTCAGTGTTCAAGTTTGACATTTTCTCTAACAAATTTATCCTGACATGAACCATTCTATTGATTCATTAACAGAGAAATAATAGAGAAATGAGGAATGAGGAGACAGTATGAATTAACAGAGAAATGAGGACACAAAGAATGTTGCTTACACATTCATTTTATCAAGAATGTGTAAGCCTCAATTACATTTTAATATTTTAACTCATGTTATTTATTTACATGAATCTGAATTCTAATTCTACATATTACGATCGTATTACACTTATTTATTCTGAGAAAATTTACTTTTATTGGAACGTATCCTAGGAGAAATTATGTTTCAATGTTGATAACTCCAACTTTGACATTTTCTAGAACAAATTTATCCTGACATGAACCATTCCATTGATTCATTAACAGAAAAATAATGGAAAAAATGGACACAAAGCACTTGTCAGTGAACTTCAATTACATTTCTGTCAGAACTTTTATCTATCATATCTGTCAAAATTGGTAATTTGGTTTTTATTTTTTTGTAGTTGGACTCATTCGAGATATGGATTTTCTTATCAAAAGTTTTAGTAATTTTATCAAAAGAATCATCCTTCTTTATTCAAAATGGAGATGTTTGAAACCACTCTTATTCATCCCATGAACTTTATTTTAGGTCCGACTTACTTCATTTCTCTACAGAAGAGAAACGTGACAGGAGAATAATGCCTTTCATTTTATACCTGTCACCTGAGGCAGGCAGTAAATAATAAATGATACAGAAAATACGGAGTGTTATACTTGTGTTAGACGAAGACCTTTTCAAACTGTAAGTGTATTCGTATCTTGATGGAATGTAATAGATATGTTTTTTACTTATGGTAACTGTCAAACTTTCAAAACTTATTCCCTGTGTTAGTTTTTAAAAAATATTTTTCTAAACTATTTGCTCCTAAATCATACCGTGAAAATACGAATTTAACTTTCCGTTCCTAAACTGTCACATAATTTTGTCATTGAGAA
>BGPR01000294.1:561208-588558 GCA_013235015.1 Araneus ventricosus
GAAACGAAATTTAATCTCTTGAGAGAGAAAGTAATCCGATTATATCGAATTATCTTGTTTAACGAAGGATTATTGAAAAGAACCTCTTTCTTTAATTGTAGATTTGAAGAATTCTTGAAACTAATAAATCAAGTCACCATCTACTTAAAACTTGAAGCTCTCAGGGAAGAAGATTATTTATGATTATTTTGCTCTCAATGAATTACTTTGGGTATGCTAAATTCACGTATCATTTAGTAATAATTTATATATATAAATGCATTTTGTTTATTTTTAAAATAAAGATGTAGACAGAATGTGATAAACTCCAGAGCCTTCTAGTATCCTTTTAAAGTAATAGTTTACTATTTAAGTAGTTAGCAAGAAAAACACATAAATTTTAAGGTCCATTATGAAATGAAATTCTGTGAATTTAAGTTCAGTAATTAGTAGTAATGTAGTAGCATGTAATTGAAGGAGAATATTTAACCACCAGTTAGGGCTAGTTTTATTTGTTCTAACAGGATTTAGAAATGGAGATGTTCTTATACTTTCGATCGTCAACATTTTGTTAATGAATGTTAATAATAGGTCGTTTAAAAATAGCTGCGTTACTAAAATATTTTTCAGGAATATGCATTTAATTTAACACTGTATCAGGTGGTGGAAAGCTAAGAAAGGGTATTAAAAATAAACTTATAACCTAATTTATAGCTTACTAAAAACTGAATGGAATTCAACCTCAAATGAAATGTGAAATATTCACTCATTTGCGTGGATATTTTCTATTCAATATACCTCTTTAATAATCATTCGAATCTATCTGTATTCTTAACCAGTAATGGATTATAAGCTAAAATGCAAAACAAAATATTTTGAAGAATTCCTGTCACAAGATTTTATTGCAAACTTGTTACTGTAATAAAGGAAATGTATTGGAATATACTAGCATTGAATGTAATTTGCCTTTTTAAAACAAAAATTATTCTAAAATAATTTTATATTCAAAGTTTCATAACGTTAAGAAAATAAATAATGTTGGAAGAAAATATATCTACGCTACCAATGGATCTTACTTATCCTTAGGATGACCAGGTGAAAATTTTAAAAATGAAAGGTCATGTGGGGTCATTCAGCAACCCCACTGTTAAAAAACGCATATTCACTTTCCATATATATATATACGTATATATAATAACAAAATAACGTCATAAAAGAAAAACCAAAACAACAAAAAGAAACAAAAACACCAACGTCCGGGACGCGTCATCAGCAAGGGAAATCCAGAACGGGCGTATATATATATATATATATATCAAAACCAACATATAAACACAAAACAAAAACTCAAAAACAGTAAAAAAGGACAAAATGGCTAAATAGACAAAAACCAGAAATATATATATATATATATATATATATATATATATATATATATATATATATATATATATATATATATATATATATATATATATATATATATATATATATATATATATATATGTATGTATGTATGTATGTATATAATACATATGCAAAAATACAAATACAAAACACAACGTATGTATGTATATAATATACATGCTGGAACAAACATATACCATATTCATATGTTTGTTCCTCACTTCCGAATTGTTGCACTAATTTTGATTAAACTTGGTACAGAGACTCCTCATTAGCCGACTTGAAGTACTGTAGTACTGTAGAGGTGAGCCAAATTCTCCAAAATACATGTAACAAATTGACCGGTTGACGTGCTTTGCGATTTTGATGAAACTTGATACGCAGCCGACTTGAATTACTGTACAGGTAAATAAGCATTAATACAGTTCCTCAGGGCAGGGTGGACCAAAATCTCCAAAATACATATATAACAAATAGGCCGATTGACACGCTTAGTGATTTTGATGAAACTCGGTATACACAGGTTCCTCATTAGACGACTTGAAGTACTGTAGGGTTAAATAACAGTATTGTAGGGTCATATTTTCCAAAATACATATATAACAAATAGGCCGATTGACACGCTTGCCGATTTGAGTGGCTTGGGATATTTTTATGACATCTGGTGCACATACTTCTAATTAGGCAACTAAAAGTATTATATGGGTAAATAAACTCTTAATTCAAACCATCAGGGTAGTGTGGGGAAAGTTATTTTAACACATTTAATAAATGGGTCAAATTAATAAATGGGTAAATAAACAGCAATCCATTTCTTCAGAATTGGGTGGAGCAAAATTGTCAAAATACGCTTAAATAGTAGGGTCGATTATCATGCTGTTGGATAAGGTTATGGCGATTTTGACGATATTTTGTACATTGTTTCTCAGAGCCTGATTACAAAAATCTATAGGTAAATGAAACTCTAACACAATTACTTTAGAGTAAGGATCGTTTAAATACCTCTAACGAAAAGGGCCGATTGGCATTAAATATTGATACAGGTAGGGAAATTTTGATGTCACAGGGTGTATATGTTCCGAAAAGTACTGTATGAAAAGTACTGTAGGGGTAAATAAACGTTAATATAATTCTTCAGAATAGGTTGGGAAAAAATTCTCAAAATACATGCAAGCCCTTGGACCGATTGACATACTGGTGGAAACGACTAGAGGGATTTTCAGGAATTTTGGTGCATTACTTCTAATTAAACAAATAAAGATACCTACTGTAGGGCAAAATAAACGCTATCTAAACTATGAGTTTATGGAAGGAAAAGTCGTTTAAATACATGCGGCAAATAGATGGTTAACATGAAATTTGAAACTGCTTGGGCAATTTGATGAATACACACACACAATATTTGGCTTTAATAACATATGACACTGTGTGCATTCAAAACTGCTTAAAATAAAGCAGAAGTAATAACTTTAGCAGTTCTAAGGTTGATTTTAACTTTATTTAACCTTATTTTTATTGAATTAATTATCATATTAAGCACGATTCGTAAGCCACTGTAAGAATGTACATGAAATACCTCTTTTCTGATCCATTTTCGAGTGCAAATTAGCATTGATATTGCATGCCTCACGTTCGAAAAATCTGTCAGAACACAATTTTAGAGTGCAAGGCAGCGAAAAGCTAATTTTACTGAAACGAGTTTACATTCGCGCGAAAGAAAATCATTTCGCTGAAGTGGCTTAATTAACAAACAAGTTTATTACCTGTCTTGAAAACTATCAGTTTATTGATCAAAACATTTATTGGATTAACTGCGTTCTGTTTCATTGGATGGATTGACTAACATTGAGCGCATGCAAAAGTATGCTTAACCGAATTAAAAAAGCCAATTAAACTAGAACCTTATCGATTCTACCCATGCTTTCAAACAAGTTTGGGGATCGTTGTTTAAAAGCATTGTAGCTTTCAAAATCCTCCCTTTTTCAGCCTTCTAAAATCCTAAAGAGCTCTCAACTGTATCCGTGCAGGAAACCGCTAGAGCGGATTTTCACTAGATTTTTTCTCTCCTCCTCCCAAACCGACCTTTGAGGAGAATATACCATTTCCAAACTACGAATTTTCTTTCTGTAGCGTTATATTTGAAAAATTTTAGAGGTAGGAACAGGATATCTGACCAAAGAATAAGTCTTGAGTATACACTTTCCGTGCATCCAGAGTCTCCTGGTGGTTTTATCTAACTCTTCCAAGCGGTAACTTTTATCATTGGCCCTATTTTTATCCCGATTTTGGAACTACCGTAAACCCCTGAGTTTTGTCACAAGACGAGCCGCAGAAATGATGGCTGTTATTATAGAGGGATAAACTTCCGAACGCATTTCGCTTAAAGTTTTGCTCCCGCGATTTTTAAAGCTTGCTATATTAAAAAATGCGCTAGTCCTGTACGATCGCTTTCGCTTGTGATCAGTATTTGAGAATGCTTTCAGAAGATAACATTTATTGCTAAAATTGTTTTTTATAAGTTATAAAGTATATAAAATTATGATGAATTTGTTTGCATGCAATTGAAATAATAGCAACTATCTCATCAAATTGAAGTACGTTTCAATTAAACCAAGTCAAATCTGTAATTCATTCTGAATTTTAGTTGAAAATAACTTTTTTTTGTTCGAAATTACGATTTTAGCATGTGTTTGTCGTATAAAAGCCAAACACGACTCGTCCGCCATTAAAAATCAGATCACCTGGAAATCAGAAAGAACACTGATGGGAAATTTTTATTGTAAAAATAAAGTCTTTATAACAATTTAATCTTTCATCTAGTGATATCCACATTTTCAAAATTCTCCTTCAGACTGACTTCTTAAAATTAAATGGTGTCAAAAGCAGCTTTTATGACAACTTTAGAAATCCTCGACAAGGATACTTACCATATTCACCAAGAAGATATATTTCTTACAATGATAATGATGAAGCAGGTAATACAATTCTTCAACCTTGATTTAGTCCAAATCCATAAATTTTGCAATATAAGTATCTTACAATTATAGGACTGTCAAGAGGAAATTAAATTAAATAAAAGTGAATTCCTCTTCCACCATTAAACACAGACGAAATTTAACAGTTAGAGCAACCTTTAAAAAATTCTAAAAATTATAAAAACATATTATAATTGCTTTCACTTTATCAAAATCGTTAATTAGCATCCAATTATAAGCGTTTTATTTCTGTAAGCCTTGTATTTATAATTTTAGGTTCACATGATAATACTCAAAAAATAATAGTATTCAGTTTCGAAAAGAAGGCGCTTTTTTAATTTTATCTATAATATCATTATTGAAATGACATTACTCAAATATTTGGAAGTAAATTTAATTGTTTGAGTGAGCCAAATGCTATGATTTTCTGTTCAAGAAAGCTATCGAAAATTGCTTGAATTTTTATTGAATAAAGTAGAAAATTCTTGTTCTTAATAACGAAGTGTATTCTATTACGTAGATTCTGTTAATTAAGATTTTAAAAAATATATCAAATTTTTTTTTTATTTAATTTCAATTGCATATTCACTTACAAATTTAATTTATATCCAAGACATTTTCTATGAGAACAATTTTAGAAATGACAATACTTTTTAAAAAAATATGTTGTAAGGAGTTTAATGTACGCATGAAAAAAATTAAAACCTCTTCTTAAAAGTGTTCAGATTTATATACATGTGATATTTTAATTTTTTAACTTTCCTAAATAATCTTAATGATACCTCATTTTAAATACTTCTACTTTCAACATAATTAACGCACTACAACTTTCTTTTCTAATCACGGGTTCTAAAGGGGAAAATCCCTCTTCTGGGTACTTAAGCGTTCTGCGCATTCTTTTCTGCCCTTTTACACGCCGGCATGTAAGCTTTCAACAACAACGCGCCGCTCGGGCGTAAACTTCTAAATTCTGGTCATGGAGCTGCAAACAAATTAAATACTTTACTTATGAAGAAATAACGCCTGATGCCTCAATAAAAGAAGATTTAAACAAATATCGTCTCTTCCTTGATGACAATGGTCTGCCTTTCACCTTTTTAAAGCCTGATGTTTCAATGAGTCGACAGGATTCGAACATACACATACACATGTTTTTTATACATAAAATATGAAATTTAACTTCCATGATTTAGTTTCCTACTATGCAAGCTTATTAAAATATTCGAAAGTGACTGCATTATCTCTCATTATGATGCATTAATTCTTTGGAATTCCGTTTGGAATTATCTTATTTAAGCAGTCTGTATTTTTCAGAAAACTATCACGAAAAACATTATTTGTCCAATTTGTTTACTCCGATAATAAACACTTCGTGCTTTGAAACAGTTTAGCTTTCACAATTACTTGATTAGAAGGAGAAGAATGTAGACTTGTGCTAAATAAATATGTGACTACTCTTTAATTTAGATGTAAGAATTAAGATCCTTTTTTAGAATAGTAAATTTACTTGTAGAAACATGAAACAAAATGCATAACCTACTTTCACTAGTTATGGTATCAGTAGATTAATGAGAAGTATGATGTGATGAATACAACCCTTGTTTTTTTAAAGCTTTAATTTAATAAAAGTTGAAAAATTTAAATGACCGCAAGACAGAATTCTTCTAAAGTCTCGGCATTAAATATTTCTATAGATTATACTGATCATTTAATTCATATGAATATAATATCGTGATTATGAATTTAAACGAACTTAAAGATGTACTCTGTGGAAGCAAATTTATACTAAGCATTTATAAAAGATAATTGCCATGATAAATGTAATGTAGGGGACAGTGGAGTAAAATCGTGTACACGTGATTCTGGAGCTATTATCTGTCCTATCTAGCAGACATATACTGAATTATACTCTATTAGTCAAGAAAAAGGAACAATCATTGTGGCGTGTTATAACTGTTGGATGTACTGCATCTGTGAAGGTTTATTTGTTTGAAGACGTCAACTCTCTAATGTTCGTTTGATTTTAAACTGTTCGTTTGATTATTTTAAACTGTTCGTTTGATTTTAAACTGTTCGTTTGATTTTAAACAGGTTCAAAAATATTGTTTAGTTTGCGGAAATGATGCTTCATAGTAAAAGAAAAAAAATATTAAATTTTTATTTATAGCATGCTTTAAATAATCAGAATTTCTTTTATCGATAGTTATTTTTCAAAACTGAGTAGGAAAATCTATAACCTGACTCAAACAAACACTGTTGCACACAATTGTCTCCTAGGCATGCACTTAATCATCTGACCGTGTATCCCTCGATTTCCGCCGGTTGGAATCAATTCTATTTTCTGTCGCATCCTGCAATTTTCACAGGCTAATGTGTTTATTTAGTACTTTCATAGCGTTATAGCGTAGGATCATACTATATAACATAACATAACATAACATAACATAACATAACATAACATAACATAACATAACATAACATAACATAACATAACATAACATAACATAATATAACATAACATAACATAACATAACATAGGGGGATTTGGGGTAGATTGAAACGAGGGAACATTGATACAATCCCTAAATTTTGATGATTGGAATGGCTGAAAATGTTCATATACCCTCACCTATATGCCACTGTAACCCTTAGCACGGGGTATATTTGGTCGGATTGATATCGTTGCAATGAGCGATTTTTCAGTTTTCTGACTGTTTGGTTTCCGATAATTACAGGAAGCAAATTATACATGTACGAAAGCAATGAATTCTGCTTTCCTTTAACTTTTTTACCTCATATTGTACAGTCTCTATATTTTTTCAAAAGAGTAAAAATGAAAAGATAAATAACAAGGGGAGTTGGAGTAGATTGATACGCGGGAACATTGAAACATTCCAGAAATTTTTATGATTGGAATGGCTCAAGTTGTTCACTGTAATCCTTAGCACAGGGTAAATTTTTCGGCCATGTTCAGTCAAAAGTTAATTTACAAATGAAGAGAACCGCTAATCTTCTCGTCTAAGTGAATTTTAGTCTAAGAATGATTTCTTTAACTAGTTACGTTTTCCTGCCAGGGAATGTACTCCAAAGGTAGGAAAAAAACATTTAACATAACAGAGGTTAGAAGTTTTTAAGCGTTGTTTTTGATTAACCACTTGTTTAAAGTAAAAAAGTCTCTTGGGGCAGATTGAAACAATTGACTCCGGGGCACATAGATACGCGTCTTCTGTGTGCACCAATGAACCTCAAAAGCAACTACTTCGCAAAATCATCTTCAGAAATTGAGAAAACGTAAAAATGAACTATCTGAGAGAAACACGTAATTAAGTATCTGTTTAAACAATGAAAGCGTTTCAATGTCACTGTAAACATGAAATTATTGTTGTAAATTAAGTTTTAAATTTTTTACGAATTTATAAAAATTGGAGAAAAAATTGTACGGAATCTTAATTATTATCAACGAAAAGATATTTTTATGCATTTCCAGATGGTGTGAAAATTAGTTTTCTACTATATTATTTTCGTAAGTCATCAGGTAAGAAAGCGCAAAGCTTCCTTAATTTTTAATTAATTAAAGTTTTCGAAAACGGCTTAGAGGTACACATTCCCTCCGTCCAAAGTATTTTTAAACCCACACACACCCATTACCCTTTATTATATGTAGAGATAAATTATTGTCTGAGGCAGTGTTGTTTCATTTTCCAGTCTCATTAAAAATGCTTAGTTTGATTACAATAAAAGTTTGTTACTTTTTTAAACTTTTAAACATTGATTTGGAATGCAAAGTTTATTCATAAAACAAATATTGTTTTGATCTCACACCTATTAATCATTATTATTTTCGATATTTCAGTGTGTATCAATGTACCCCTGTTATAGGGAGGATTGATACAAATCCATTTTTAGGAAAAAAAAGTGTAATAAGTATTTTATTATGTCATTACTTTCATTGGAATGAAATCCTATATTAGATTAACAAATGTATAAATATAGTATATTAGTTTTAATTATTTCCGTTGGTAAAATCATTTTTAGCTTTCCAAAAAGAAGTGTATCAATGCCTCCGCATTCCCCCTACTAATAAAGATTTGCATATAAATAACAACTCGCTTGGCTCAAAGGCATTTGAACACGTTTGCAAAAGTTGTGTATGAATAGTGATTTAAAAAATTTCACAGTCAGATGGTTAAGATCTGATTCTTTGTTAGATGAAAATGTGAAGCTTGTCAGTTAACGCTCCATCAAGTGAGAATGATTAAAAATGGCCATATAAAGTTGACCATAGTAAAAATATCTCATAAATAGAATCCTGACGATTCTCTCAATATGTAAACCCTGCATCGGATCCGAATTAGCAGACTGCAGTAGTGACATGGGGGATTATTGACATGGTGTCATTTGCGGAACTTGAGGGCTGTGGATTCGAGAAAGAGTTGCGATAGAACGACGTCGCGCATGGGGTCTTCTGCGTATTAAATCATCCAGGGTCAAATGTCCTTTCATTGATTGTTCTGAAAGTTTGAAGAGAATGGTGCTCCACGCAGAAATTGACCTCGTCATATGACCATGGTTTAGTATTGCGAGGTTCCACCGAAAATTTAACTCATGTAATTTCGATGCGGGACATTAATCTAAATAAATTCATTAAATATGTCTGTGGTTTATCCCCCAATGGCACTTTATGCTCTAAAATAATACTATGAAACCTTTATGATATTGTGCAGCATTGCGGATTTTCAAAAAAAAGCATCGTAAAAAAAATTGCACACTAACTGTGCTAAGTAGTGGGTCAAAGTCCTCCTCCTTGTGTGGTGCCACACAATCCACCCCACCCCCGCCAACCATACTGGGTTTAAGGCATTAAAGAGTCGAAGGGGAACACTGGTGTGGTGTGGAAATTTGGAGAAGGGATGCTCCTGTGGCGTTCTCGTTATCTAATCACGCCTGAAAATCACGAAGCCCGTCTCGAAATAGCCCTAGTTTTGTTTCAAAAGGGGCGTTAATATAGATAAACTGTGCCGATTGAATCATCAACGTGCCCTAGCTTGCCTTTGAGAGGTGCAATGTTCGCACAATATTTAGATAATATATAAAATTAAAAGAGAAAATTTGAGGGAATTTGTACGAATCATCATCAATGCCAATATGATATTTCTTCTGCTACATGACCATAATTTTGTTGCCTATTCAATTATTTTGAAATTCTAGATTAAAAAAAGTGTATTTACTTACTCTGCATAAAGTAATATGAAGAGCTTTATTTAATAATATAAGGTCACATTCATACAAATAGAATATAATGCAGTTTCTTAAAAATCAGATATTTTATCTCGGTTATACATTGTAAAGCACGTATAGACTATTAACTTATACAAAGTAGATACTTTCTTTGTTTCAAGTGCCTCAGTTATTTTTAATCATAATTATTTAAACAGCGTTAGTTACCACTGCAAGTAAAAAGAGTTCCTCGAAAGATAATGCATTATGTATTATTTGCGCACATCTTTAAAATTAGGTTAAGTTACCTAATGAGCTAGATGCTATGCATACATTAAACTGAGTGATGCACTAACAAGTAGTTAACCATTTTGCGATTATCTGCTTACCATTTTACGTCACAAGCAAACTTTTTTGTTGAGTTAATTAATGTAATTTATGAAAATAACGTAAAATATGTGAAATAAATGGTCTGAATTCATGACGCGAATTTTAGTTCGTAGATAATTGTTGTTAATTTGCTTCTTGGGAAAGAATATTTTTTATTGGAGTGGTGGTAAGAATTTAAAAATACATAATGCTTTCCTGGTAAATATTCTGAGAAAACATACATGTTTTTGTAACTTTAAAACCAACATACTCTTATGAATATGTTTATAGGAAATATTTTTTTCATAGAATGAATTTTTTTCTCCTGAAGAAAGAACACTCAGTTGGACATGACAACATGTTCATGAATTCAAGTGTGCTAAAATGATTAATGATAGCATTTTGCATTTTATCAAGTGTGCACATCATCTTGGAACTAATTTCCAATCAAAAATTGATTTTTCCATTTATAATTAAAGTATTAAATTGTATCATATAATACATAAAAAATAATTTTGAACGCAAAATATATGACAATATTTTTATTTAATCAAGGAAATTTCTCAAAAAATTACACAGGAATTAATATAGACTTTAGTTGGGATATGATTTCCTTTTGTTCATTAAATCGCGGATTTAGTGAAATTTACATGTAAGGCTTATAAAATAAACTTCAACGGAAGGCCTTTTTTTCGTATGTCCGCTGTTATATAAGCAAAATAAAGACTTTTATTTCAAGCCATTGTTATGCAAATTTGGGTAACAAATAATCAGAAATAAATGAGTTAGATACCGGATTTAAATTGTGCTGTTTGCTTCACTGCTTTTCAGATCCGATGGAATCGGAATCACACATTGGAGCAATTGATTGAGGACAGTCACGGAGATTGCAGATTTAAAGCGTTGCGTTCTGATAATTATTATAAGGTAAGTAACACCAAGTAACGCGCTTGGTAACGCCAAGATTTTTACATATTTCAAAATATATTAGAATTGTAGAATAAGTAGAGAAATAGGCGCTGTGAGCGCCGAGTCAAACTTTTAAAGTTTAAAAGAATTCTTAAATCATAACTTAAATTTATAATTCATTTGAAAAAAGAATATGTTCCTCTATTCTTCAAATGAAATATAATTCTTTTGTAAATATTGAAAACATAATATTTCCATTCTAGATGAAGGGAAATTCTATATAGGGTGAAAGGAATTAAGGAATAAAAAAGAAACCAATTGTTTTCAAAGCGCATATGGATTTTTTAAACATTTTTATAAAATTGCAATTAATCGTGATATTTATCATTTTTAGTTTTTCTTCTAAATACAAGAATCTGAAAGAGGAAGAGATTATAAACGCTTAGGAAGAGCTTGTTCTAAACAACCTATAGGATATAAATCGCAGTTTTTTTTTCGAATTTCGTCTCTTTAATGTGATTTCTGCTTAGGCGGATAGCAAATAATATATTAAATTGCCCAATTATTTTAGCAGTTTCATTTTATCTTAGAAAATATTTTCGCTTTATATCCTAAGAAAATGATTTTGCTTACAATCTGCCATCGATCCCCACTCGTATTTTGAACGAAAAATTATCTGTTTATCTCTAAAAAAACACAAAATCCAACATACCTGTTTTTATGACAACATCCCGACTTCGTATCGTGCCTACTTTATTTGAGGCTATGCAGCGATAAACAGCTGCGTGAACGTCCTGGCGATATTGATCGGTATTTATCGGAAAAAATACCAGTGAATTATCTGGTCTGATCTGCCGTATGCCAGGGATAGTTGACACTGGAGTTCCATCCCTCCTCTCCCAGCGAATGGTAGGTTCAGGATAACCTTGAGCCGAACAGGAAATCACAGCACCAGTAGAGTTTGAGAATTCTACAGTTTCTAATGGCTCGTGGACGAAATTGGGACCTCTAAATCTTCGGTTGGATCTGTCTCCAAGCACTGAAAAATAACCAGAGAAAGAAATTATGCTGATCAAATAATTTTTTTCAATTTAAAATAAACAAGATGTTAAAAGAAGTGTTTTAATACATAATTGAGTTTATGTTTACAGATTGTCAAATATTTTATACTAGCCGCCTTTGGCGACCAGCTTGCTCGCCGGGAATACAATTTAAATTGAATCTTGCATCATTTTATATTCATTGTTCTCTTAACAACGCAATTTTAAACTTCAGATTTTGTGATGCATACTTAACCCATGTTCTATTAGTGACCTTGGAACTCTGTGAATTGATCGTTTCAAAACACACTTTCAACAATAACTACAAAAATTGTCTTAGTCTTAATACATGACATAAAACAGGAAATCGAAGAATGACAGCAAATGTGGAAGAACGATTCTGCAGTTTGCAATTGTGACCTGTAGGTTCAGAAGCAAGTAAGATGGAAAACAATAAAAATGAAAGTGAAGAATGGGGAAATCATCAATCCTTATCCCATATACCATATAGAATGACTGCTTTATGCCTAATGATGAACAAAAATACAGTTAACTTTAAACTCAGTACAGATATTTTTTTGGTTAAAATAAACCATCTATACTGTATGGATTATTTTCTTAAACCTTTCTGCAAATCACATAATTAATACTAATGCAGTAGAGTTAGAGTCCTATTTGCTCCACGCCAAATACTGTCTCACGCACGAAAAGAAAAGAATTCAAATAATATACCTAAACTTTGACAGCTTTTGCAAGCTATTTAGATGCAACTGTGCGAATAGATGAAATTACGTTTCCAGAGAAAGGAATTGTAATTTAAATACAATTTTATGAGCGTACGATATAATTCGTCAATTTAGTAATGTAATTCAAATATATGCACTATTAAATGATTGAATCAGTTTCTTAAACCAGTTTTATTAAACTATAATAAAATAGCTGTGATAATTATAATGAATTATTGAGGCTTTCAGAAACGAATGCTCTAAAAATATAAAAATGTTGTTCAAAATACATTCGTGAACGTAAATGAAGAATTCCCCGTAATTCCGAGACCCCCGGTGAAAAGATGTACACATTAAAATATATATTCTTCTTCTAAATATTAAATATGTTCACGATAAAGAAATATAATTGCGTTGAGTTCTTCGCAAGTCTATTGTGTGCAAGTTATCTTGGTGACCTTGAACCTTCTGCACTCTGTAACTGGAGTTCTCTCTATAGTCTTTTTAAATAACTAGATAAATCAATATTTGAGAACCTTAAAAATCCGCCGCAGAACAAAACGTTTTATGATAAAAAAACAGCATCATCACAATAATAAATTTGTGTTTCAAACTGAATTAAACCACTAGACTGCACAAAAATTATCTTAAGGCAACGATTGCAAACCTTTATTTCCTCCCTTACCCCTTGATTAGTCTTTTTATTTTTCTATACTCCTATCTGTCATACCCCCCTCCCAACCATCTCTTTGCGCAAATCAGTATTTTTAAAAAATAATATTAAGGGTTTAGGTTACCTTTTTTTTGAGTTCAACGACTCGATAACAAAAGAAAGATATTTAATTACTAAGAAGAAAATACAGAAGAAACAGAACAACTAAACAATAGTGATAACGATATACCTTTTGCGTTCAACGCAGAAACATCCAGTGATTGCATTAACAATATTGTCTATAATCACCTAACTAATTAAGATACAATGAAACAGCAGGAATAATGCTTCAGAAAAATAATAACACATTAACATTAAACAAATAAAATGGAAAAAAATGGAAGAGGACTCAAATGGTGAACTTTTTCAAAGTGCCACTCGCCATCGGAGTTGTAATATGGATAAATTTTCTGTCAAGGCAATGACCTAATAGTCAAATAATATTGCATCTGTGGCCTGAATTTATCTAATAATTGAAATAATGCAGAAAGAAACCTTTCTTAGATAAGAAAAACTTCAGAAAGTTTATTTAACAAATCCAACAGAAAAACAAAAGAAGATAAAATTAACATTACCTTCTGCCAAAAATACCAGTAAGAACAACGCCATCAAAACATACCGGAAACAAAGGATATTAAGCTCTTCAATCCTTTTTTGATTGAGTTATTATAGTTAAAGAAATTATTTGGGTAGCCGTTATCTTGTAAATTATTATTTAAATTATCAGAAACTGTGAAGAAATTCGAATGGTTATTACAAATGTTTTTTATTCTATTAATCGGAGAACAAATAGTGCTTTTTAATATTTTAATGTTAAGATTAGTTTGCAAGTCACGAAGTGTAATAGCCTCAAAATCAAAGTCTTTTCTTTTATCATAAATGCCAACAGAAGCACCTGAATCCAAAATTGCAATTACCAATTCCAAAAAATTGCATTTTTTAATTTCATTATTGGTTTTGTTTAATTTAAGCTCGTCTGGATAGCAATTAAATATAGATTCAAAATCATTAAAATTAAACTCAATCAGGTCATCAATGAAACGATAACGATAAATAATTTCATTATTAACAAGGCCTCTCTCGAATGAATGAAGAAATTGATTAGCCAATGCACTAGAAAAATTACACTTTTGATTTTGCATTTCATTCCAAATTTGTATTACAGTGTTAATCCCAACTCTAAAAAATAGAAATAGCATTGTAATAATATCTCATTAACTTATTATTAAAGCTAACAATTGCTCATAGTGATATCACCTCTTCAAATGGAAGACATTTTCAGCCTAATCCTGGAATTTATTTATTAGAACTGAGTTTTACAAAATAAGGTTCAAATGAACGCAGATGTAATATAATGTCTCGGGCTGCATCAAGCTTGCATATTTGTAGATAATATTGTCGATACTTGATATATTTGCTATTAATATACGCTTAATGCGAGTGTGTTCTTTCCACAAGTTTTGTTTTCGTGAGAGGCATTAAATATATATTTGAATTAACTTTGCTCTCTTAATACTCTTTTATCACTGCGCTTCTCACGAGAACTAGAGGAAACAGAATTCTTTAACTGTTTTTTTTAGTTATCCCTGATGCTTTGTGCTTTCCACCATTACCAATATTGCTTCCGCACCCCCACCCCCCAGGGGTACTTGTTCCACAGCCGCTGCTGGTTAGCTTGGTGTAAAGAGTTAAATGGGCACCAAAATGGTGAACCTGTGTGTTGTTTTCTGATAAATCTCTGTATTTCCTGCGATCCGGCCGACATTGTATAATCAAATGGAGAACCCCAGGGAACCGTTATGCTATAAAAATGGCAATGAACTCCACCATTAATGGGGAACTGGATTGCTGGTTTGTTGCTGGCATTGTCCTGAGTTTCAGGAAAAATCAGCATGACCGACACGGAAACATGCAGGCCAGATTTATACGCATATCATTTGAAAACAACATATTCATCTGTTGAAATGCAACGAGCTCAGATTTTATCTTTATGGAAGGCAGAGCCCGAATTTCCTTGCAACCATCGTGAACGAATGTCTCGAAGAAGTAGATATCAATTGTTTTGTGCGACCGTCTTTCTCCCTGATTTAAAGTCAGTTGAGCATGTATGGACAAATTGACTTGTAGGTTTCAGCATGCCATCCACCCCTAGGTCTATTCCAGAGCTTCAGATGGCACTAATGCATGAGTAGGAGGGCCTACAGCAAGAGTAACTGGATAATTTTGTTCTCACCATGCGCAGAGGTTGTACTGAAAATCTTGCATCTCACGGCAAGCATACAACCAATTATCCTTCATGAAAGCACATCATTCCAATTTTGTAGGCTAAAAATGTGTTGTCCCATTGCTCGAAGGGCATTTTGCTTATTTTATTGGGCCGCGTGGTGCATGTACTGCAGTTTTGTTTTATGCATTGTTTGAATTAAACCGGTTTATGGTTAAAACATAATTATCATTTTGCTTTTTCAGCTTAGATTGAGACACTGTCACTATCCTTAATTTATGGACATGAATAAACTAAAAAAGGTGAAAAATTCAGATCTGAAAAAGAGCATTTCAAAACTTGTTTCTCATTTGAAATATTATCGCTTTAATAATCACTTCTTATTTTTCTGATTGCTCTTTAATGCTCTTATTTTAAAAATAAGAAAGAATATCCAATAGTTGGTATATAATTTTAAATTAATATTTTGGATAAAGGGTGGCACTGAGAGATTGTCAAGTAAGTTGAGCGTAGACAGATTGGACTTGATAAACCCTATGTAACTTCCACTCTATTTGTCTCGTTAATGAATGCGTTCTAAGACATCATAAATCTAGTAAACTTAGTATTATTTATTCATCGGATATGAGACTATAACACTCGCTCTTTTAACACTTTGTCAAGTTCTGTTTTATGTTTGTTAAAGAACGACACAGAAAATGCCGCATTTTTTGAAGAAGTGCATTGCTCGGTTAATCTTCTAGGAAATTAGTTTCAATATACCATAAGGAAAAACGAGAATACTTGTTAATACTTTTATCGGTATTAACTTAACCTTTTATTTCCCTACGGTACTTGAATGTACTACTTTAATCAAGCTTATATCTTCGTTATTTTACCGTTTTTCCTGACAGTATTCACATGAATACAGGGAATGTAGTTCCGATAGCTAGCATTAGATGGCAAATGAAGACGAAAGTTAATTTTTTAAATTATTAATGAAATTCTCTCATTTAAGTTAACAAGTTTTTCATCTTTTATTGGGGTTATTCTGCATTAAAACTTATCTAATGATACCAAAATGAAAGTGAAAAGTTGCTTGCAAGTTAATTCGATAATATAAGGGTTAATTAAATGTACGTAAAAAACTCGGACACCTATTGAAAATTTTCGCTTTGAATACACTTTCAATTTTAGACAATTTGCAATTTTTGTAAGAAAGTTTTCTTTCTATTAGATTTATTGAAAAAAATCAATCATTTTAAATTTCGTCTCAAATATTGTAAATAATACCTTTTTAAAATCATTATATTCTTAGTGTAATAAAAGGCAGAAAACAATTTTTATTATTAAAAATGAGGACATCAAAATCAATCGTAGAAACGACAGGCTCTGTTAGAAATATTCTAAGCTAACGGGATTCTTAATAGTATCTATTATTTAGATTGATTTTTAATAAATGTTAAGATATTTTTATTATATATTGCAGCTAATTTCGTAAAAATACTGATTTCTGCAACACAAGCACTTACAATTTTGATTTGCCTTCCATGATTTTTTAATAAAAAACTAATTTCTATTTTGAGTACTAATAAAAGTGTGTTTTACTAACCATTTTTGTTTGCTTTATTTTCTACTTTCTAGTAGTTATAAATTTAATAAATAATTATTATAAACATTATGGAATATTAAAATATTATTTTTCACAAATTTACTAAAAAATGGCGCAACTCATAGGATAAAAATTTTAATTAAATTATTCGATTAACTCATAACAAGTTTCTAAAAAGCTAAAATATTGCATCGTCATCGAGAACTCATACCTGAAGAACCTTCCAGAAATCTACTGCTTGAAACTTTTGTCAAAACTCGGTTACGAAATTCCATCTCTACAAATTTGAAATAAGAGCGTTTAAAACTCAATTGCAGACGCATATAATGTAGCAGACATCTATTACAGAACAAAAACATAAGATAGTTTCCATTAACTGCTTTCAGAAAATGCAGAAATGCAGTTACTAATTCTTAACAATTAAGACACAGTTATAAGAAAATGCAAATGATATCATTGATAGCAAAGCCAATTGGACAAAAATTATCAAATCAGAAATGAAATATGTTTTATCCGGTATCCAGATTTAAGTCAATGAATTGTATTTAAAATTCATTTGATTAGCTTCTATTAAAGAATTTTTACTGGAATAAATGAGAAATTCCAAAGTTGTGCCTGATATTTCATTATATACATTTTTTTTTATTGAAGCTAATTTGTGTATCATCGCGTTATAATGTTCATATCTTATGAAAAATGTGTTTTCCGTTACTGACAGTCTAATTAAAATACTTCACTAAACTCGACAATTCGCATTTTCTCATTAAACAATTCATTCTCCTCTCTTTGTACTACAAGTATCGCAGAAAAATAATTCCGTGCGAAGTGTGTCTTAAATATAAATGACAGCAGTTACACAACATACAGTCGCGAGCAACCTCCCAATTACTTCCATGCTGTCACGTGAGAGTAATTGCGGTTTAAATTTATATATCCAGCAACCAAAAACAGGGCGTAACTGGAAGTTAATGAACTTAGAATCTAATAAAAGCGGACAGCAAAATGAATGTTGCTCCCGTAACTCATTTAGACAGAACGTTAAACCAAAATTTATGTTGCAGCAACTGCCTCATCAACTCCAGAAACTACTTACAGCTAGGAACTTGGATAAGAGAAAATCTCAAAAATCTTTCGTCAGGAAACATGGACTGTTTTCTTGCCCTGTTGTTATCTAGATCATATTTTTTGTGCTACTGAATAATCACGCATAAACAGCCCTTTTTTTTCTTAATAATTGCAACATGCAGAAAGTAGCTGCACTCCTTGAAAATGTGATTTCCTGCTGATAATACGGGATTTTTTTATTTGAAAAATCAGTTCAGTTCATAATTTAAACTCCTCTAGAAACACATACGATGTTTTAAATCTAAAATAACTTGTAGTTTTGTTTAATATAGTGCAAGTGGTTGTTTTGATTGCATTGGAAGAATTATATTCCTTATATTTAAATAACAGACATTTTTTATGTTCTAAAAGGGAATATATTCTATTCCTTTGTAACTTCAGCATCGACTGCTTAATAAATATTATATTATTCTCATATGGAATACCAAATAATAGACAAAAGTTTCTATATATTTTTCTCATTTTTATTTCAAGAAAACGGGAAAAATTTTTAATTTGGTTTTAAATTGAAATCAGTGTAGCCTGATTTTTACTTTGTATATTTGTATTTCACATAATGAAATTGAGATGAGACAGGAGAAAATAGCAATATGAAGCCATATACGCCGATTCATTTAATAAAAATAAATTTTATTTCATAGAAAATAACTTCGTTTTCTACTGTAAGAACCAAATTTATAAATTCATCTTAAAATAGCTGCATTTTACTATCAGAAAATGTTAAAAAGAAATGAAATAATTAAGGTATAAGCTAATATTCATGCGAAAAAATGAACGCAAAAGTTGAAAATAATTTTTCTGATTACAATAAAATGCATAGTTCAAACAAAAGCGTTGGCGTACCTTATATTTTGTTTATATTTTCTTAAACAAATGGAATATTCCTAGAAGGTAAAGGCGCCCACGCTTTTATTTGAATCATGCATTTTATTGTAATCAGAAGAATTATTTTCAACTTTTGCGTTCATTTTTTCGCATGAATAGAAGCTTATACCTCATTTTTTTATTTATTTTATTTTCTACTCTTTAATGACGTCTGACACGAATATACACGACATGTTAGGCACAGGGAACCAAATTCAATTATTGAATTCTCCAATATAAAACATATATTAAAATTATTATAAACATATTTACAATTACATTTTTAAAATGATTTAATGACATTAACTTTATGAAATATAAATCCGTAATATATTGCGTGATAACTTATAATTATTATCAACAATGTAATAGGAAAAAAAATCGATCTACAAAACTTTCTCTTTTTGCTTTGAGTGCGAAACGTTTGGCGCACACATAGTAAAAAAAAGCTGGTTGTTTGCGAATTCTAATACAAGAAACACGTTCTTTTAGAAACACGAGCTTTACGTCATTCATCGGTGCAGCGCCGGAAGTATAGCGTATTCTCTGTTATCTTCGTGGTGTTGTAACAACCCTATTGAACGTGAGTTTACCACCTTCCAAACTTTATCGCCCAAATATAGGGCTGAAATATTAATATCATTTTTTAAAGTTTAAAATAGATATATATTGCAAAAGTTTTTGCATAATATTGTATTGTCACCGGAAACCCACCAGTGTGCTAAATTTCAAAGCTATAGCTCGATTGGAAACGGGTAAAAAAAACGATCTGGCCATTTGAGGATATTACAGTCAAATTGAATAAAAGTTTATAAAAATAGACGCATTGTATAGATCGCATTTGATTTTATTTTCGAGCATGATAGGCGTAGCCTTAGCAGCAAATTTGCTGATACTTGGGTATGAAGTAAAAGGAAATTACAAAGGATTAATGGTATTCAGAATATAATGTTTTAAATAGCCCATAGAATTTTCCAAGAAAGAAATCACGATGAAAAACACATTTTCATTTTAAAAACATAATAAATGCACTCGTTTCTTAGAAGAATTTACATAATTTAATTTTTATTCAAGAAAACAAATTCATTCGTTCGCTAAAATATGCTGTTTTGCAACATTCGTAATAAATTAATTTATGCTATCTCCACAGCAATCGGGAAGATATGCGCATTAATTATGCATATAATTTATCTGCAATAAGCGGAATGCCAAATGCAGATAACATTTTTAATTTCTGATGCAGTTTTTATCTTTTTGAAAACAGCTACCTAATGTCATTTTGTTATTAATGAAGTAGGAAGAATATTAAAAATTTACTATGATATTCCATTTCTGGAAATGAGCTCGCATTTTAATTTAATACTATTTTTGTTTTATTTATTTGAGGATATTCGAATTCAAAGCAATATTTAAATAATATTTTAGTTTTGAGCTGAAAAAATTTGCGGAAATTAATAACAGCGACTGATAATTTCTGCAGAATTAAATATTAAGAGTGGGAAATGATGTCAATCTTGATATACTTTTCAATAAATCAAAATAAATAGGGATGTTCTTTGAAATTCATTGTATTTATCAGTTCTAAAAGTTCTCTTTGACGTGTCTTGATCAAAACATATTGCATTTACATTGTTCATTAGGGATGTTTTTTTTTGCATTTAATGGCATCTAAGATGAAGAAGAATTTAACCCATATTTTACCACATTCAGAAAAAATTAATATTTTTCCAAAAACATTCCATCACAGACTAATGAGACATCAAGCAAAAATATGGAGTTAAAAAATTTAAGAAAACTTTATCGGTTGTCTTTTTGCAAGCTGTCCTATATATAGGACGATGGTACAATCCACTACTACATGCTTTGCAGTCAAGCATCTTGGTTTACATGAAATGGTAGTAAACATTCAAAGCAAAGTAATAAATTACATTTTTGGTAAATAGTTAAGGGTTTTCTTGTACAATTTTTAAGCTGTCAATGGCGTTGTTTTCCATTTACTAGAAAGGGTTAATTTTGGAATTTGAAGTAATCTGGATTTTTTTTCGAATGCCCAAACTTATTCTTGCAACATTGCGAAGTACACACAATCCCAGGTAAGCTATTGTAAAATGTCGAAGAAATTCGAGGAGTTCTACAACTTGCTCTGGAGGAAACGTTTTCAATGTTTCTAAACTAGTGCAACCAGTGATGTCTCAAATGCATTTTTTAATAATGGTCAATACCACTTTTTCCCTTGAATGGATGAAAAATATGTTTTTATGAGATTGTCCAACAATCCTTAGATTGTATCCAAATTTTACGGGTTTTACTTTCATGTACAGTTTGCATCCATGTCTTCCAAAATAGCGGATTATTCTTTCATCATTACTTAAATGTTCAGCAAACATATCAAACTGTGGAAAAGATAGCGTCAGCACATGACCAAAACTCTTGACCAAAGAAAGAGAACAAATATATTACTCAAGACACACCTACAGGTTCATTTTCCAAGCAAACTAGATGCTATTAAGTTTTGCAATAAGTAAAACATAGATATTCTAATCCTTTTTCCCAAAATTTTAAACGCCTTTGTATGGGTGTGCATAGTAGGGGATTTTACTATCGTCCAATATATAGGACGGCACCTAAAACCTTTGTAAAACCAGTTTGAATATAGATTAGTGTTTGCAAATTTTACTCAGAAATAACATATAAGACATGCCATCAATAAATTTGAAAAAAGTAATTGTATTTTTTTTCTCATAATTATTTAAAAGAAAAATATAATTCTTGTCAAATAAAGTAGCAAAAATTAGCCGAGTTCAAAATTCTTAAAAAATTTAGAAATGATCAAAATTGAATTTAAGAAGATAATAAATAGCACTTAACAATCTTAAAATATACTTTAGAAGCGGAATATAAATTAAAAATGCGATATTGGCTATGAAAATTCGACAAATCTGAGCTGTCCTATATATAGGACGATGGTAAAATACGGGTTAAATGGCATGTAATAACACGTTTTTGAGAAATACTTATGATAAAGAAAATTAATTAGGAGTTTTATATAATCAATTATAGTGTAAAAATATCCAGAACTTCTTCAGGTTCCAAATTATCTAAGATTCCCAATAGAATTGGTTAGAGTAAATATAAATGATACTCGCAGATGAAGATAATTTCTATGTTTGTGCAGCATTTGAGTTGTCTAAGAGTGCATCTGATCCAAATGTCATGCAGAAATTTCGAACGATATTGAGGAAGTCCATTTTATGGATAACACTGAAAATATTCTTAAACAGCATGGAGCTTGATTATAGGAGATCAAAAATCATTTGAATCAAAGCATTTAAGGAAAATAATATCATGGGACATATTGTAAGAAGAGGCAAAGATTATTATTTCGGTGGCTATGCTAATGAACACAGTTTATGCAAATTTCGACCACTGAGTGTAACACAGGCGAAGACATAATGAACTGTGTTGTTTTTCATAAACCAGTACCTAGATGATTTTCTGAAGCAATTAAATTTGTTTGAATTTCATTATAGCAAAATCAGAAATAATAGTAAACGTTTAAATTCACCTTTTTATAGAAAAAAATAAAAACATTTTAATAGTTTTGAAAGAAGGAGCAAAGGAGTCAAGAGGGTCGGTTCCAGAATTTCCGAAACTTCTGATCTTCTTGAATTTTCTAAAACAACGACTCGAATCTTCAGAGAATGGATGAACATATCGAGTGTTAAGCGGTACATTCGATGATATCGTTTCTGAACGAAAGAGATGCTTGGCGACTGGTACGTGTAAGCGTAACTTTCTGTTCTGTAACTGAAGAGCTACAAAACACCAGATTTGAGTATTCAATTCAGAACCAACGCAGAGCATTCCATGAGCTCTAGAAGATGAGTCTCACAAAGCCAGAAGATGATAAGCGCCATATCAACACTGTGTATCAGGGTGTTCCTAATATTTTGGCCTCTCAATTTATATCCTGGTTTATATCCTGGAGATGGAATATGCTTATTTAATCAAATGGGTCTTGCAGAAAATTCGTATGCATTTAAAATAAATGTTTGTCTTAATTTTGTTTCTGTAATTATAGATGTAAATGAAAATATTTGAATTTAAATTTTTATTTTGCCTCATTTTTTGGTTTACATATTTTTTGTAAATATTCCTCTGCCCAATTTTTTGGCTCTAAAGCAGCTAGAAGGCTCAGTGCAAAGTTATTGAATAAAATAATGGAAAGTGAAGGAAAGCAAAATGTGATAAGATATATGAAAAGACATCTGCGACATCTAAATGTGGAATTAATACCTAAAAATTATTTTCTTCAATATTTTTGTTATTTTTAATATGTGGATGCAAATAATACATAAAATTTTAAAATACACAAAATGTATTTGAGATGCTATAGAAGCTTCCTAAGGTAATGTGATCATAAACATAAAATAAAATAGTCAAATAAAATACACATACAATCCTTATGCAAATTGCATTCACATTCATTTAAAGACACATACTGAAGTCGAAACTATTTTTGGTTTCATTTTGGCATTTCTAGATTGTGAATAATAAAATTTGTTAGGATACTTTTTTTCACTTTTGACTGGACACAGAAACGCATGTATATTTTATTTTGCTTCCTTCATTCAGTTCTTTATTATTCATTGATTTCATGAAAAGCCACATAATTAATTATGTAATACACATAATTGTAAATGGTTTTGTCGCTATGTAACTTTTTAAAACCATATAATATTTTTCAAATAAAAAAAATGCATTTAATTTCCATGAAAATAATGCCATATCTGAAAATATGAAATTACAAAATTATTTCATAAATTTTCCGAGACTTGTGAAGAAGACAGATATCTTCTGAACTCCATCTACTGATTTTAGATTACAATTGGGATACGAAAACAAAATAAATAATTTTACTAAGTTCTACGAGAATTCATATTTTTTAATAGTTTAGTTAACTCCATGACACTTTTATGCGTTATGAAAAATTATTTCTTGATTTATTTCCTAACAACTACAAGAGAATTACTCTTTCCAGACTTCATTAATTCCAACACTTCTATTAGAGGATATTTTCCCAAGAATGCTTTGTGTAAACTCGACAAAGTGATGCTCAAAATAAAAAATAACGAGGTTGAAATGAGAATATACTACCCCGTAAATCTTTTTTCAGCGTAGAAGAAATGATATACAACAATTGCAAACAAATTTTACAATGGACCCATTAAAGTTTCACATAAAACGAAATAATAAAGAGAATTTGTGTTCAGTGTCACCCGGAGGACATCATAAAATAAGTTTATGGCTCAGATTAGTGATAATGTGCTTAGCACCGGGAGATAACCCTCGAAATACGAAGAGAAGTGCAATTTGAAATGCAAATTATGGCTTGTTGAACTTATGAGATTATCTAAATGCGGTATTATCAAGATTATTGCCCGAAACGAAACGCGAGTCATGTTTATGAAACATTACCGGGATCTTGGTACTTCATGCGAAAATTTTGAAAAAACTTAAATATATTACTTGGAAAGTTGGATGTTTATATCTATTAACAATGGCACATCATTGCCATTTATGATGATGGATATGTGAATAAATTGTTCTAAATTTGTTGTAATTTTAAAACTTTTAAAATTATGTTTTTAAACATAAAGACGCTACTCTTGTATAAGCTGTAAAGATTTTTATAAAATATTTTTACTATTTCACAACCCATTAACAATGGCATCAATATAATAATCTTATTTATGACGGTTACTTTATATATAAATCTAAATGTGCGCATAATTTGTTTTAATTTAGAAATTTTTCTGAATCTTAAGACATTTCGGAGATTTTCTGCGCTCAGCAAATATAGGTTTCAAAGTAAGTTGATTTGATGGTTGGAGAGATTGATGAAAACCCCGTAGTAAAAACTTTTCCCTAAAAGAAAATGGGATTTATGTTGTGTTTCATGTTTATGAAACATAAACCTAACCAAGGAATTTTAGCGAGAGTTTTTCAATACTTTGAAAGGTTGTAAAGAAATTTCAAAATTTATTGGAAATTATGCAAAATCGCTTTATTTGTAGCTCTACAGAATGTCCATTGACAGAATCTTGGCACACAAACAAACCTGCATCCTATAATATTCATGTTTGGTTACGCGAAGTTGTTGGTAATCAAGTCAAGAAAAGATTTTCAATATAATTAGATTCAGCCCTTCAGACTAGATCCTTAAAAATCGGATCTGCGAATTACTCTATCCTGCTATATTCTTTCGTTAATTACGAAGTTCAATTACCAACATCAGCATCGAAGTTTGAATATAGAATTATAATTTAATCATAATAATACAATTATGGTCAAACAATAGACTCTAAAAGATTATTTCTCAAGACAGAAATTCTTTCTGAAGTGAACATCAAGTGATGTTATATATATATATATATATAACATCATATCAAATATCAAACATTTTCCTTTCAAAATTATTAGAACGTGTTAATATTTGATCTTTTGTTCATAACATTTTAAAAACTTTATAATTTGTTATTTTGTTTTAATTTTCTAGTATCTTATTTTACCCTCCATAAATGCATATAAGTTTCAGTTATTTCCTGAAATATTACTACTTCTTAGAAAAAACTATTGTTTTAAACCGTATATTCTAGCTGGTCAAAATTATTAAAACGACTGATGACGAGGGTTATATTTAAGTGAGTAAGAATTCGATTTGTTTTTATTTTGGTAAATTTTAATTATTTTAACAGATTAATTGATTTGGTAATTTAATTTTGATCCATGAAGCAAGCAAGCTAACAGTAATGCTCAAGATCTAAAAGATCGAAAGAATAGGGTATCGTATGAAAACCCAGCAAAAATGTATAAATTGTCGATTGTTTCTACTATTTGTGCAGGAAGTCTTAGGCGATCCATCAAAAACAGGAGAGGGCGAGACAGAAAACCGAAAACAAGTACAAGGAAACACTCTATGAATGTGAGATTGGCACGGAACGATATGTCGTCAAGAGAGATTGTGAAAGACTTGAAATTGAATGAGTGAGCACTAGCAGTTTGCCTTATAATCAAAGATTCTGGGTTGATAAGATGTATCTAAAGAAAAAGACCATACATCTCAAAACAAAACATGGCAATGCGCTTGTCCTTTGCAAAAGAGCATATTTCAAAGATTTCAAATTCTGTGTCACTGTTTTATAGACATACAAAAGCAAATATGATTTTTTAGATTAAAAAAAAATGTAAAATAGTGTCGGTCCGATCAAGGTGAAGCTCTTCAAATGATGAATATTCTACAGAGAGTAAAACCCTGAGACGCAAATGTGACGGTATGGGGTTGCTTACCTCTAAAGGTGCTTGTGAAAGTGTGATGATCAACGGTAAAATGACTCTAAATAAGAATGTTGATATCATGTTCCAAATTCTGAAGAAATCCTTCAGAAATTTCAGTGTGGGTCGATGGTATATATTAACAAGATAATGCCCTAAAACACACGTAGATTTCCAAAGATTATTTCTCAAAAAACAAGATTAATATACTAGAGTGGTTACCACAAAGACCAGACCTTAGTCCCATCTAAAATTTATGGTAAGTTTTGAATCAGAAAATCCCTTCTGAAAAGAGAAGAAATAAGAAACAAGATTAAGATACTGGAGTGGCTACCACAAAGACCAGACCTTAGTCCATTCTAAAATTTATAGTAAGTTTTGAATCAGAAAGTCCCTTCTGAAAAGAGAAGAAATAAGAAACAAGATTAAGATACTGGAGTGGCTACCACAAAGACCAGACCTTAGTCCATTCTAAAATTTATGGTAAGTTTTGAATCAGAAAGTCCCTTCTGAAAAGAGAAGAAATAAAAATAATTTTTTGAGACGATCAAAAATGGACGTCGCATTTTTCACCCAGGAGACACAGCAAAAGGTGCTTGATAACCTGAACCAAAGCCAAAAGCAGCGATTGAGCCCAAAGAAAGTCCGTATAAACATTAAAACCGATATTTAATTTTTAAAAATTGTTTTGTTATTTTTTCGTTGAAGTTTGTAACCCTTCTAATAGTTTTGAACAACACAAAGTTTAGAGTTATATGAAAATGTTACAATTCTGACTTATGTTGCCATAAAGTTTGAGTTATTTGTCCTTCTGATACGATTGAATTAATAATAAAATTAATATATTTGAGATATAAATAAATTTATTTTTTGTAATA
>BGPR01000294.1:588568-645027 GCA_013235015.1 Araneus ventricosus
GACAGTTACAGTTAGCGTATCCGGATATGTGAATTTAAAGTTACTGATTTCGCCAGCGTGCTCAAACATAGAGTGCTAAAAATTTCAGTAAAAAATTGAAGGAAACAAGATTTAATGCACATTTAAACAAAATTGCACTGTCTCCCTCTTTTCAGATAATATATATTAATTGTGATCCCTAAAAAATGTGGAATACGACAAAAAAGAATTATAAATTTGAGATTCTTCTAAACCTTTTAAAATATAATGCATGTTTATATCGATTGTCCTTGCCTGATAAGAGACTTTTCTTATACATATACTGTTATTGAATAGTTTTCATGGACAAGCATTATTTAAAAAATTTTGATAAAGAGAAATAATAATCAAAACCGTTCCTTATCAGCAAAAGTCAATTATAATTTCCCTGGGATTTTTTTTATTTTTCTAATATTATCTAGAATAAATTTAAATTACTTTCCTTTTATGAGAAAATAAAACGTTGATGCTATCATCACAAAAATGAAATATCTGATAAAATTTTGTGTTATGCATTAAAAATGTAATAGCTTTTGAGAACTAATTTAAATTTCAATTTGAACTTCACATAATTTTACTCAGAATCCATTATTTATAAGCATAAAGTAAACCATTTTTACATATGCTTGTTTAAAAAGCAATTTTCAGATTTCCAATTTTTAATGTACATATGTAATGAGGAAGGCAGAAAATTCTTTGCTTTAAACCTTTTAATTTACATTTTCTTTTAATCTAACACAAAATGTAGGAAAATAATACAAGGAATATTCGCAAAAATAATATTTTAATGATTTTCAATAAAATAACTTCTTAATTCTTACGTTGAAATATGAAGATTTCACATTAAAATTATTGCGGTATGTTTTATAGGACTACAAACAAAAATTATTGAAAAAAGATACATCATTAAAGAAACTATGATATTAAATAAGGTAGATTCTGGTATCCTATATGGACTTCCAAAATTGTGGACATTTAGTCTTGAAGTCCAATATTTGTATATTTTCTTTGCTTGTAGAAAGACATTTCTTTCATAGGAATTGTTAATTTTCCATATTGTAATGAAACTTAATGCTGGTTTCAAAGAGGAGAGTTTCGTTTGTCTGAAACGAAATTTAAAATACCTTCTCAACACACTTCTAATTATATCTGTTCGCTTTGAATCATTATGTTAACTTCAGCAAAAAAATTCCCAAGTTCAGCTACAAGCAAGTCCCTAAATTCAACATTATCTGCCGGAATTCCAAGGGTATATATATATATATATATATATATATAATTAATAAATACTTCTAACTCTTAAGCTCTTAGTTGTAGCTTTAAATATTATTTATCAGGTTTTTATAATCATTTATTTATAGACAAAAGATCGCTTAACAACATATGTTTTGTCTTTTTGAATGATTTAGAAACGTAAAGAAATATCTCATTTAAATATGCTGAAATCTACTCTGAAAACTGAAATGCAGTAAATTCCTGTAAACTCTTTCCGATATAACGTGAATTCTTATAATGCGATGACAAACATTAATGGTTTCTGTACATCATTATAAACAATCTCGCTTTACGCCTAAGATAATCAAAAACAAACCCGCCCGCGTACTGCCTAGGAATGCGGAGTTTCTGAAGATCTCGCGATACGACAGGTGTCGAAGTTCGGAGACTTAGTAGACATCATCTGCTACAGCCCAATCCCTCCCTAAGGAGGTACGCCCCGTCATCGAAGTGGAGGCCATTACTACACCATTACTGTACCTCCAGGGGAAGAGGGGCCCCGCTCTCTTATCCGGTGGTTTCTCATCCCCGTGATCATGTCGCCTCCCGGGGGGATTTATACGTAAGAAAAACCTAATATTTTCAAAGTCTTTGATTTGTTTGTTTAGAAAAGCAGATATTATTTACCATTTGTTTATATATGAGTAGGGAAACTGACATTTTTAAAAAAGAGACATACTACCAGCAATACGTGCAGTTACAAATTAGACACACTAACATTTTAAACAAACCATATGCTGCGTATATCGTTATTTCCTATTACGCTAAAAGTAGCTCAGTTAGTCTTGTTGCTGGTTGAAAGGAATGCGTAATATGAACGCTGTGTTGAACAAAATTTTTTATCTGATTTCACATCGAAAAAAAACTATGTATCCTAAACATTAATTTTTGCTTCATAACATTTTCGAAATTTTTAAGGATTGATGCAAGTGTTATAGACAGTCCAATCATTTCATTTTGTGTAATCACTGGTTCTTCTGTTACTAATCTAAACAGACTTATAGATCTTTAAATCTGGAACCAGCATTGAAGCTAGTAAACTGAGATATTGAATGTCATTGAAAGATTTGTAACGGATATTTATTGATGATCTCTGTTGTTCATTTCGATACCATGTTGTACTATAATACTGTTTTATTCATTTGACCGGATCAGAGGTACAGCATTTCTCATTCTTTCCCTTTAGTCAGAATACTAAAGAGTCATTATCAGTTTTTGCCTTCATCAGTAACAGACAAGCGGATGATTTAGCCACTGCATTTTCAACAAACAGATTATGACCCAGAATACTGTTACTTTAAATTTACCATCGCCATCTTCAGTTAGATCTCGTGAAAAAGTGAGCCCTTCTCTAAGAGTAGGCAGAGGAGAGAAAAAAGAACGAAATGCCAGGTTATGAAATCAATTGCAGCCCTCCCCCACCAAAAACACCTGAAAAAGTTGGATTGGAAAACAAATTAAATTTTTCTTCGTTAACGAAAAAGACTAAGAAAAACTTTTTTTAAAATTTGAAACTCAGAATCTGACATGGAAATTTCTTAAAGTGCAAGTGTTTTGTCTGAAAAAGTAACCATACCATCGAAGAGTTTGGTTTACACTGGGTTACGGACCACTACGAGGAAGGACATACTGTTACTAAAAATATCCAATAAAACTGCATACAAATAGTTTGATGTTAAAATGACTGTCCTAGAAGATGGTGGTCTGAAAGTGGAGTTTCTGAGAAGGTTAACAAAGGTTTCAAATTCAGTGTGGAAGATTGGAAAGTCTATAATGTAGCAGTTCAAGATCGTGATCGATTTCCAAGAGCAACTATCGTATGACGAAAATTATCTGTTTATAAAGAATGGCTGCAATTTTCAGCAGATTTTCCAAAACTGAGTAAAGTCTTTGATTAAATAGTAGTCAAATGAATATATTTGAAAAGTATGAACTTTGAAAAACTACGAAATCTTGTAAATAACTTGTTCTTATGAATAAAAACTCGTGTTTTATCAAAAATAGTTGTCTTATTGTTTCGTGTGATTAAAAGACTTTTCTCATTTATATTTGTTTTCATTTAAATTAAAAATGCAATATCCCCAGGAGAGAAATACCACACTGTTTTGTGTCATTAACCATGGTTTATAGATTTTTTAGAAAAATATCAAAACAAAATGGTAAATTTGAAATTTAAGATCTTTTAAAATACAGTTAAGATCAGTGCACACAGTAGAATTGTTAGCGTACAGAAAAAAAACCAATAGAATATGTCTCATACCCCCGCGCCTGTAACCAATATGGCTACTGAACGGTTGAATGGTCATGAAAATATCACCTTTATTAAGGATCGCAAAGAAAATTACAAATCAGCTAGTTTTAGTGCATAGGATACACAAATAAAGACAATACATTTCATTGGCTGTGTTAAGGCAGTTCTTACATAGGGTTTGAGAAATTACAAAATGATAATAAAAAGAAACAAACCATCACTAAACACACAGAAATATATGAAACTCTTAACGGTATTTTCATTGGAAGAAGATCAATAAGTTAAAAAACCCACATAAATGACAATTTTAAAAATAAAAAAAGAAAGATAAGAAGAAGAAAGATAATAATATTTATAATAATACTAAAAAGAATTGAAATAGAAACAAGTTAGCTAGAAAGAAAAAGCAATAAACACAAAGCAAGATCTTGCTGCTGATATAAGAGGAAGTTTAAATATACATAGCACTTTAGTTCCTACAGAATCTTTTCATTAATACCCATTGTTGTTTTGAGTTAATTAAATTAATGTAGTGATTAAATTCAGGAATGCAGACCTCTAAGTAATTTGTATGAACAGAAAGTCTGCATCAAGTAATGTTTCTCGGTACTTCCTGCATTATGAAGCTTAACTAAGATATTATCAACCACAGCAAATCTCAATACTGATTACGACTGATGAATGAAGGCTTCTTTCATAAATCCTTAGCAGGGGATAATCCATCACTAAGTTTTATTTTTCTTCCGCATTGAAGGAAATCGCTTACCTAGGAAAACTACAGAAAAAAAAAGCGAGCTTTCATTTATCTCATCTCAAAGTGCATAGACACTCTATTACATTTTCACTTTTCTTAGCCATATCTTTCCTTAAGATAAACAAGTAAATGGATTTTCTTTGTGATTCCTCTCTTCAGTGAGAGTTTTATCGGATCTCACCCATCAGAACTGCACAAAGGAGTTTTTTGTGCTCCTTTTTTGTACTTTTTTTGTCCCTGTGAATGCTTCTCACGCTTTTACGTCTAAACGAATGAGGTGCGAGACCCTTTCGCTGGTTTATAGAGAGAAACGAATGAATTGAGCTTTTACAGAAGGTGAGCGCAAAGGATGCGAGCTTTATTTTCCTCCGGAAGATAAGGTGTTTGGCTTGGGGCGGGGAAAATTAAGTTTGTCTCACTGTTGGGAAAAGTTTTGGCGCTCTCTGTGATGATTTGGAAGGGAATGTAAAGGATTAAGGGATCTGGGGTAAATTTCTTCTCGGTTTAAATTATGGTTTGGTTGGCCGCAGGGAAAGATATTTACGGTGGTTGGAGTCCATAAAATAAGTGAATGAATTTCAGAGACATGAAAATATATAAATATATGACATTTTATGTGGTCTACGTTCCAAAACTGGAAAGAAAGAAAGAAGCTGGAGAAAATGTTCGTGAATTATTCCTTTTCTAAGGAGAACAGTGGAGAAGTGAGTTCTTCGCAACAAAAAAGAAAAGTAGAATACTCATAATAATATTTATGATGACTAGCCGCCTTTGGCGACCAGCTGGTTCGCCGAGAATAATGATTGTCTAATGCTAATTAAATTTATAATGCGTGGTATGATTTCATTTCCGTGCTTTTCTTAGCACAATATTCATAATTGATATAAACATTTATTTTATAACTTCTTGAAGCCTTGCTCATGCACTGTTTATTATACTCATGCCGTAAATTCAAATTATCTTACTGACATACAAAAAGTTTATCTGCATATTTCTGCTAGCATACAGCAGCAAGTGATCTTTTGATGTACTGTAATTACATGTCTTTAACATTCTGAATTTGAGCATTAAATAAATGCCTGCATTTCATGGGTATCATCTGAACACGAATCGATTCTTCAATGAGTATGCCATGTTATTGATAATCTCATATCGAATGCAAAAGGGGAAGCGATGAAAAGTCAGATAAACCAATAAGTGCTGGGTGAATTAAAACATGCACATAAAAATATAAAAAAAAAAGTTCATAGAATCATTCATCATCATAATCGTTTGTTTTTAATTGCAAAGCCCAGTGGTTACAAAAATTTGCATCATTAAAAATGTATGTGTAAGGTTGAGTACAAAAAATATATATAAAAATCGTTTCTCATTTAATGTCAAAGGAATAAACTTCTTATTACTCGAGCTTTAATAGTATAAAAGATGTGTTGTTAAAGTTTTTATGAATCAATGGAATATTAATTTCATTATAAAAGTAAATTTTGAGAACATTTATCGAAGAAAATGAACTTTACGCGAATGAATCTCACCACCACCTGGCATGTCACAGTCTTGTCGTTTCATTCCTTTCTTACAAGGGTTCCTGAAAAAATTTAAAGAGAGTTTGCTGCTCCCTGAAATATAACAGCCTTGCTTTTAATAAGAAATGTCATGTAAATAGACGCTAACCATATAAAAAGAAGGAAATCTAGCCACCTTCGGCGATCAGCTGAATTCAACTGAATCTCTTATGCATAATTTTATATTCTCGGCACCCTTGCTCGCTTAAGGACATAATCCGACTTAACTTGTCCCAAATACCGTAGGTTACAAAGTAACCCGGTACTAAAGCGGTTAACAAATAATTTTCAACTTCAAATTGCTATAGACATTTAACCCGCGTTCTATTCGTAGCCTTGCACTTGCTCTGTTCCTTGTCTATATTAACGTAAAATACGCGTCTGATTTCAACATTAAATTGGCGCGGCATATTTTACGTCCAGCAGTATGCTAATTGGCTTAAAAAATGCTGATAAAAAGAATTACAACATAGCAACGATAATCTTTCAGTTTACCGGATTATTTCATTATATACTTGCTATCTTGAGGACTTCATTTACAGAATTCTCAGAAAAATTCACTAAATAAACGAAGAAAGTAAAATCCAGAAGGATATTTTCTACTCTTTGAAAAACGGAAAAGAAACACGTAATTAAATATTTGTTTAAATATTTGTTTCAACAATGAAAATTGTTTGAAATGCGTTGCGACAATGAAAAGTCTTGTTGTAAATTATGCCAAAACATGTTTTTAAAAATTTATTAAAATTAGAGAAAAAAACTGTGCCAAAACATATTTTTAATTTTTTTTTAAATTAGAGAAAAAAAAAACCGTAAGAAAATTTATATCATTGAAAAGATAATTTTCTAAATTTTCAGATGATGTAAAAATGACTTTGTGTTGTAATATTTTTGGACGTTATTAAAGTAAAAGGCCAAAATTTAGCTTAGTTTTTAATTAATTAAAATTTCAGAAAAAGGGCTCCGAGGTACACATTCCCACCCTTCAAAGAATGTTTGTGCCAAATTTCGTACCTCTAGGTTCAGCGGTCTGCCCTGTAGAGCGCCAACACACAGACACAAGAACACACACACATCCTTCGTTATTATTTGTAAAGATATAGTTATATGTAGTGATAATTTAACGAAATGTGTAATTTGTTGAGAAAATACACAGATAACTTACGCAGAGTTCTCAACAAACATAACAAATACGAAATTCTGAGCATAAAGTAATACAGGAAACTTGCCAGATACTAGATTTCACAAGTTTTCTCAAAGTATAGTAGTAGAATGAGAAACATTTTATCTTTAAAAATAGTGAGCACAGTAAAATTACAGCAATAAGGAAATCATTTAAAAATAAAGAACTGAACGCTAGAATAAATATTTCGGAAATTATCTAATATATAATGTTTCTTTAAGTTCCTCTTTTATTCGTTGCAATTGCTAATGACATTTCCTTGCTTATGCAAAAATCTGCTTTTGCTGTTTGTCACCTTTAAACACAGGATTCATAACAAAGGAAAACATTATAAAGATCAATAAATGTACAAAAATGACTGAAATGTGAAAAAGAAATTTTTCTCGAAAAATTCTGATGTAATTTGCAAGTTATACGGCTTTAAAATTTATAGAAGAATCAATTAACTGTTTGAAAGGGAAAGAAATAATAAAAAACAATCAAGATCTCGTATGAATGTTACCGTTTTCCATTGAAACATTTATTTTGAGATTCTAAAGTCTTGCTTTGAATCGGCACTGTCTTTTTTCTTAAAGCAAGCATTGCATTCATGTTCTCTGTCATCTTTTTTTATGAAAGGATAAACAGGATAGTTCCTAAAATGCATATACACTGTATTCATTCATTTTGTACAGTCATAATATTTGAAATGCTCTGACTGTATTTTTCCATGCCAGAGAGATCTCAATTTGCGAAATAACTTCTTCAACGAATCATTTTTATTGTTTTCATACGACGAAAAAATTAAAATACCGTGTTCTAAACGTAAATACATCCAAATATCGCGAAAAACTAAGGAATTTTCACAATATTATTGTCAGTATATACCTGGTCAAATATAGAAGAATTTAAATGAACGAAAGCTAAGATTCATTGAATTGATATGTTTAAACGCATCATTTATAATGTTTAACAAACTTTCTTTGAGCATTCAAAAATTTGCAAACAGCTGTCATAAAATATGGCATTATAGATATTTCATAGATTTGTATTTAATTCTGAACGTTTTTTCATCATCCGTCTGTGGTTTTGGTTGCGACTAATCCCAAATTTAGATTAAGAACTCAAAGATCTATAATGAACGTATGTAAAAATCAATACTTTTCCCTTGAAATTTGGGCATATAACTAACCAGAAAATGTAAGCAATATAAAACAGAATGAATTCGATATAAACCCTGCAGAAAAAAGGAGAAAGACTAATTATTATATGCTATAATTAAATAGTGCATAAACTACATAAAATGCGTAATCTTATATTTAATTTCGACAGAAATGTTTCAGATGTTGGTGAAAATTAATACTAATATTCTGGATATAAGAGCAGGATATAACTTTATCTATTATGGCTGGTTTGTTGTTTATTTTTAATGGCATAAGAGCCATATTTGGTTAAGTTGTGACATATTAGCTTAGCTTTATTATGACAGCTAAGTTTACCAGTTCCACGAAGTATATTCAAATGAATTACTTATGTGCGTTCTTTCATTTCGACTTCTTAACTCCTATCCTGATTCAAGTAGGCTTGTTTCAGCAGCATTATGGATTTTGTAATGGCGTATAATATCGTAGCGCAAACAGGGAGTGGCTAAAAATAAAAACAAATATTAAATACTTTTAGCAATATAAAAGTATTTTCTCCTTACAAATTTTAAGATAAATCCATTCAAAACTTTGTATGTTTAGAAGAAAATAAAAAAAAACACTTTGAGGCAATCTCCAATATCTGAAAACCGAAGAACCCAGTCTTGGATGACTCCAATAAACGTGAAACAAGTTTTGTTTCCTGGACACTGAAAGCCTTTTCCATTAATGAGAATTTCTTTTCTCATTAAAGGTATTTCTCAACATTAAAGAAATTAACACAGTTAAGTAATAAGAGTAAGTTTGAGCTACAAGAAACCATGGAGAAAACAAAACTGCTCTACTTAAAAGCATTACTGGAGATAGTTCCATTAAACTATTGAATATAAGACTGGTTTTTTCGGTGTAAGAAAAATTATATGAAAAGTTGTTTTGCATCACGCCATGTTCTATCGGAGTCGGATAGCAAAATTGCTGTAATTTTAATAGTTTTAAATCCTTTCACTTTTTTAATGAAAATGAAAAATGACAGAATTTCTTTTGCTGCCTTACAAAAATGATTGGCATGCAAGTTCATAAACCAAAACGTTTTCATGATGTTAGTCAATATGAATTTGAGTGTTTTTTTAGAAAAGAGGCATCATTTTATGAATAAATCTTTACACCCTTCTAGGTAGGCTGGGGCAGAGCGGGTATTAAGAACAAATAAACACTATTTATTGCCATTTTAAAATTTTGATTAAAGAATAAACGTTTTGTTATTTAAACAATTCGAGTCATAAATGCTCTTCCTTTAGGTATTTCTACCTTTGAAACTTGTTTGTTAGTAAATTCCAAATGTGTAAAATCCGTAGTTTAGAAGAATTATCTCCTTCAAAACAAATGCGATTTGTGGTATTTAATCAGCTTTCTTTAAAGTAAGGATGCATTCGTAACTAACACATCTGAAACGTAATAATTATTGTAGATCATGTATTTAATATAATCGAATGAAACAAATATTATCTCATGAAACATTACTTATTATTAATGTTTGTAGAATATATATTTAATCAAACATATTTCATGGAAAAATTATTTATTTAAAAAAATGAGAAAAATGCGAAATTAATTAGTTAAAATAAAATATTTTTATCATGCACACAAAATAGGAATTTGAGGAATATTTGGCTCTGTAAAAAGAAAAAAAAATGAATAAATAAAAATTAGAAATATATTGTTTGTCGTTTTTCTTCCGTTCCGAACCTAGTTCAAAAGAAATAAATTTACAATTGCGTTTTCAGGGGTTATAAGTTAGACAATTTTGTTTCAAATTTAAACTATACATGAAAAAAAAGATCTACTGATGAAGAAACTCTGATTTAGTTATTTCTACAAAAAGAATTTTGAGAATTGATTAATTTTTTCCAGGATAAAAATAGATTTATCTGAAAAAAAGCACTGAAAGATACAAACTTCTCTTTTTTCGGATTTCGTAGATAAACATAAAATGGTACATAAATTGCTAAATAATATGGAGTCGCAAGCCAGATTTTAATCCTAAAATTTCATAGGGTGGATCTCCTTTTGCGTGGAAACGATAAATAAAGAGAAGAACAATTGCGAAAAGAGTTATCACAGAGTTAACTAATTAAATTCAGTTTAAGGCTTCAAGTACAAGGCTGGGATGAATTGGCATTCTTTAATCACGTCTAAATGATTCCAGAACGATCAGAAATATACTGGTTGTGCATTGACTCTGTAACTGCACCACTATCTGTACAATGAGTTCCTGTATCCACAGACGTATCATAAACGAGTGATTTAATGTGATACAAGAGTACAGAAAGTTTAACAGGCTATGATATGGCAAACGTGGATGTCAAGCACCGTGTTCAGAACGCCAGATGCTTATGTCAGGCATCCTAAAAGAATCCACGAACGCATTCACCTCTGAACCAAAATTCTGCATCTCTGTCCTCTAGAGTTCAAAAGTTTTTTATATACATATTTTCTCGATTTTCGTCGACAGAGATTGGTTTTGCTACATCATATTCCATTTCAATTTGTGTTCCTTTCGGTGTTATTAACCTCTGACTTGTTGCCGTATTATTAAATTACCTCCAAAAAAACATGGCTGTAATTTCGATATGAACTATTTAAAATATTAATTATATGGAATGTTGAATCCCAGATCTTTAACGTAATGATATTCTGTTATGCGCACCTTTTTGCTTCAGGTTTTGAATGTCGAAGCTCGTATTCACTTTGCTCCGAATATTTTTCGATTTGTTTCCTCCTTCCGACAGTCAATTCGAAGTGGCATCATTCTACGTCATATGTACACATACTCCATATGTAAACAATAAATTGGCAATCTTTTGATCGGCTTTGATTTCAATTTCTACTTTGATAGCGAGAAATGTCCTGTATATGCTATTGCGCTAGCTAACATGTTTCGATTCAGCAGGCCGTACGAGTAATTACGTATAAAGTAGTGAACACTGAGAACGCACCACCCTTAATTTCATCTTAGTTTATACGTGAGCTGACGCAATCACTTAAATGATGGTGCAAGGTCAAAAACTGTGGTGCAATCATGCGTTCTTATCGCAAACCGATCAAAATCACCTTCTATTCAATAATATTAATTTCAATTATACAGTTATAATACTATGTCATATACAATGTAGGGAGTGAAATCTAATTTGCCGCTACAGTATTTTTGAGCAGTAAATAAAATGTTTTATTTCATTTATCGTATCTTTCTTCTACTGCTTGCTCTCGTAGCTCTAGCTGCTTTCTGAGAAGACATCCTTGCCAAAGTTACAGATAGAATTCCGTTATGAAGGTTATAAACTCCACATAAATATAAACATTGCTACTTCTCTGACCCTCCAAGTGCTTATTTATCTATTAAGTTTAAGCTCTAATAAATGATATTTAAGTAAGTAATGGATTCTTAGGGTTAGGCGAATGGCTAAAATTTTTAAATTATTTTATCCATACTGCTTTAAGAAAATATTCATTTAATATGAAGAAACTGCTTTCAAGATGGGTATGAAAGAAGGAAAAAGTGGTTATAAAATATGCAATATGCATTACGAGTATAAAAGAAAATTGTAAGTCAACATTCAGTTATTAAAAAGCGACGTGATTGCATTATTTCTAAACAATTTTAGCTTATTCAAAACATCCTAAAAGCTCATTGAAGTTTTTAATCTTATTCCATTAATGCAGAATATTTCTTTTCTTCAAATTTCCTTTGCTTTTTCATTACATTTCTGTCTTTCCTGCGAGCGTAAATATATTTTCTAATTTATATATACATATAAAATGTAGTTTCCGAGTATTAGCGACAGTATAATTTTCGTGTTTTTTAAAGGAAAATTGTAATTTCTTTATAAATTATTTATAACTCCACGGAAACTTTAACTGAAAGAATTTACTTTCCCCTTTTATTACACAATGATCATCGAAAAAATCTGCATAATGATTTCACCAGCATTACTGTCCTCTCTCTATAAAATATACCCTGTCACTTGGTATTTTTATTTTCAGTGTACGGGTATTAAAAGGTAATATGATCTTCGTGTTATTTTGAGGCTATATCAGAGAAAAGCAGCTGCTACCGCCGAAATTGTAATCTCAAGCATCGACGTATAAAGTAAGGAATGAAAGCCAAAACAGTGCACTTTACAGCTCCCGAAGGTCTTATAAAAGGAATTTATTTTCTAGATTAACGATAAAACGATGAAGATGTGCGACGAGGGATAACATTTCAAAACGAAGGATAAAAAAAGTGAGTCGTTATGAGTGTGGGAAAAAGTAGGAAAACTAAATTTTCAAAGTAATGTTTACCCACCATTAAGATACGTGTAACATAAAGTTCGGAGAGCTTTTGCTGAATAATGTGATGATATTCAAAAATTCGAGAGTTTACGAAAATAAAGTTATTAAAGTGTATTTTCGGAATAATTAGGAGAAACATAGGGTAAATTTTAACGCATTAGTTATTCGCCATATGATCTTCAATTTAAGCCTTACACTAATAAGAAAAATGTATTATATTTATGAATGATTCTGAGCTTTATTCCAAATTTGATAGATGATAATACGAAAATTTAATTTGAAATTAATAATAATGATGATTTTTTCAATGAACTTCTAGTATATTTATTTAAAGATTAATTATTCAGAAACGGTGTAAAGAAGAATAATCTATTGACTTCAGTTTTATTAGTAATTGGATTAATTACTTCTTAATACTTTGAATTCGGTTGCTTCTCGGAATTACACAGGTACGCAAAAAAATTCAGCTGCATGGGATATTTTTGATAAATTTTATGTTTTTTATAGTTATGAATCCAAAAATGACCTCCATTAGTTTTTTTGCAAAGTATGGGGAGTTTACATTAAAAAAGGCACAACTGCGATAAAAAATCAATATTTTATTAGAATTAACTATGCATATTTTTTCTTATAATTGGAAAAAAGAAACAAAAAATTATTCCTTCATGATATATTTAACACTACATGTTTACCCTTTTTATCTGTGGAAACTTTTCTTTTCTCTTTGACGCTCCTCCAACAAGCTTTCGCTTAACATCTCCTGTTTCCCGCCTGAGAATCCTACAGTAATCAGCTAGCATATTGGCACTTAGCATATTCCTTGGTCTCATCTCTCGATATCACGGACATCCTGGTGAAATCTTTCACCCTGCTCTTCACTATAGGCTCCTATGTCTTCGGGAAAACAATCAATATGGAAGTGTAGCAGATGAACCTTTAAGCTCATCTTCCAGCTCCTTAAGCTCTCTCCATCCTTGAGCTTCAAATGCTGTCAACATGCGTTTTGTAGAGAGGGTCTTTACTATTCTCCAAAAAACTGTGCACTACATCCTTAAAAGAGTCCCACGCTTTTTTTTCTTTGTCTCCCATTGTTTCTGAAAAAAGGGAATCGGATAACAAGTAAAAACTCCCTTTTTCAACTTGGTTTCTCTCAGTTTTGGGAACTTCGAACACAGTTATCTGAAGCAATCCCCATCTTTAGGCAGCGATTTAATAAACTGTTTCATAAGCCCTAATTTTATATGAAGATAAAATTAGGTAAATTAGATTAAATTTAAAAACCTTTTCAGGTGGAACCAAGATTGTATTTATTACACTTTTTTAGCCAGGTGTTAAGGCACCTCGAAGTGGCCAGCCAGTGTTGGTGCGATAGAGGTCTCTGGGTCGATTGTCCCATAAGCATAGGAAACATGGATATTTTCTGTAACTGGTCTGCTGGCCCAACAACATGGTTAGCATTTTGAAATCTCCACAAACCATTCAACAATGTTCTTGATAGTTGATTTGATTATGATTTTCTCAAGAATCATAGACAAATCATTACAGTTTTCTTCCAAATGTAACGAGTGTCCTAATGGAAACGATGCAAATGATTTACCATTATGCAGCAAGATTGCTTTGAGGCTTGCTTTAGACGAATCTATGAAGAGGCGCCACTCAGATGGATCATATTCTATGTGAAAACACTTCATTAGCCCTTGAACATCATTACAAGGAACGAGATTTCCCTCTCTGGAGAAAAAATGATTGAATTCCTTTTGTCGGTGCCTGTACCAGGAGAATGAAATTTCAGGAGTCAGCAGATTTTTATTTTTCATTCTTGACCCTAACAATTCAGCTTCATCTTTAGAAAGGCCTAAATCTCTAGCTAGATCATTAAGCTCGTTTTCAGAAAATGGTTGGTGTCCATCATCAACAGAAAAATCTGAGCTAGATTCGTCCTGGTGAGGTAATGTGTTCCCATTCTCAGAATCACTCCGTATATCATCCAAACTTGAAGGTGGGAGTGGAGCAGGTATTTCAGAAGTATATTAGGCACTGGGCGAATAGCTTAACTAAGGTTTGGGTAAAATATGTTCTTTTTATTTTTAGAATTAAAGCCTCTTACATCTACCGGCAATCAGTAGTGTGGTTTTGCAGCTCACGCTACATCATAGGAATGGCAAAACGAAATGAGGTTTCTTACCTTTAAACCACAAACAAAGATCTTCATCACATATTCTACACACCTTGTGAGGAGCCCATGGTTTGTCTTGATCCCCAAGTTTCAACTTAAAGTAAGCAAAATAAACTTTCTTTACAGAACCACTTATGTTTCATGCTGACTTTTAACAGTGTATTCACCACAAATAAATCAAAAGTTGTCTGGAGAAATTACACAACCCCTTTGAGCCATAATACAGAACTAAAACATGTGCAAAATCACGAATGAATGCAGGATGTAAACTGAGTTTCCGGCGTGAATCACCTTTCCCCTGTCTACGGCAGTAACATGATAACTGGCGCATGCGCGCAGCAGTTCCAAATTATACTTTCCCCCTTTGATAACTTTGCATTTCAGTAGATGTGTGAATCGTAATAGAAGCTTGTATCTGTGTGTAACTGTTTCTGTTCCTTCCTCAAATTCCTCGCATTTTCTATTATTATTTCTCTTGAGTTTCACTTTTAGAAATTTGAAATTAATATATGAAATCAGTATCGGATATGTTTTTTTCCCTCAAGATTAGGATACCAGATTTCCGTTTAAAGAGAGAAATTTTACACTTAATTAAACTAAAAATTTGAGGTTTGCAAGAAAACCGGAAGTGATGGAATTTTTTCCGGTTTCACTAAGTAAAAATCTATAAGAAACAGTCAAAAATTCCTATGCAGTTTTTTCCTTGCAGACCTGTGTTTTATGAAGGGAGACTAAGTTTTCATTTTTTATGTTACCTTTTTTGTAACTTAGATAGCTCTTTCATAACTTAATTGGCCCTTACACAAAAATAGTTTGAACGATCTCAGTTTTAATATTACATAGAAAATACCAATGAACTCTATTTTTATGTAACTCTTGCCTAGCTTATTTTCTTTAAAATAAAGAAATAATTCTTTGCCATGTTTATCCAAATGTTGCTTTTATATTCTGACATTTTCTTAGATAATGATCGCAGAGCCGAAACAAAGTTAGCTTTATATTAAAGATTCGTGTATTTTTTTAATTACCTTTATATATTCGGAATGTTTTTGAAATTAGAAAAACAGCACATTTAACAAATAAAATAATAAAAACAACAACACGCAATTATCCTTTAGGTTACGGGAAGACGAAGTCGACAAATAGCCATTTAAAAAAGGGGTATCTACAAGGAAACTAAGCTTATAATTCCTATGTTACAGGTCATTCCAATATAATATCTGGGACTCCATTTGATCGTCCTTGAGGTTTAGGTGCCTTGACTGGCTACTTTCAGAATAGACCCGATTTCAAGTTATGGGTTGACCACAGGAGTAAAATTATCTCCAGTGAATTTAGAGGAGGGAATTGATTATTTCAATTCGGAATGTAATCCTAATATTTTTCTGCTACAGCAAAATACAAGCGGTATTCCTTTCTACTACCTCTGTGTAAAAGGCTTATGAAAATCAGCATAATCTAATTAGAAGAGCTAATATGACGTCCACAATTTAAGAAATGCAAAATTAAATTAGTGTAAAATGGTAAGGCAGACTTCCAGGTGACATACAATTTATGAATTCTTCAGACAAATGAAAATAACAATAATGAATCTTTATTTTAATTAATTTAAATGATTAAATTGAAAAATTGAATTTGAATTTAATTTAAAATCATGCTCGCTGTCAAACGAAGATGGATAAAGTACTCAAATGAATGCATTAGAGTTAAAATTAATATATTCAGAAATATTAATATATGAAAGGTAAAAATTAACTACAGCTTTGCATAACTCACAACTTTTTCAACATTGATTAGCAAATTCGGCTAGTGATAATTAAAATGTGCAAGCGCAAACAAGTAGTTCACCACATATTTACATAAAAAATTATTTAATATAAAGAGATCCAATTGGGTCGTATTTCTTAAGTTATTTTTACTCTCTATATTTAGATCAAAAATGAATTTCATTATTTTTCCGATCATATAAAATGAGAACTGAAAAAACGATATTAATAGATTCATGAAAATCACAGTTCCTACAGAACCACAGGTTGGTATATAATACCAAAACTGATTGTAATTTATATGTGTAAAAATATATAAATGTAAGAAATAATTTTAATAAAAATTAAAATCATCCATAATCAAATTAGGTTATGAACGTCAAGATACCTCAAAGGCGTTATTACGATTTCCAAATTTTCAAAACTAGTTGCTGCTTAAATAATTATAAAAACACAACAAGTTCTGTCGATACTTTCTTCGAGATGTCTTTTACAGTACAGCAAATAAACTATTAAAAATTGTGTTATGAAGATTTGAATATAAAATTGTTTGAGACTGTTGAATTCTTTGCATTGCATTATTGTTCCAAAAATGCTTTGATGTGCATAAGGTATTATAAGAATGTTTTCTTTGAGATATTTTGTTGCCTAACATATAAAGGGTTTCTTTGAAGGGTTCAGATCCATTCTAAACTAAAACTAAAATATCATTTTCGAAACAAATACTTCTTATATGTTATGAAATCTTTTCAATTGTTCTTGCTATTATTCTCTGAATATAATATAAAATTATTAAAATTCCAAACCATTCTACATGTACATGGATACAAATATTACATGGATCTTACGTATCTTTCAATTTTAAGGTTTCTTTATGTACTGTGCAACCGTATTTGTATTTTAATAGACATGAATTCCAACATGCGCCTAAAATCAATATTATGACATAATTGTTTGCAGGTATTTGGTTTTTTTATTCATTTTATATGATTTTTTTAAGAAGTCGTTTGAAAAATCTTTAACGTTGGCATTAGCAAAGAAATGATCCAAGATGATTTCATACAAAGATGTATATATTATGCAACTAGTTTCTTTATTCAATAACAATTTCTGCTGAAACCTCTTGAAGTTAAAATATGCAAAATACATTTGAAATCACAGAAATGTTTGATGATGTAAATTTTAACGTTGTGAAATGTTTGAATCAAAACTGTCTGTGTAACAAATTGGTGTGAAGTTTGTCGAGACCACAATTTGCACATTGATTAAACTACTCTTACGCGTTAGGCTGAAAGGGGAGCAATGACAAGAAAAATCGACATTTAAAAATACTCTGCACTCCCGATTATCCGGGGTAATCACCGGGAGGGATCGCACGGACAATAGAAAAACACGGATAATGCGAAAAATCCTTTTTATTAAAGAAAAAATCAACATCAGTACAAAAATGTAAAAATTACTTACATTTGCATGCTGTATAACAACAAACTAGGAGTTTTCCTTTTAACATTTACTGCTTAAAACAATCTCTAATGCGTCTTTGTTTCTGCTGTTTGTTCCTCTCTTGTCGCATATCGACACATATTTTACGAAATCGCAGTAATGTCACTGTAATCGAATCGTCTTTGTCCCATATAATCTAACAAAGTTTCCACAGATTGTAGAACAGCAGAATGATAAATTATATTTCCCTCATTTAGTACATCTTCTGCATCAGTACTAGCTGATTCTCAATTATCAAGTTTTTGAAGGATTTCTAATGTTTGTTTAACATTTAAAACGTTTCGTTTTCGTTCCACACCACTCATTTTTACCAATAAAAAATTTCACGCTACTAACTGACGATAACCAAGACGCAAAAACTAAAAGAACACGTGCGAAAGTAAAAGAAAACAAAGGAGTTAAGAATGAAGTGTCAGGGAGAAACGTGTTCGTCCGAGAATGAGCTAGTAGGAAATGGATGATTCATTTCTAGGAAAATTAGGAGTTGAACCGGTAGAGATTGCACATGGAGGAAGAAAGAATAAAAAACTATTCGTTAGCCTCCGCCATCACGGCTCACTAGTTTCATGGGGTGAATCTCTTGATCGAACATCAATATCGATTTTACATGCATAATAAGAGTGAAAATAACTCTCTTTAATTTTTTGTGATTCCGGAATGAGCACGGATAATCCGGAAAACGGATAATAGAGAGTAAATTGTAGAAACAAGCGACCTGTGAAATAAGGAAAATAATCTCATGACATTGAAATAAATTTCTCTCATTTCTGAACGTTCAAAGTTATTTAAATCACAGTGAGAGATAGTAGACCAGATCCTTAAATAGCTACGGCTAGCTATTTAATGTTCTGAGGAATATCCGAAATATCAGGAATGGCATTCCTAGTTTCTTTATAGTACTTAAAAAGATTAACGTCTGTCAATATGGATAAGAGAGTTTGCTTATAACTCCTATTCAGAATTTCAAAAATAACTGCTTATTTCCATATTCCTGCTCGAAATTTATAATCGAATTTCTTTTCAATAATGTAATAATTTGAATATTTAATATAATTTTGCACATGTGCCTGCAAGATACCTCAACTGATACACAATATACTTCAGTCATTACATTGTGCCTAAATTTCGCTTAGACATTTAAACGACCTTCAGGCGATAAAGCTATGACGCAGACCAAGACATCGATACATTATGAAGACAATCGATTGCATATAATATTACTACTAAGGTATTAACGTTGGTCATCCTGTATCCAGGACATTACTCGATAACTCTCGATATATAGTAACATGTTTTTTCCAAGTAAGACAAAGAAATATTTTCCCTGTTATAGGTCAAATATTATTACAGCAAATTATTGTTGAAATCATAGAACGTTAGTAGAAACGCTGAAACACATTTCATAATTATTTAACTATAAGGCAAGACTGATAACTATGCTCGTTGTTATTATATGGATAAAGAAATATCACTTCTTTGGTTTATTACTTCTGTCAATTATGTTCAGACACCTCCATAGCCAAAAGAAAACTCTTTTATCTGCTTGGTTGCTGGAATTTAACCCTCTCACACCGAGCGAGGTGGTCCCGGGCGTTCTAAGAGTTTCCCCTTAACACTAACGGAGGCCGGTCTGAGGTGCTTGGCTTCTTTTGAGGGGAGGGGAGGTTCTGAAGTCCCTTAGAAGAAAAGCGCGGTGGGGGGTTCAATTATCCTTGCCAACCACAGCCCATTTCCGGGCCTCTTAAGGGAAGGTTATAGCAGGTGTGGGATGGTGGGGTAAATGACCTGACAGGTTGGGAGAGTCCAACTTGTGCCGCTTCCTCCCAAAAAGTCCCGGTTTTAAAGGCGCTAGAAGAAAAACGTCGGCTTGGAATTAAAGAGTTAAATCAACTGCAAAAGTATTATAATATACTTAATACAACATTCATCTTAAAAATATCGCCCAGAGCATGATGTCACCGTCATCTAAAAGCTTCCTGATAATTATCAACTTAATTTCATCCTCCGTGAAATCCTGGACTTTTTATTCTTTATATTACTACTTCGATGGTACATTTATTTTTGTGCTGATGATAATATGAAATAAGTAGTATTATCATCAGCTGTGCAGTCTCTGCCTCCCTCTCAAGAATATAAGAGGTAAACTGCGCATTATTATGCGTCATCTTGTTACTTTACCTCTCCTTAAAGTATGGTATGCCATAATATAGCAAAGTTTTGATAGCATGTCTTTGAGAGTTATCGATGTTTGCAATAAAGAAAAAAACCCATAAAACATCCTTTCCCTTATCAAGAAAATATAAGAAAGCTTGGAAATTTTTTTATACATCTATCAATTCTAACAACAAAGGCCTTTAATTATGAAATTTTTACTAACAAAAATTTCATTCAACCATTAATATATCTACTTTGCAATTCAGATTATACAATCATTTGTAGTATTCAATGCACAAAACTTTTTTCTGTAACAATACCAAATATTTTTTATAGTAATTTGAGTATAAACTGATTTCATTTAAGAAATATTAAAGTACTAGTTTGATATAGGTAAGTAAAGCTTATCTTGGATAATTGAAGATGTTGAGCAGAAAAATAAATAATTTAAAGGAAAATTATCCCACAAAAATAAATAAAGTTTCATTGCATCCAGATTATGTTATTAATTAAACATGCGATTACAAGACTGAAACTCTTACTTCTAAGAAAAGTTACTTTAATTTATCATTTTATCTTCAAATATTTGGCATTTTTTTAATATTTTACTGAAATTTTATATTTTCTTAGTTCCTTCAAAACCGAATGCAATTCATTTTTATAAAGTTCCAAGCATTTTTTTAGCATTTATAATAACTAATTATTACCCTTATTATTATCTTCAATGTATATATATATACACACAGGAAACTACAAATTAAAACCTAAACATGCAAGAGACTGCACCACAAGAAAAAGGCTAAATCAACCTAGACACAATTTCTAATCACAATTTCAAATTTTCATAAACATAATTTCAAACTATCCAATACACGATTCTCCTCTATTCTTTTCATTTTTTCTTCTTATTTTCTTTATTATTATTTTTATTATTTTAATGTTATTTCGTTATCTTCAATGTGATAAAGCTTTCGAAATAATCCTTCAAAAATTTATATTCTTTGAGAAAAGACCCAATAGTTACAATAACTTTATGCTTGTAAAATCTTTCAGAAATCTAACGTAAAATTACAAAGGAAAAACGTTTGATTTCGTTTTGCGATCGTGTGATATGCATCCATGCAGATAGACCATCGATCACAACCTTATACATACATTCACGTTCTTTCAAAAATTCCAAACAAACATAACCAAAAATGAAGATACGTATATCAATATTATTAAGGTCTTATATGCATACTGGATATAAATATTTCATGCACCAAACACATTTTGATAATACCAGAAAAAGGGAAAACTTGCGGTTGGCATAAATTTTTGATATCACAGAGCAATATCATAAATTGTAAGAAGGTTCTTTTGCCTCGGAACATTCTGGGTAGAGTGAATTGAGTACTCCGAAGGTTCATTTTCCTCGAAACATCTATGACCAGAAAGAACATTCTATGTCCTGTTTTTTGCATGTACGATATAAAAGCAGAATATTACGACTATCACATCGTAACCTGGTGTTATGCAAGGAAACGAGGCATCAGATAAGCAGGAAATAAATTAGAAGCAGTAGTTGCTGTATAAATCTGGGCAGCAGCTATTGCAGGTTTTTTTGTTGCTTTTGCGTTGTCTAAAAAATTTTTCATCTGATATCGTTGGTATTTTTTTAATATAAAAATTTTGGAATTGCTAGGCTCGTAGTAGGAAACTCTTCTGAAAATAATCTTCCCTGTATATATCGAGTTACAATAGATACTTTTTCACATCCTCGGATTAGAATGAAATTTGACGCAATCGATTGATATTATTTTCTTTGGAAAGGTATGCAGAAAGTAAAAACCTTAACTTGTAAAATGTCGGATGAAAGAAAACATTTCATCTAAAAATAAAGGATACAATCAAGCACAACTCCCAATGTCATAGGATCATAATTTTAATTTAGTTAAATTGATAAATTTTTAGTTTTTGAATTGCATTTTTGATACGTATCGTTTATTTTGTTTTGAATGTTAATATATAAAAGGTTCTATTTTGGTTGATATTACTATACATATATATATATATATATATATATAGTAATATAAACTAAAATATAAATTGTTATATATGATCATATAAGAACAAAGTAAACAAGACATATAAAATGCAATTCATAAAATAAATTTTTTATTATGTAAAAAAAAATCTAAAATAAAATGTTAAAAATTGAAAATACTATAGCTGATAAAAATATTTTCAATTCGAAGTACTTATAAAACTTTCAATTTGATAAAAGTGTTTTTCGAGAGTCTTTCGATGATTTTCTTTAATCAACCGACCTTTGGACCAGCTGTGATACACCATTATTCTTTTACTCTCCTTAGTTTGAACCACTTGTCATGAATCTCGTAGTCCTTAGTACTCCATTTTCCCCTCTCCATCAATGCTACGGCAACAGCAGAAACTCTTTCATATCTTGTATTCTTTGCTATTGTCCGGGCTACAATTCTCTTCTCTTTAGTGTTTTTTTTACTGACCGGAAAATACCGCATAGTGTTCTTTCCCTTTCTCCGTAGGCCCTATCCCTCCGGCAGCAAGAGGGCACAGCAATCTTGAAGGATTTTACACACTCATTATGATTATTAAAAAAATTATAAAATTAAATGAAGCATCGCGGAAAGAGAGTAATTAACACCATTGTGTTGTGGTGCAAACATACTGAAAGAGGTATATGCTATGAAATAAAAGCTAAATAAAATGTCTGCCTTTTTGTTAACATACAAAGAAAACATAATTTTTATCATAACTTTCACAATGGTAAAAATACCGGAATGAAGGATTTGATAAATAGATCAATGTTTTTATTTCAATTACAATGACAGAAAGCATTGCTACAACTTGTGTATGAAATAAATTTGAAATGTTTATTAAATTAAGAACAGGAACTTATAAAATTTAAATTAAATCATTGAAAAGATAATTTTCCGCTCTTTAAGAAGTAATGTAAAGAATCTACGTGAAATATATTTTTCTGAAATTATTGGCGAAAGCCTTAGATAAAACGCGGAATATTGGCTTAATTTTCGTCACTAAATGAAATATCTTAGGAAGCAATTTTTTTTGAAAGTCTGAAAAAGTAGAATTAATCTAGAAACGGACCCAGAATGGCATGTGCAAATTTTATGTCAAGACTATTCATCGTTTAGGAGGAGTTCTCGAGACAGATAGACACTTAGAAAATCTTTTATTCTCTCCCTTTTTCCTCTTCGTACGATAGGAACCGGACTAAGTAGCCTTAAAGGCTGAGCACACACTCATTAGTATCAGTTAACAATTTGTGAAAATTAAACAAAGCATCGAGAGAATAATTCACTAACGTCATTGGATCACTGTGTAACCGTATTAAAAGCTGTAAGTTCTACGACAACCGGAAACCGGAAGTGAAAAGTCTACTTTGTTGTTTATGTTCAAAGAAAACGATATTTTCTTATATTAACTTTAACACTGGCAGAAGCACGCGCGCGAAACAGTAAATGAACTTGAATTTATTACTATAAGAATAAAAGGTATTCATAGAAATTATGTTTAAAATATATTTTTAAACCTTAATAGCAATCAGAGAAAAAACTTTATCGCAATGGAATTAATATCATTAGAAAGATAATTGTTTGCACTTTAAAATGGCTTAAAAATTGTCGTCTAATAAATCTTTCAGAAGTTATTGGCAATAAACGTCTAAGCATCCCAGATAGCAATTTTAGTTTGCAGCAAATTTGCAGCAGACTTGCACTGCAAATATGCAAGCGTTCTGCAAATTTGTCACGACAAGTGTGCAAGTGTGAAACAAGCTTGCAGCAAGTTAACGCAAGCCTCGAAGTCACCATAGGACGAACTTGCAGCAAGCTTGCATTGCAAATTATAGCAAAAACAGAGTAGTAACACAACCCAGGATAGAACTCGCGACCTAGCGCTCGGGAAGCGGGCGCTTTAACCATTCGGCCAGTCAAACTCTGAGAGGAGAAGATAGATTTCGCTAATACATCGTTCGATTCGATTCGCATACGATTTATTTTAAGCTATTTTCTTGATTTAGTTAATTTTTTGAGTTGCGAATATGATTTGAAGTCAAAGAGAGAGCGATTTTCGCTAATAACTACGTTTTGTTAGTAGAATAAATTATGAAATTAGAGTTCAAAAGTAATTATTTTAAAATGGGACAAAATGTATAAGTTTATTTTTCAACAAACATTGACTGTTTTTTCGGTTTAATTTTGTTTATAAACGCTAAAATTTCAACATTCAGAAAAAGGCGATATAGTGTTCTTTAAAGTGCAAATGCTATATTTAGTAGAAAGATGGAAAATGTTTCAAATTTTTTTTTATAAAAAAGTTAGTTTTTTTCAAATTATCATTGATTTATTGAATTAATAAAAAGAAGGACGGTCCAGGAGATGCTATTAAAAATCGGTTTTTTTTTTTAAACAGAGACAAATATAATTATCTCTTTGTGCTATCTTTGCACCAAGCTTGTTTTGCAAATTTGCTGCAAGCTTGCAATGCAAGCTAGGTGGCGTTATTTGTCACGGCGAAATTGTAGCGAATGGGTTTTGCAAGAGAGGGTGGCTCTAGTTGTCACGGTGAACATGCCACAAGTTCGCTTCAAGTTTGACGCGTCAAATTTGCTATGACAAGACAATATCAAGTCAAAATCAAACTTGCTGCAAACTTACGTGCTATCTGGGATTAGGCTCAACAGCGGATAATTTTCGTTATTTAATTAAATATCTTAAGAACTAATTAACTCTGAAAGTTGGAAATAGCACCGTTGACCTAGAAATGTTTTCTAGAATGCCGTGCGCAAATTTCATGTGTCTACAGTACACCGTTTAGGAGGAGTTCTTGTGACCGACAGACCGACCGATAGAAATACAGACAGACAGATACATGTATTTTCTGCTTTATATATATACAGGATGCCCACTGAAGTTCCTTTTACCCCCTTAACCTGCCAGGACATGCAAGAGGGTGTCCGACACCCCACTCCACGTACAAATGTGAAAACAATTCTGACTTCCTTTTAGTTGAAATTAGTCAAATGCATACTAGTTGACTTTAAGGTCACATTTCACAGACAAAAAATGTTTCCAGAAAAATTATTTTATTTTTTTATTGGAATTCACTATAATGGGTGTGAAACACCTCTTGCTCATCCTCCCGTTAGGTTTCTTTGGTCAGTTTGATTGATCGTATTCGTTAAAGGAAAATAATGTTGTTTCGTTATTTAAGTTTTTAAGTTAATTAAGGAAAGTTATTAAGTTAAGTAAGGAAACAAGTGGATTCAAAAACATTCTATATTTCTAAAATGGAGTTTTTTGCTAATACAATACTTTTAAACTGGATAATAGTGTGAGAGAAACTGTCAAGAGATTGATGCAAAAGTTATATTATTTTGGACGTAATGTATCTGTAGTCAGCTGGTACATGTCTTATCCGCTTTCACAAAAACTATCGGAGGAAAAGCTTAAAATTGTAGAAAATATTCTGAAAAATAAACACGCATTGCGCGCTAAATTTATTGTAGCTAAAGATAAAGAACCTCAGTATTCTTATTTGGATTTCTAAAAATATTGTTTCCTATGTACCTAAGAAAATTAGAAGCGGTATTTTTTAATCCACGTTGTATAACGATTATTATATTAATGTTTTCTCACTTTAAAAAAACTTGAAAACATGTATTTAAGAAATATACTTTTCTTACGTGTTCGCAATGTGTTGAATAATATAATGTATTATTTACTAAATGTTTCGTCTAAAAATTTGTTCTTGTATAACTAGAAATGTCTGCAAAATTTAATGGAACATTTGTAACAAAAAATGTTGCTAGTTTTGCTTCACTAACGAAATAAAGAATTGGATTGTCGCACACCCCCTTGCGCGTCTTCGCGTTACTCTTCGTAGCGCGCGTTCTCCCGGGTTAATTGAAGACGACTGAAGCTACAGTAATAAAATTGGTGTCTAAGTATAGTAAATTGGCTATGCCGCTCGCCATGAGATTTTTAAAGCGCCACCTGACGGAAAACTGCAGAATTAACATTCCTATCTTGAAGCCGTACGATATGGAGGAAATATAATGTTGTAAAGCATCATCTAGTTAGTATTTAGAACTAAAAGACACTTTATGGTCATTAATACTAAGAAAAGAACACTTAAAATACACATTTATTTGTTCACGATTTTCGACATGTGAAGGAAATAATTTGGAAGAGAGAGGAAATGTTCTCTTTCGGACATAAATGTTCCCAATGGACTTTCGCTTATACATCAAACATCATGTGTATGAGACGTCAACACCAACACTGCTGGACCTACGACGACGTATTACTGACGCTTGTGCCAGCTTGACTCCTTAACATTCTAAAAGTGTGCAACGTGGAATTCAAACAAGGGTCCAAATATATATTTTACCCAAAGGAGAGCAGTTTGAATACCGAAAATAAAGGTATCTTTTGAAAATTCGATGTGTTTTTTCACTTTATAACACATAACAATAGTACATTTATAAGTTTCTTCATGTAACAGTGTTGGAAATCGCGAACAAATAAATGCAGTTTTAAGAGTCCTGCTCTTAGCATTATTGTTTACAAGATGTCTTTTTTCATCAACTAAATCGATAACGTTCTAGAACGTTCCCCTCAAACTCTCCGTTTTTTAGACAGGAACACTATTTATATTAACAATAACACCACAGCATACCCCCGAACTCGGAGCCAGAAAGGCTTCTTGTCGGTTGGATGGGGAGATATAATTACACAGTTTTTTTGCCAGGTGGCTCGTTAAGAGGTCTCAAGGAGTAGCGCATATTCACTTTACTATACCTGGACATCACTTTTATGACTGTAGCTGTAGTAATTCTGAAATTGATGATATGTAAGGCAAACTAGTAGGCATCTAGTATATAACTATCAAAAGCAGAAATAAAATGTCTATGTAGTTATCACTTACAACTTTCTTGATAGCAATCATGATCTTTTAAGATTTTTTTTCCGTTGAAATGCTCATTCTTTCAGAGGATAACAAGGGGTAAGACAAAAAAACTTTATTTATTTTACAGTATTTTCTTATCTTCTGAAATATATCATTTGTGAATTTATTAACAGCTAAGGAGAATGCTCATATCGGAAAATAATTTAAAATACGTGATCAAATTTAATTTTCCTTGTAAAAGACATATTGATACAATTTGACTGGCGAGGCAGGAACGTCCGCAACACAAACATAGAATATTATAGTGAAACAAAAACAGAAAATGGAAGACTTTCTGATTTCAACAAATGGTATCAGGTAAAAATTAGGACAGAAGAAATCAGATTTGATTTAGTAAAATCTCATGGGCTAATAAAACAGGTGAGACAAGCTTAACGACTCATGAAGTGATGACCAGACATATAGTTCACTTCCGAAATAGAACTGCTCTTATAATTGCTTATTGTTTCAGTATCTGTACAAGCGAGCATACTGAGTAAAAAATACTACTGCTACAGAATCCATATTGCTCGTAAATAAAAGAAAAAGTCAACGAACCAGAGGTAGTTGACATATGAAAATGCTAGGTATCTTAGGATCTGATCTCTTATAAAGCGACATAGGTGTTGCTTAGACTTATGGCTTCATTGTGGCTTTACATTCTTTTTCAAATCAAATCTATGTTTTGTCAAATATTATTTTCTTGTGATGGAAGTTAAATTCTACATCACAAGAAACTGTCTTGGGCGATGGTGCTCTAATTCTTTTTCACCAACACGCTGGTCTGAATATTGCTAGCTTTCTGGCTCTCGTTAACGTGGGAAAGCTTCTTTTATATGTCGAAAACTTTAAACTTCTATGAAAGGTAACTTAACTGATAAGCACGCTATTGTTGCTGGCCAGTAACCTATTAAGATTTCATTCTCCGAGTTAAATTTTCATTCAATTAACGGACTGATTTAGTAATCATGTGCGTGAATTGAAATGGACGTGAACAAAAATCGGTCCATAGGTCCAAAATTGTATGAGTTGTCGATAATAATCAGACATTTCACTTCCAATTATGCGAAAAAGGAAACGCATGTTCCTGCTTTTTCTGCAAAATCCTGGTCTCGCACATTACCTAGAAGTTGATTCTTGCATTATTAGTAGTATTTTATAATGCATTGCAACTGATTAAATGTTTCACGGCTTATTAAACACACTTCGTTCGTTCTCAATAGTTAACTTTAAGTTCATTAAATGCTAATTGGTGCCAGATTGCGTAACTGTGTCCAATTATGGAAGAAGATGGCCAAATAAAATATATTCAATTTGATCAATGTTTCTAATTTACAGGCAATCATGGATAACATTCATATCGATTCCTATCGAAGAAGATCAGCATGTTTGAAAAAAATAGTGTAAACAATCTTGTATTTCCTTAGGATTTTTTAAGTATGATTTTATTAATCGAAGTTCAGTAGCATCATGTGATGGGCTATATGTAACAATTTGAAATATTAATAGCATTTTTGAAATTATTTTTCATTGCTTGTATATTGTGCTGATGTAAATTATTTTCATATGCTCCTATAGATAATAATGCACTTTTTCTAAATCATGATTTATGTATTATTAAAGCATAATAATTTTATTTTGAGCCTACACTACAGTTCTTTATTTTTAAATCACAGTCCTATAAATCTGTACAAAAGTATAAAAAAATTATGTTAGTAATTAAAGTTCTGCTGAAGTTTGGTAATAATTATAATTAATTAAAAAACTGCAAGTTTTGAATGAAATCTTCTTTAATAAAAACTTCTTCACAGTAATTCGATAATGAAATATATAAATAATTTTATCAATTAATTATCTAATTATACAAAAATAACTTTAAAAAATGTAAATAAATATTAAAGAATATATAGCAAGAATAACTGCGCAGTCCAGTGTTCATGGTTTTTCTTTTAATTGTGGAAAAAAACCAAATAAATATTCTCATAGCATGAAAGAAATTATGATGAATATCGTTTTAAAAGTGCAAAATACGAAAAGAATAAAAATATTCTATCTGCTGAATTTCTTCGCTGGTTGAGCAGGAGGAAATAACTTTTTCTTTAAAAAAATTTGCTTTATGAAAATAATGCCATTTCCATCAGTTGAAAGAGTAAGATTATGAAAAAAATGAGTGTATTAAAATAATTAAAAGTTTTAATATTTTAAATTAAAAACAATATTCTTTAGCTAGTTCTTGATTTTCCGATTCCCTTTCAATCTTGGACATTTTCTAGATTGTATGCATTTTATTACGATTGTATTGAAAAGAAATTTAACAATGCTTGAAAAGTAACTATCCACACATATCTTAGATCCATGTTTTGTTGCAAATTTATATACGGAAATAAACAGTTTCAACACTGATATTCTTCCTCAGCAGAAAATTTCCTGTTAATATTATGCAAAAATCAAAAGATGGAGAAATCCACGGTATAAATTGTTACTCCTAAACACTTAAGCAAAACATTTTACTTTAATGGATGAGAAACTTTAATGGAAAGGGATTCGTATTACGATAATGGGGCAACAGGAAACTTAAGGAAAATTCTCTATTGCCAAAACATCGACCTAATGCAGGGGTGTTCACATATGCACGTGACATCCACGGATGATGGATGACGCTGAAACCGCGTATGCTGAAATTATGTATTTTCAACAGATGCATAAGCATTGCCATAAGCGGTTACATTTACGCTTGTTATCCCCGATCTTTTAAATGGTTAATTTATCATTCTACTTTTACCTTAAAGTAGAGATTGAAAACTGAATCGTTGATTCCTTTCTGGTACTTAATTTTTAAATCAACGATCTTTTGATTTATTTTCAATTATATATATGAGACGTTTCGAAACTTTTTGTTTATTTTCGTAGACGAAGAAATGGATATTTCTTTTTTCGAATTTATTTTCTTTCCAGATATTTGCAATTTGGGGGCCAGAAAGTTCTTTTAGTGTATGTAGAAATTGCAAATGACAACACTGTCGCAGATTCATTTCTTTATAATGTTGATTTTAATATTTTTAGGATTTGTCTATATTATTCTAATTTGACTCTAAAGTAGAGATTGAAAACTGAATGGATGATTTCTTTCTGGTCAGTAATTTTTAACGCTCCTCTGATTTATTATCAGTTATATATGGAAGACGTTTCGGAGCTTTGTACTGATCATATTATTGCATTTTTGGAGTCAAAGAAATCGATATTTCCTTCGAAGACTCTATTTTCTTTCCTTATATCTGGGAAGTTTTAATTCTGCAAGTTCTTTTGGTGAATGTAGAAATTACAACTGATTTTCTGATTCTTTTTCTTGCAATGATAATTTGAAGATTTTAGGTTACTTTAATATCAGTCAGTCTTACTTACGAAATGTGTTTATTGAAATAGCTTTGAAAAAATATACTAGCTCTTTGAGTAGCAATATTAATTTACTTATAGTTTGTAGTGCTATAATGTGGAAAATGCAATACTTGATTTCATAATAAAGTAATAAAGTAATTCTTAGTAAAAAACATCAAAGAAATTTTGAAAAGAATAAAGTGTTGTAATGTTACAAACTTGGTGAGAGTTCATACGAACAAAAGGCTTTTGAAACAATTTACAGCTACTATCGACTTATTTTTAACGATAGAGGATTTTCGTCACATTAATATTCCAATTATTTTTCAGTATAACCAAGAAAAACAAGGGAATGCTGATTTAGGAATGTTTTAGTAGTGAGTAATTTTGATATATGGGAATAGATAAAATAAAATTAAACCATCCATATGCTTTGAAACACACGTGATACTAATGACTTAACATAAACTAACAGAAGACATTTTGAGAGTTCTATTCAGTCTGTGGGTACATACGTAAACAGAAAGCTAATTTTATTATACTTCGATTAAAATTATAGTCAAGAACGTATTTTTTGGAATAAAATTTGTTATTTTCTTATCGAATTAATTTCCATAGAACAAGATTTGTCAAAATGAAAGAGCCTAAGTGATATCATTCATTTCACGAACTCATAGAACTTTTTCATTTAAAAAAGAATTAGTGCTCTTATAAATAATTGTTAAGTGTCCTTTAAAACTATAGTTTGGCCTTGATGCCTAACTAAAATCTAATCTGAATGAAGAATACGGCTGACGTCTAAGGAATAGTTAATGGTTATTCAAAAGTTATGTAACTTAGAATATCTATAGCACAACATTAGTCAGAGCACGCAACTCAAATTAGAATAATGTCGTAAATGATAAATTTGCTTTCAACTTTGATCTTCTCAAAAATAAACAACTAGACGTGATAGCAATGAACAATCATTCATTTAATGTCAGAAAATCCTCTCTGTAAGTCAGTAAATATTCTCTTGTCCGTTAGATTGAAACAGCGCAGTGAAAGAAATTTCAGGATAAATATAGCAGCATTTGCTTAATAATTGTTTATTTCATTCTTTTAAAATATATTTGGTTTACTGTTATGAATGTGAAATAAAAGGATATTTTTAGAAAATATCCATTTCGATTCATCATTAAAAACATTTGAAGTAATCATTGTTTTAAATTTCGTAAATCAATGAAGTTTTAACTGTCTGAAGTGAGAGAAATAATCAATAATTAAGATTTGAAATATTATTCAACTCAATTAGTTCAAATCAAACAGCTAAATTCTTCAAAATGAACTCAATTACTCCAATTCAGTTAAATTAAATCAAATTTATCAGAACTACAGTGCTGTTAAAAATTATTAGAACGCTATAGGAAATTTTACACTTTTTATTACAAAAAATAATTTATTTATTTATATCTCAAATATATTAATTTTATTATTAATTCAATTGTATTCATTAGAAAAAACTTCAAATCACTAAACATTTATCTCAAGATAAGTCAAAATTGTAACATTTTCATTTAACTTTAAATAAACTGTTGTTCAAAAAATAGTCGAACAGTAAAAACCTACAACCAAAAAATAATATAACAATTTTAAAAATAAAATATCGGTTTTTAATGTTTACATGGGCCTTCTTTTGCCTCAACCATTGGTTTAAGTCTTTCATTCGGGCTATCAACCAGTTCGTGGTTGATACTGTGCCATTCATTTTTGAAAGTCTTAAAAAATTGATTTTTAGTTCTTCTTTCTTCACAAAGGAATTTCTATTAGAAACTGACCATGAATTTTAGATGGAACTAAGGTATGTTCTTTGTGGTATCTTCTCCAGTATCTTAATCTTGTTTTCTGAGAAAAAAATCTTTGAAAACCTTTGACGTGTGTTTTAGGTCATTAACACGTTGAAAGATATATATAGTCGATCCACACTCAAATTTCTGATGGATTTCTTCAGATTTTGGGACGTGATATCGACGTGCGTACATACAATCATTTTCCCGTTGATCATCACAATTTACCCAATACTTTTAGAGGGAAAAAATCCCATACCATCGCATTTCCGCCTCAGAGTTTTACTTTCTGTAGGATATTCATCAATTTAAGAGCACCACCTGATCGTCGACACAATCTCTTAGGTTCCTTTTCTTATCCAAAAAGATCATATTTATTTTGTGTGATCATAAAAAACTGCCCCAGAATTGTGAAACCTTTGAAATATGCTGTTTTGCAAGGGCCAAGCGGATTTTCATGTTTTTTCGGAAGTATTGAGGTGCATGGTCTTTTTCTTTGGATACAGCTTATCAACCCTGAATTTTAGATTATAAGGCAAACTTATAGAGATGGCACACTCAATTTCAAGTCTTTCTCAATCTCTCTTGACGATATATCGGTCTTTTTCTGTGTAAATATTACATTCATAGAATTTTCTCTGTACTGTGTACTTGTTTTCGGTTTTCTGCCTTGCCCTCTTTTGTTTTTGATGGATCCTTCTGTCTTATACTTCTTGCACAAATAGTAAATACCCATCATCGACAATTTACACTTTTTAAATTGGGTTTTCATATAATAACCCATCCATTTGATCTTCATTGTTGCGGTGGGGAAGATAACAAGAAATCTTTTAGCTCTTTAGCATTATTGTTGGCTTGACTGCTTCATAGCCCAAAAAACAAATTACCAAATAAATTAATTATCAAATCCAATTTGTTCTCACTTAAATACAACTTTCGTCATCAGTCGTTCGAATAATTGTGAACAGCTAGAAAAATTCTTCCTAAGAAGTAGTGATATTTCATGAAATATCTAAACCTTCTGTGGAATTATTGAGGCAGAAATAAGGTACTAGAAAATCAAAACAAAATAGCAAATTATTAAATATTAAAAAATTTATGAGCGGAAGCTGAAATTTAAAATGTCCGTTCTAATAATTTTGAACAGAACTGTAGTCAAATATGTTCGACAATGTATTTAGGAAATAAACTCATTTCGTTATGTAGGAAAAATTGATTGTATACTGTAGAAGAATGTTTTGAGGCAAATGATTTATTCATGATCTTGCACTCAGGCAGTCTCTGTCGATAACGAATATAAGGCTTATTGTAGGAGCTTAGACTTAATGAAGTTGTTAATATTTATTTATATTCAATAATTTGAATAATTGTCGAGAAAAGTTTTATTTTTTAAATGAAACTGTCACTTAGCCAAGAAATCAAAAGAAAATATATGCTATGAAAATATTATACATGTTATGCTATTTGAAACTTATTTGGAAAGTAAGAAAAACATTTCCATTACATGCATTGTCATCTTCATTCTCAGAACGCATTTAATTTCTTTGAAAATTTAAATTTTATCGTTCTTTTGTCCATCGACAGTAAACCTAATTTCTATGTTAAAATATTTTCAGTACCTTTCCTTGTCATTTTAGCAATAAATGCAACGATAAATTGGACTATATAGGGGAATTTAAGTTTTTATTTAGAATAAATAAACTAGCTATTTTTACTGGTCATCTTATACAGCTTTTGATTAGTATTCTTTTCATGCGAAGTAATAAAATAATATTATTTTAATATCTTTCTTCTTACATCTTTTCAAGTGAAATTTAATTTTCATTGGTTGGATGAAAAAGTGAAGTTTTCCGAAAATACTTTTAAACCATTAATACAAAACGGAAAAATATATTTTAAGGCCTACTTGATCAGAAAATAATCAGTTGCTACCTTGTTATGGCTCAGTTTTTATAGATTCATTATAATTCATTAAACATATTTTCGTTTCATTTAGTCTACAAATAAATTCTTCTATTTTTTGCCAATATACTTCTTTTCTGCCTTGAGTAAATGAGAATTAATTATGGAAAGCTCTTGTGCATCGTCCATTTTTAACTATTCAATTTTTTCATCAGTGCTTTTAAAGAAAACTTTTTTTACAGAACTTCTTCAACAAACCAAAATAAATAACTAACCTGGAAAATGGAGTGAGACCATCCATGTTTATAAAGATGCTTCAATACTAAAATAAATATGTCACAAGGAGGCTTCAGTCATTCTCCATTTTACTTCGCTGCGTTGTTTATTAATTAAATGAAACCTTTTCTTAATCCCTCTATTATCCTTTCGTTACGGGTGCAACTAATGATTCTGGAGAATTTCCCTCTTGATCGCTTGTTGGTAGATAGAAATGAGAAATGGAATGATGCCTGTGGATAGCCCTAAATACACTACAGATTATATTTTTAGTCATATTGTATCACTATATGTGTGATAATTAACGTTCTTAGTAATCAGAGTGGTGAGGAAAGGCAAGAGTAAGATACGGTATGGATTTGGAGAAAAAAGGGTTTTTTTGTTGTTTTTTTAAATTCAAAATTCTTATCGGAAACACCCCAACCTAGCCAAAGTCGCCCGGTGTATATAAGTGACGGCCGTTGCATTAGCTCGAGTACTGAAGTTAGAACCCTAACGGCTATCAACGACGGCCCGACCCCTCCCGGCAGAGGGACGCCCCAACCATTATTGTAACCACCTTGGAAGCTTCTCCGACGGCTTCTCACCCACATACTCGTAGTAAGTATACGAACACTTTCGGGAGCTACTGTACTAAATGCAGTGGAGTAATGACTCTGGGTGCTCTGTGAAGGCGTATGGAAAGACGCCTTTGGGACTGGAAATTGGAATGGCAGCTTTCTAATTCTAAATCAATTCTCCCATTTAAAGACTATATATTTAAATGCTGTCTGGCAGCAAAGTAAAGCATAGTAGCACAAATATATTGTACAAGTATTTAAAAAATGTCCTTCTGTATTTAAATCATTATGCAATATCATAAAATATCTTAATGATACCTCGAAATATTAATGAACCTATACAATAATTTAACTGCGATTTTCCTGACTACAGTTTTAAACGTCTCTTGTTGAAATTTAATAATTTGCAAGTTATAGATAGTGAACAAATTTAATATAATATTTTAACTCGAATTTGTTTGTTGTCACCATCTCTAAAAATTTGGCTTTGTATAATAACGTTTGATTGATTTACGAATATGATACATTTTTTAATAAAGTTCCACTAAAATTTAATATTTCGAAACTTAATTGTAAATTGAATATATTAATTTTAAATATAGCTCGGATATTTACCTTTAAATAAAATTTTAAAAAATACATTTTGTAAGATATACAAATTTATTAAAAATGAATTACAGCTTATTTTCTGTTCCAGTACATTGACAATTCTATGTGTTAACACCAGCTTTGTAAATTCTTCATTGTTATTCTTCTCTTGCTGTAAATTTTTTTTTGGACCCGGATAGGAGCTGCATGAGCTCTAGAGACAGCGGTGTGGTGTTAAAGTGTTAAAGTAAATTTATTACGTTGAATAACAGAGTTTTAAGGAATTCATAATAAAAAAATACATAAAAGTTTAACTAAAGAATGAAATAGCCGCCTTAATCAAGATAATTTTTTAATGTTCTGCAATTCTAAATCTCTGTTAATATTCATTATTTTCAGCGAAAGTTGTCATTCTTTATTTCTTAAATTAAACAAGCATATGATTGCTTTCTCTTTTGTGAATGAAAATATAGAAATGGAATGAAATTAAATTCACAGTTCTTTTAAATTTTGTCAATTAAAGTAAAATAAATTTCATTGCATTCGAAGATTGTTTACATCTTCGGTAGTAGTGTTCACAATTTTAAGGAACAGCGATTACGAAAGAATATTAACTAAGCAAATTTTATGGCACAAAAGTCAAATCTTATTGCATTTAAAATTTTTACTTCAGATTTGCACAAGTATTGAATTTTAATTTAATAACTGTTTATTGAAAATCTTAAAATTGTTTTGCATAACAAGTAGAAAATTTTTATCTAAATAATTTGTATGCTTTCTATTCAAAATAAATAATATTAGATTTAAATGTATAAGGAGGATTTCTGAAATCTTAGCGCTTCAGAAATTACACAAATATGTTAATATTTATTGAAATAATACAAGTCTTAAATTAATCACAGATATAATTCTTCGGATAGTTGGAAATATTATTTAAAGTTAGATTTCTCTAAGATGTATATTACGATGATGAAGATTTATATGTATTGTTGTTTTCGTACAGTATGTATTGTTCTTCCAACATATAGGGAAGGCTGGAAATAGTTGTAAAATAACGCTTTCACCTAATATTTTCAACTTAGATACTTCCATTAAACGTTCTTCTTTCTTTACATATCCAAATGATACTTATAATTATTTAAAGATGTCATGCGTTTGGATATGATCTTCGGGATTTGCTTTTTATTAACCTTTTTGTATACAGGATGCCCCTTAACTGATGAATCTACTTATAAGGGAAGGTCAAATGCATATAAAGAAGCATTTTCTATAATAATGTGGGGTCGGAAATGAAAAGTATAGGCCTGAAAACAAGAAATGCTGAGAAAATGAGATACAAGATTTAATTTACATGAAAATTACACAATATGCTCAAATGTACTACAACAGGCATCGATACAGGCCTGGGAACGTCTAGGAAGTGATTGGATATCTTTTTGAAGATACTGAGCGTTTCACGAATAGTTGCAGCAGCGACTAAAAGTCTTACAATGAGGTCCTCATCAGAGTCAATTAGAGTCTCGTAGATGAGTGCTTTCAGGTGTCCACAAAAGAAAAATAGATACTTGATAAATTGGGTGAATTTGCTAGCCAAGCGAATGGTCCATCTCGTCCAATCCATCTAGGACCAAACGTGGCACTAAGGTAATTACTCGCACTAATGCAGAAATGGTCTGGACCTCCATTGTGCGCGTTCCACATAGCATTTCGAAAGCATAATGGAACATCACCGAGTAATTCTGTCCAAACCTCTACCAGAAAGCATTTAATTGTACCAAACCAATCTTATCAAGACTTTCTCACAATGATGCAAAAAAAATCTTCTTTCCATTTCCTTAGTATTTCTTGTTTTTCTGCCTACCCTTTTCATTTATGATCCACATTTCTATCAATAAATGTATCTATATATGCGCCTTCCTTCCTTTTACCTTCCATTAAAGTTTGGTTCATGATTTCAGAAACAGCCAGCATAATAATGTATCTGCTTAGTGCATAGAATTGCAGAATTGGATATGTAAATCTGTAACGATGCTAATTAGCAGTTAATTTGAAGTCGAAAATTAATTGGGACATGTTTAAATTGGTCACTCTATTAGCACAAGATGCTCTAAAATATTGCTACAATATCTCCACAATATTGTTCGGCATTCAGAATATAGAACAACATCGTGGAGATGTCGTGCAATTTCATATGCTAACAGGTCAGGGATCCTTTACATTCTTATATGGATTGAAACAGCATTAAATATCCCAATTAGTATGTGCCTTCTCATTAGAAGTCGAAATAAAATTGCAAGTAAAGGGTTATGTAAAAAGTTATTCAGATCAAAGGAAAAATCAGCACACATTTAAGAGTTCGTTCATTTTTAACAATTTCTTTATCATTTCGTTTCTATAGGTTACAGCCATTGTACACACACAAATAAATTTTTTAAAATGCATTTTACCATTCTGCATTATATAACAAACAGATTGGAAGATCGCCATACAGACTGCATCTTTAGAATATTTTTTTTTATTTTATTAGCATAAAGCGATGATTGATTTAACTTGCAGACAACGGATTTCGTTTACATTCCCCTTTAAAAACGCAGTGTGTAACTCATTATTAACGATATAAATCTATTTATTGAAAAAGGCGTTAATTTACATAATTAACAATTACTCTCTCTACATTGTTTTCACATGAATTCCATTATTATTTTCCATTTATTATCGAGCGAAAGGAGGTTGATAGACTCATTGAAAGCAAAATTTATCGTCCTTATTCCCATCCTTTCATGAGTTTTCAAAAAGTATCCTTTCAACAAATAATTTTCTTTCTAATTTTATGACAGATCATAAACCTGTAATAATTGTAGTTTACAAAGAACAAATACGAGGAGGCGACTTGATTGATGATAAAAAACTTGCTGCTTCTTCCAGCGCCATCGATGTATTCGAGACCATTTATCATAACTCTATGTTGACGTATTTTGCCGCAAAAGTGACAGCAACACGGAAATCAAGCTTTTAGTACTTTATCACTTAGTCACGGGCGCTTTTGTTAGGACCGACAGTTGGGTTTTGCTCTTAGTATTAGCCGAGAAGGCAATGTGAAAAATAGCCTCTTTCTTGTCAATGCATGTCCTGAGGGGTTAGCTTCGAAATTGAGAATCTTAAATTAACATTTCAGGTGTTGCTAGCTTCCATTTCGTCCGACGCGGGTAATTTAATTTGCATGTTTACAGTAAAGCCGTCGATAACACAGGAAAAAGGAAGTGTAAATAGTGATTGCATAAACAAAGACTGAGAAGTTCGTTAATGGATTTTAAGTTCAGGATCCTTTTCGCTCTGGCGTTTAGATCCAAAATATTCTTAAAGTAAATAGGCGCCATTACCATTTTCTTTAAGAGCGAATTTATTCGCTCACAGATGTTCATTGAATTATATAGAAAATATTTTGATAGTTTGGAAGTTTCGCAAGTTTCGTTAATGTATTCGTACTTCTGTTAATAAAAGGTAAATAAAATGCATTTAAAGTCGAAACATACTTTGTGAAGCGCATTTCTGGATAATAAGATAAGAAACAGGAACTTTTGTTTTCATCGCTGAATACAGCTAAGGCTGATGAATTCGTTAACTTTATTTTCGCAACGAGAATGAAAGGATTGTTGCAAGTGACTGAAGGAAAGTCTATAAGAAAGTCTGTTAAATGTGCTTAAGGGAATTTATGGAAGATAATGTGTAATAATTAGAGAGTTAAACTGTTTTCAGTATTTCAAAATGATGTATTTTGCCACAAAAGAGAGATCAACACGGAAATCAAGCTTTTAGCACTACATCGCTTAGTCAGGGGCGCTTTTGTTTAGGACTGATAATTGCGTCTTGCCTTTAGTGTGTTGGTTTTTTGATTGACATTCATAATACTTCTTCTAACACTAAACAAACATTTATTATAACATGAAAACAAAACAATTACTCTTCGCATCTGCTTACATCGTAACTTCGTTCAACCGTACTCGTCCTCGTCTCTCATTTTAAATCAAATTCAAAGAAGTCAACATCTGACTGTTGCCACTCATCTGATATCATACACTGTTATAACAATAAATAAATTGAAGTCATGCTTTTGTCAAGCATAAATATTAAATATGCTTACATTCGACCATCCTGACTTTTCAATTGACATCAATTGAATCAAATTTTAGCCAACATTCAATAATATCAACACAAAAAGAAAATACATTCATAAAAGAAAAAAATGAAGTGAAATATAAAATTTAAAAAAGTTCTATCTGTCCTGCATAAAATCTCCATAACGCACTGGTTTACGCACATTTCGTTTGGGTCTTTGCATTCCAGGTTCATCATCGGAATTGTCACTAGAGTCATCATCGTCTTCATTCCAGCTTTTCCACTCTTTTAACTGACTGACGTGAGCCGTTGTAGCATAAAAACGGCCATTACTAGGTTCTAGTTATGAGACTCTATATTTATCACTAATGAGTATTTCTGTGACAACCATAGGTCCTAGGTATCGTGGTTGAGTTTTTGTTGACTCACCTGTCGCATTTGGATTTCTTCTAACTGCCACGATTTCTCCTTTACGAAACGATAATTTACCTGATTATCTTTGTAGTAATTTGCATTCATTTTCACTAAAGAATCGTTGTTGCTTTTCAAGTTCTCAACATGCTTATTCTATTCTAGGATTTCAAGAAGTAACGAGTGTCGCTCTTTCTTTAATATGTCCTTGTAGAAGCCTAAGTTCATTCTTTATCATTTTAAGATCATTCGCCAAATTGCTTATCATCTTTTGCCGGGAAGTGTCTTTAATCTTCAAACTTTCACTCTCTAACTGAGCTGTTTCCAGACGTTTAAGACAGACTGGATTTACTTTTTCATCAATCGGAAAGTTTCTAAATAGTTCATCTTCCCGGTATCCAATGTGAACTCTTTTTCCTATTTTTGCATAAGCAATATGAGGGAGATCAAGCCATGTCCGTCCGATGATAAGATGAACTGATTGCGCATCGTCAGGAACAACGTATATGCTTATGCTTTCTGCCTTTACATTATCAACTTCAATATCGGCGTCAATTCTTCCAATAGACGTTAATGCAGACATCTTTAGATTTCCAAAACCGTATATTTTACTGACTGCAGGTTCAAGTTTCAGTTTAAGTTTCTGAACAACTGAAATCTTCAAGAGACAACATGAACTACTCCCTGTATCAATTACAGCTTGCACTGGATCAAAATTATTCATTTCTGCTTTCTTCAAATAAGAATTACTCTCCTTTGATTTCTCGCCAACTCATCTAACAGATAAGTTTTCATCGCTTGAATATTTACTTTCCCTGGCGACACAGTTTATAGCTTTATGGCATGTTTCATTACATTCTCGGCATGTTAAAACTAATTTTGGCAGCGAACAGTTCCTTGCAATGTGACCAAAATTAGAGCAGTTGAAACATTTTGGCTCACCCCTCATTATGTGTAATACCGCATAACTTTTTATCTTTGTTGGTTGTAAAAGCTGAATCATCTTTAAAGGAGTTCTGCTTGTCGTAATGCCGTTCTTTACGTGGTTGTTTACTCCTGTAAGTTGACCTCAATGTATCATAGTCATCCAGTTTTTCAACTAAATCATCTGGCGAATTCAGCTCAGACCAGTCATCTATAAAATGATATTTTACTTCTTGAGACACTTCACGTTTAATCTGATCCATTATGATAAGATCGCTCAATTTTTCAAAACTATCTGCTTTAACTCCAGTTACCCATTCATTAAAAAACTTCTTAATTCATAGGCAAAGTTTTTCCAGGTTCTTCCTAAATTCTTATTATGCAAAAAAAAAACTTTTGGCGAAATTTTTCTGGCGTTAACTTGTACCGTTTTAATAATATCTTTTTAATTTCGTTATAATCGATTGCAATCCAAGCTGGTTCTCTGGCGATTAACTGAGCAACGTCATACGGCAATAAGCAAAGCAAACGAGTCACCCAAGTGTTTTCTAATATTTCAGCTTGTTTGGCCAGTTTTTCAAACATAATTAAATATAAACTTATATCGTTTACGTCGGATTTAAATTTTTGCAACAAATGATGAATCTCTAACTTTGGCTTAATTTGTGTACTGTTTACATTTTGAGTGGCGAGGGAATTTGAAAACCTACCTTCTGCTCCAAGACGTATTTTTTGCAGCTCAAATTCCATTTCATTCTTTCGCTTCCGTTCCTCGTATTCTAGTTTTCTTAGTTCAATTGCTTCTTGGCGTCTTCGTTCTGCAATTTGGATTCCTTCTTGGAGGTCTCTGTTCTGCAATTTCTTCTTGACGTTTTCGTTCTACAATTTGAATTTCTTCCTTTCTTCGTTCATCTTCTTCTTTTTCTTTTCTTTCAACTATTACCGTATTCAACCATTCCTTCGCGCATTCTCCATCGTACTCTTTTCTCGCCAAAATCAGCTTTTTCAAATCTTTCAATTTATGGCTGTCATCGACCTTCTGTCCAAGCTCCTGAGCTAATATCTTCAAATCGCACTTCCTTGCTCCAACGAAAACAGACATTTTCTCACTTTACTACACTTTTATTAACTTATTTTAATTTACAAATAATGATTCGTTATTGTAATTACACAGGAGCGAATTAAACAATTTTGTAATGTACTTTGAGATTCAATCTCCTTCCCTCTTACTTAACTGTCAATGAGACTTTCAGTCACAGATTTTTAATTTATCCCACTTCTGATTTCTGTTGGCTTTTTTCATAATACTTCTTCTAAGACTAAACAAACATTTATTAGAACATTAAAACACAACTATTACACTTCGTATCTGTGTACATCGTAACTTCGTTCAACCGTACTCGTACTCGCCTCTCATTTTAAATCAAATTCAAAGAAGTCAACATCTGACTGTTGCCAATCATCTGATATTATGCACCGTTACAACAATAAATAATTTGAATTTGCAGGTATAAATATAATATTTAATATTTATACCTGTTTTTGTCAGGTATAAATATAAAATATGCTTATAAGTGTTAGCTGAGAAGGAAACATAAAAAATAGCCTCTTTATTGTCAGTGCTTGTCCTGAGGAGTTAGCTCCGAAAATGAGAATTTTAAACTATCATTTCAGCTGATACTAGCTTTCATTTCGCCTGACGCGGGTAATTAATTTCTTTGTTTAAGCCTTCGATAAAACAGGAAAAATAAAGTGCAAATAGTGATTGCACAAACAAAGACAGAGAAGTTCGTTAATGGATTATAAGTTCAGGAGACGCCATTACCATTTTCTCTAAGAGTGAATCTATGCGATCACAGACGTGCAGTGAATGATACGGAAAATATTTTGATAGTTCGGAATTTCCACAAGTTTTGTTAATGTATGCGTACTTTTGTTAATAGAAGGTAAATAAAATACATCTAAAGTCGAAACATAAAACTTTGGGAAAGCGCATTTTTACAAAATAAGATCAGAAATGAATTTTTGATTCCATCTCTGAATATAAAGAGAAAACCGTTAAATTCAAAAAAATATTTTCGCAACGAGAAAGAAAGAGTTGTTTCAAGTGACTGTAGATAAGTCAATAATTAAGTCTTTTAAGTTTACATTATTAAAGAAAATGTGTATTAATTAGAAAAATAAAAAATGTATAATATATATAATGTATTTGAGGCATATTTTAAATTAAGGGAATCCTAATTAATGAAGGATTTAGAAATGAACATTGCTATACAAAAATTATGATGAGCACCATAGAAGAATGATCCAAAACATACTTAGTTTTTGATATTTTTAATAGAAATTCATAAAATCATAATGAAAGTATTATGTTCATTTATATGAGCTACATTCATTTATATGTTCATTTATATGAGCTACGCAATCCTCATTTCTTTTATTGACTAACAAATTACATAGGTAAGAGGAAAGCAATCCATTAACTGTTTGAAGTTCACTACATGTTCTATTTTCAAAATTACTAAATTTATTTCAGATATGAGTACTAGACGTGCAGCTGATCATAAATAGGTAAAGGAAAAAATTTAGCTTTTTTTTTATTTTCAAGTAATGTGTGGTTTTACTGTGAAACCAATGAACGGTAACAGGCTATTTCTCTTCCGAATAAGTTATCATAGAAATGCAATTTTAATTATGTATTTAATTTATAGTATATACGAGTATTCAGCGTATTAAATCTTCATAAAACTCAGTATTACTTTCAAAGATTCAGTTTCTAAAAATATCAATTTGTGCAAGAACGCTCATCATTTTCTTTCTCTTAAGGATCAAAAGCAATTTAGCTATTGCAATGCCGATATCTTTGTGAATACTAACGGTGTCGAACTGGAATTTTTATAAAAGTTGGCCTATATATCTGGCTCGTAAGTTATGAGCGAAAAATTACGCTACGTTTCGCAGTAAAAAAATGCTCATGGTTTTCTGAGAAACCAATGAAATTCAAACGGTTACAGTAATCATACGAAAGCAAGGAAAAGGGAATGCAATTAAGATTAAGTGAATGAGGTAGTAACTGAAAATTCTCTAATAGATTTAACTTCAGGATAACATTTACCCCGAGAATTCAGCTTGAATTCAAGATTCTGGGTTCAAAATATTCTTAAAATTAGTAAATGATATTCCCAATTCCTTTAACAACAATGTCTTCGATTACAGATGCGTTTATTTATTTATTTATAACCTACGCCGTCCCACTCACCCATAGGACAAATATAGCTTTAACGTCGACGGGGAAGATTGCAATAAAAAAGTGATACATCGTTTATACATACTATCTATCTGTTTGGTATACAGATGTTTTTGAATTACATAAAAGATACATTAACAGCCCCGGTACATTGAGTTTAGTTTGATTAGATTATTTGTTTTGCATAAAAACCATACATGGCCATTCAGCTCCGAATTCGATATCCAAATGTACAATATTAAAGATGCAAGAATACAGTAAAATACCACGATGGCGTTGTTTTTACTGTATTTGGCAGAAGATTAATTTAATCTTCTATTTTTTTATTGGATTTGTTAATGAAGACTTTCTGAAGTTTTTCTTATCTAAGAAGGATTTTTCCGACATTATTTCAGTTATTGGATAAATTCAGGCCACAGAGGGAATATTATTTGACTATTAAGTCATTACCTTGATAGAAAATTTATCCATATTAGAACTCCGATGGCGAGTGGCACTTTGAAAAGTTTGCCATTCGAGTTCCCTTCTATTTTTTCCCATTTCATTTGTTCAATCTTAATGCAAGTTTAATAATTAATAATAATATTAAATAAGTTTAATAATTAATACTTAATAATTTTTATTGAAACATAATTTTTGTAGTTTGCTTCTATCTTTATTGATTAGTTGATTATAGACAATACTGTTGATGTAATTACTGGATACAGCTGCGTTGCGCGCAAAAGGTATATTGCTATCACTATTGTTTACTTCTTCTGTGTCTTCTGTACTATCTTTTTTGTAATTAAATATCTTTCTGTTGTATTTTATTGGAAGTTGCTGCATTTTTGCGCGATTCTGTTTAATGCAAAGTTTAATTTTTAATATCTCTTTTTAAATTATTTCACTTGTACTTGTAAAATACCCAAAATTGAAACAGACAAACATGCACAAAAAACAAATGCCTAAATGCAAAGAAGAAATACATTCAAAAACTAATAAAAATGTTAAGTGCATCGTGCCTCTTAAATCTACACTTGAATGCTGAGCTGGATTAAAATAATTTTAATAAGCAAAATAGTCAATTGAAGCATAAATGTAAACATCTAGGTTCTTTAAATAACTATAAAGGATAGTAAGATGACTCGCAATGGACTCACAAATACTTCCGTGAATATATGCATACTTTACTTTATTTATATTAACGTCCCGGTTTTGAAGCAACTTTTGTGCCAATGTCAAATGAAAGACGACACCTGAGATGGCATCCCGTCCGCACCAAAACAGCGAGAGGACGTTTGACCATTACGTATGATTTAAAGTGCAACAGGTCCACCATACATGGCGTATCTTCAGAAGAAACGGGCTTCGAACATGGAACCTCCTGGCCCCCTTTTCCACTATGTTACAGTGGTCCATATATGTACCCTTTCATAATGAAATTTGAATAGAAGACGTTCAGAGTTAAAATATTATTTAAGCATGCTAATTTTACAAAGCAATATAAAGTTAAATTTTTCTCAAGATTATTGCAAGATTATGGCATTGTCTTAATGAATTTAGTCACTTCCGTGTAGTGACTTTAACACCACACCACAACACCGTCTCTAGAGCTCATGTGAATCCTCTCCGGTTTGGTACAGATGCAGGTGGACTTTATTGAGTTGCAAAAAAATAGCATACAGAAGAATGGCAGATGAAGAAATTACATAGCTGTTGTTTACACATAGAATTGGCAACAGAATAAAGGAATATATAAAATGTCTTCATTATCACGGTGTGAAAGAAAGGAAAATGATAAATGAAGATGAGGACGAACAACATGAAAAAGCTTACATCAAATGCACAGGTTTTTAAATAACGTAGTAAAAATAGGGAGTCATTGCGTGTTAAGTGACTTGCACACAAGTATATATATCTAGCATGAATAAAATATAAAACTCAATGCCAACGATTTTGTCGAAATTTCTGGAAAGAATTTATATAGTGACCAAACATTTGAAAACTATAGTTGCCAGCTTAAACTTTAAAGAACTTTGCATGCCAAATATTTGAGAGGAAATCTTTCATGTAATGGGATTCGGAATGTATAAATCAGGAGTAAGGATGTATCAGGCTGTTATTATTATTGAACATTAACATTATTCTACGAAATCATACGATAAGAATTAGTGTTTTGGAGAAAGTAATAAAAACTCTTATTCCAACAGGAAACAAGCAAATAACATTTATTTTCTTCCTTTTTTCAAGAATTTGAATTTTAAAATAATCATTTCACGTTAATGAAGCTGCATATATAAATTAAAGTGAATAAATTCTTTTTAATTTTTTCTTTTTTCTGTGCGGAAAAATATCATACAAGCATTTTCTCAAGGGATGAAATGCAACCTTTTGTCTCATCTGTTTTCCTGTTCACAATATAGAATTAATTATTACGAGATACTCATAAGAAAAATATGAGGGAGCAGAAGTTGCAATATATACCAAAAAGACCCTAAACGTTCAAGAAACACAGTTGATGATTTTTGAAACTTTTAATTCACAAAATACTTTAGGGGTGCAATATTTCATGTTCAATTTTCCACTAATTCGAGGAAATATTGACGCCTTTTACAGTACTGAAAGTAACTTGCAATTTTTGACCACGGATGGTCTAGCGTGTGAGTCTCAGTATTAGAAAAGTGTTTATTTGAGTCCCGATTCCATGAAATGTTTATTGTATATATCTGAGTCTGATTCACGTAAATCTTTGTAATTTATCAAATAGATTCAAATTATATATGGCAATTCTAATTACCACAAAAGAATTGAGATTTAGCCCATATAAATTAAAATTTATATAACTGTCAGTGATAATCTTCATTGTCGCTTTTAACTCTTTGAACCCGGCTAGAGAGAGAATTCAAGTGCCTCAAAAACTGTAGTAAATTTTCATTCATGAAATCAGAATGAAATCCTCATTTTCTCGACAGAAATTCCAGGAGGACGACACCCTCGGTTGCGCGATCAATTGTCAACAAAGAAAGGAACTAATTTTCTCTCGTAAAATGCAGCCAAGTGCCCGTAACCGACTGAATCTGGCCTGTGTCGAATGAGGTGGTTTGTGGAAGGATGGGCTCATAGGGTTAAGTATAAGGTTAATAGATTTTTTGAAATTCTAATTGGAAAATTTTAAATACTAGTGAAGAGATGTGGTATGCTTCGACCCGCGACAGTAGGTAAAATCAGTGTCTATTAAACTACTGCTTATTTTCGTTTTTGTATTACTTGAGTGCCCAGACAGATAAAATAAATAATATTGAATGAGTTAGGATACTGAATTATCATTTTTCACTAAAGGCAGGGACACTATTTTAGGAATAGTGCGTACCGATAAAAATATTTTTTTCAGGGTCTTTTCTTAATAAATTAAATATTATTTTTTAAAAATGTTAAATATGAGTTTTGAGCTTATAAATAATTGTGGAATCCTCGGAAACTGCTTGCAAATCTGGAAAAAATCCGTACTTTTTTAAAGTACATTTCCGCAAATTTTTCCCCGGAATTCTATCTATACCGAATTAGAGAAAAGGATTTCTTAGAAGCTTCTTTTCACAATTAAAATTTATTTTTTTATTTTTTATTATCAGTGTTGTACTTATTATAATTAGTGGTGTCCAAGATAACTGTTTTCAAATCCATTAAATTCATGGCATATTTATGTCTGAACGAAATGTAAATATATATATATACAGCAATGCCGCGAAGTGGAATGATCTTTTTTTAAACTTGAACAAAATGTTTCAAAATATGAAAATACAAATGAAATACCCAAAGAGTTCTTGAAAGAACTGAACAATGAAATCATCTTCGTAACTTTTGAGATTCACATTCCTACCATTGTCTCCATCTAACAAGGCATCTTCAATATTAAAAAAAATGTATTTCTTTCTTTGACAACTTAAAATTAGATATACGTTGTACTTTATCATAGGACAGGTTCGTTATTCTTGGCATGACGCAGAACAGTAACGAACATTGAATCTCTCATAGACTGAACCGTTTTAGTTTATACTGTACACAATCTAGCTTCTCTTAGTAAAATTGAATGTTATATTGGGAAACTTTCTGCACTCGGTTTTCATTCCTATTCAGACAAAATTCTTTCTATTTCTAAATATTTCAGATTTTAATGCAAATTAATATGGATTTTCAACATAGAAGCAGAAATAATGAATTATCTAACTTCCAATTGAATAGTTTCGATGGGATGACTTGTAGCAGAACGATTGTTCTAAGATATTTTGGACAACTGTATGGCAATGCTTTTTTTGCATAATATAACCTTTCATATTTCAATCTGAAACGCAAATAACAAATTATAACACTTAAAAAACTTTACTTTTCATATTGAATACCTATTGATATTATTTAAAATTTGAATCTGCATTGCTGTTTCAAAGCAGGATATTTATTCATTAATTATATTCAAGTGTTTTAAAACTTAGTATTATATTGATAGTAATAATAGTATATAAATAGTATTATATTGAAAAATAAAACTGTAGAATAATTCCGAAAATTAATTTGCTATCTTCATATAAGTATAATGGTGTTAAAACAGGAAAAAGTTATGATCTACATATTGCTTTGGAGAAAATTATAGAAATCATTAGAAAAGAAGAGAATTCTTCAATTTTGGTTTACAAATCAGATTTATTGTTCAAACTGAATACAACAATTGCCTAACTCGATATTGCTTGCACTTGGTGCACAGGCATATTTCCGAAACTAGTATTCAAATGTATATTTGGGCCGATTTTTAAACTTTAGTTTCTGATCGATTGACAAAGAAATACCTTTCGTTAGGGATTCATTCAAAATAATGCAGATGATAAAAATGTATTATTAGAAATTTTAACTAATTAGCAGATAAAAGGAATATTAGAACGCTAGTAATCATATTTACTTTTCCAGAAATTAATATGATTTATTAAATAAGACTATTTTTGTAATAATTGCAAGATAAATGCATAAAAATGATACTCGAAATGTTGCTTTATTTTTAAAAAATACTGGAACTTTTCTTCCAAATTTCTCACATAAATTATGATGAAATTGTCGATGATAAATCGTAAATAAACTATCAAAGCTTAATTTTAAAAAAATACTACAATCGAATGTGAAAGTTGCCAAGTAAATTGTGAATTTTGAATTATTTAAAAATATATTTTCTTTTATCACGATGAAAATTCTCAAGAAAATAAACTTTAAATGCATTGTTGAAACAAACGCTCATGTTTATATAATTATTCAAAAAGAAGTTCTGTATTTTCTCCATATTAACAAGTACCCCATTTATTTATTTCTGAAATGCACATGATAAACATAGTTTAGAAAAATGTAGAGAATAAAAGTATTTATCAGTAATAAAAATAAAAAATGAACTGCATGAAGTAATTTTTATGATTAATAACAGGATTAACTTCGCATTTTTATCGCACAGTCTTATCATACTTCATTTATCACAACTTCATAAAACGCTGCAAGATATTTTATTTTAACAAGATAAATCTCTCTTTTCAGAGTTGTAAAAGTTGGGAAAGATGAAGTGAGAAAGTAAAATATTATTCAATTATTTACATTAATATTAATTTTTAAATGAAATATTCAAATTGGCATTTTCGTAAGAGAATTAAAAACTTAAGATTATTATCGGAAAACAACGCTTCAGATCATAAATTATTAAAAATGCGTTAAAAGAATGGAATACTTAATTTTCTATAAACAAATAATTAAATACTGTTGTTTATTGTTGATTTCACTATCGATGCAAAATACTTATTTTCTAATCCAACTATGTTCGCCAGATAACATAATTTTGCTTGATAAAATTTCTTCTATTGTTTAATACTATAATCTTAAAATACACTTTAATGCTTAAGTGCTAAGAATGGCCTTAATCTGCAATTTTTAATTGTGTGTAAAATCCATAATCTTAAAATACACTTTAATGCTTAAGTGCTAAGAATGGCCTTAATCTGCAATTTTTAATTGTGTGTAAAATCCATAGAAGCTTAATATAGTGAGATAACAATTATTTTCATTTGATTACATATCAAGCTGTATTTATCGAATAAAATTTTTTAATATCTACAATTCTAACGATTCTGACTTACGTCAGTTTCAATTTTTGATATTTTGTTCTTGCATCATTACTTTGTATTCAGAAAAAGATTACTTTCACAAAAATATATTTCTCATAAAATTTAACAATTCATTTATGCTAGAAATAATTAATAAACCTGCATTTCAAATTTTCATTTTTATATTTTCTGAAAGTTATTGGAATTTAAACTGTGGATAGGGAAAAACATGTATTAAATTTCCCATGACAAAACCTTATGCCGAAGGCAATTTTGATGTTAATTACCTACAATTACAGAAATTCAATACATACTGATGCAGTGTTTTAAGGTAGAGGCGACTAATTGATTTTTGTGATATTCAAAACCATTTAAATTCAGAATCCTCTTTCATACGCTTAACCTTCTGTCGGGTGCAATTCAAATGCTAACACGTTCTGTCAATTCATCTGTGAGAGTATAAGTTATATTTTTGCTTAGGCGTAAAGAAAAGCGCATCAAACTGAACTATTCGGTAACACAAAGATAAATTTACGTTTTTAAATAACATTTTATTGTTATTTCATTCCAATTTTTTCCAACAAAATGTCCAGGAATTCAGGAGGGAGTTGACGTTTGTTTTCCCGTAAGGTTCCTTAGCAATGACAACTGTTGTAGATGTGAACCTGAAATAATTCGACATTTTTGAAAAAAAAAATATATTTGAAATAACGATCAATATCGGATTAGGGACTGAGAAACAGGTTTACGAACTTTTGCAGGTATATAAAAAGAAAATATTTAGAAAAGTTTGTGAAATCAAAATTACAAACGCAATCGGATGCAACTCATCCACCGGATTAACTTGCCCCTCACGTACATGAAAAAAAGCACTAGAGCAAAAAACCACGGTATCCTAGTGTGATTGGTAGCGAGACAGGAACCTATTAAGGTCCCCCACCTTTCTCGGTAACACCCTCACTTAGGAACTAAAAAATATGGGTGCTTCATCTCACAGATTGGAAGCGCCTAATGGAAGGTTAATTTGAATTCCTTTTCATATGCCAGGATACTATTTAGCATTTGAACGTTGGTAATAAGCAGTTATAAAAAATGTAAGAAGTGCTATCTTAAAGTATAATTTATTTGGTACTTTTAATGAGCACTTTTAGATATTAAAAGAATTAAATTTCCCAAGTAAATATTTTACAAATATACAACATTATTCAACTTTTTGTTTACTATTCATCAAAAGTGAAAAGACAAATCAGCCTTCAAGAAAAAACTCGTTCTATCTTAATCTCAGAAGTTCCTTATTTATAAGGAATCAGTGAATTACCTAACTCTACGTACTTGACGTCAAAATGTATTAATAAAACCTAGGGAAACATCTCTAGTGCTTTTCCGCCTGATATGCTCGACCTTAATCTTATTTTCGTATCTTAATGCGTCTGCTTTTATGCCCGAAAATTCATCACTAATATAACCATAAATGAGTAGCAAACCTTACACGTGAGATATTGCTGCTGCCATTCGTGTATGTAATTCAATTTTTAATGTCACCCCTAATTTACGTTTTACCACAGCTTTAATGGCACTGTCTATATTTAGAGAAGGAGTCCCCGGATAACTTTTATTACTCTGACAGGCCTGGAAAACTAATTTTTAACTTTTGCTTCGCCTGAAGGAGTAAACCAGGAACATGCAACGACAATATCCTTCAAGCAATAACAATAATCCTGTTATCCCAGGGAACGTCTGGATAAGAATTACACCCGTTTCCATTTTTGAAGTTTCGGGAAAAGGAGCAATTTCAATTTTTGGAAAGCTGAAAGATAATTGAATTATTCCCGAAGTTTCGAACTGATGTAGCCAGGGAAATTGATCTCTGACGTCGCTTCTCAGGGATAAAGGATATACATCAAGAAAAACTCGGAAAGAGAGAGTGCCAGAAAGCTCTCACGTTACGATATGAAGAAAAAAAATCAATCTTGATTTTAATAAACTACCTTCACTCGGATTGAATGATATTTTCGCCCGGATAAAGTTCATTTTGTACATATTTCCAGCTCTTTTTCTGGAAGAACATCGATATTCTCTTCCGGTAGAACAACCCGCTTTCTTTCGAGGAATTAAATTTGAGTGTAAGATTTGAAATTCGGAGTGTTAGTTTTGCGAGGCGTATCGTAGGAAAGGATTTGAATATTTTGAGCTTGGAGCTTCTCCTTTTTTTCAAATGCAAATACTGGTGAAAACTAGCATTGTAACGGAAAATGAAATGCTAGTTTTTATGGTTTAATTTACAAAGACAGAAGTATAGTGCGCGCCGACCGTTAGAAATCTTATTAATCATAAATGTAGAATGATGCAGTGGAATGCTTAAATTTCAAAACTTTATATGCGAATCTGTTAACAGAGAAGAAACAAATGTAAAATAAATTCCCATTATTACCCATTGTGACAAATACTTAAGGAATAAAGAGCACGTATGTTTAAAACATATATCGGCAAAAATTTGTAGTTTTGATCCTGGTCTATTTATTTTTCTGGTGGGCGCATTTTATTTTTTTATCTTGAAATGAATAAGCACTTGTCTTGAAATTATTTACCTAGATTTAAATTGCGAATGTAGGAAAACATAGTCTATCATGTGAGACTATACTCAGTTCGAAATATTCGATGTTTTGTCTCGCAACAATCGCTTTGTCTATAAATAGGCTTCGCAGAGAATGAACTTAACTGCCAATAACGATGTTTCACAAGAAAACATGTTTATATAATAATTGCTGCACGCATATTAATGCTTGGCTACCAGATAGTGTCACTCACAGTGCTTAAGTCTCCAAGAACTTGAAAATATCTTTCGAATAATAAAATATAAGAAGCATTTTTGAAGAACTGAATTTTAAATACTAAATGTAGAGAGGTATTTTAACGAGGCGCTAAATAAAAGTATATTAGAATATTTTAACCTGAAGCTTCAAGGAATTATTTTTTTTTCAGAAATTAAAATGGGTTAAAAACTGAATATTCGAAAAATGGAGCTTATTTGGAATTTTAGAAAGGAAGAGTAAACAGAATTAAGCAGTATTAAGTGTGAAGTATTTTATTTAATAATTAATAAATAATCAATGAGAGTCTTCTATCCTTGACTTCCTCATAGACTAAAACAATACGTCACATTAAATGTGCATGTTCGTCAAACGTTGAAAAGATTCGAGTATGCATTTTGAAATAAATTTTTCCTTCGGCAGATGTGGTCCAAATTTTCATATTGTTCTACAATTTTGATACAATTTCGCATGCTAAAATTTACACATCTGTCCTGTTGCATATTTGAGTAACGCGTTTACTTCCGCGCGAACTGATATACGGAATATACGAACAGGCAGGACTCTCTATGTTTTTCCTTCGAAATCTGTTACCTATCTGAAATTCTGCTGATAAAACAATTTGCCAAATTTCTTTCATGTAAATTGTTGCGTGTTTGATTGTTTATGTTCACGTAAGAACGTACAAAATATTTTCTTTGATGAATTTTGTCCAAATTTTTATTCAATTCCAAAATTTTAAGTTCAATTGCACATGCCAAATTTCATTTGTCCAGTTCATTGACTTATCGCATTCTCTGGCAGACAGATAGGGATAATTACAAAATGTATTTTTAATGCTCAAGGTAGTGTAAAACATCAAGATTCATCAAAATTTAATTTTCTGATACGAAATTTACAGCAGTTTGGGATAAAAATGTCTTAACATTTACACCACAACAATATTCATTCATTAAAATCTGTTGTATATTAATTATTTTATGATTACTCAAATATTGACCGAAGGTTCCTCTTCGCGATTAGTTTAGAATAATTAAAAGCGATTTTATATAGCCAATTTTATAATAGCTTTTCAAAGATATTGTCTCTAAATAAAAATAATGATGAAAAGTGATTTTATATAGCCATTTTTATAATAGCTTTTCAAAGATATTGTCTCTAAAATAAAAAGGGCAACAAAAGATGCGATCAAAACAGAGAGTAATGATGTGCTTAATGGTGAAAATTGCGAAAAACTTTTAACTCCTTGAGTGCTATTTTACAAATGATTGAAGCGAACATTTGCTCTTCCTAACATGCTATTAAAAGTTATAAATGATGTGATTTCATATCATATCCACTACACTCTGTGTGTTAATTCTTTCATAAATCTTCTGAAATAGAGCTAATGGCCTTGGTTGTTTGAATCATTCTACATGTATATGATCAATAAATTCTCTTATTTCCAATTTTCTGGTTTCATACTTAAAATTTTTGTGCCTATGTATCTCAATTCTTCAGATTTTCAGACTTAAATATCTATTAGTCATTAATAGCAGAAATATATGCCAGGATCAACAAAAAACACTCCTTTAAATCAGTTTTGTTCCCTCAGTACCACATGCTTTATGATAAATTTCTCGAAATGCATTAATAAAAAAATGAAGTAGGAAGAAAATGTAAGAAGACACTAATTTTGGCGACGCATTTTCATTCTGACTAAGCAAAAATTTCTAATGAGTCAAGATCTGAGAGTGACTATTTAACTTTTATATTATGAAGAATTGGAAAATTCAAGCATCCACTTAATACGGACATTCGATGGCGAACTAATAAAATGTTCTTCCCTATTTCTAAACTTTTAAATTAAATTCTGTTGTCTACTTCAACCGCCCACGGTGTCACTAATCTTGATTTCTCTCATTAGCTATACCTCTACCCATCACCCAAGGAATAATTGAATATTACTACGAAGTTAATCAATCAGCCTAGTACTAGGACTGCAGAGAAATTAGTTAAACAACAGCGATTGAAATTCTTGTCGCTTACTGTCACAAGGGATGTAAAACCCCGTAAGCATCCATAAATTTTCTGTGTACGCAATGACTGCTTCTTCCGTAAATGAAAAATTAATATCATGCTACAAACACAGTTAAAAGTAATAATGACCAATAGGAATATTACTTTCTTCAGCAATAGTTCCAAATAAAATTGCTTCGAGATACCGGATTTTGACATTAACAATCATACGATTACATCAGATATAACATGAGTACTAATTTGAAATGCCTTCATTAAAGTCACCAGAGCTGCATACATATTGTGTCCAGTTATGCGGAAGTCTGAAATCTGAAGTAGTACCAGTTCTTCTGCTGGTTTGGATGCGGCTGTCGGAGTTAACACTTAAATGCATCGTGTAGCATATCTACAACATGTAAAAACCCTTAAATGCATCGTGTAGCATATCTGCAACATGTAAAAACCCTTAAATGCATCGTGTAACATATCTTCAACATGTAAAAAAAATTGTGTTGGTTGGCATCAGGTGGAATTTCTATTAACTAATCTGTGTTTTTTCCTGCTACATTATGTTTCCAGAAGGAACATTGCACCTTTCCCTCCAATAGATGGTTTTAGTGCTGGTTTCCACTTAATTTGGCAGGAAATAACATAGAATATACAAACATTACATTAGAAACACGATAAAAAATCATGCACTTAAAGGTTAAGATTCTCTACAACAGTTCGGTATCACCTCATGACTATTTTTTTTTGCTTTTGCTCTCAAGAGCTGGAAGATGCTCTAGCAGTCTAAATAATGTTGGATATCAAACAAGTGTATACCAGTTTTTTGCGTCAGATTTTATTGCTTTTCTTCGTTTTTTTCAGTTCACAAGTTTGTTCGTATAAAAGTCAACTTTAAGTTAAAATTCCCTTTCTCACCCTGATTTTCGACTGCTGATTTCAATTTATAAAATCAATTTTCATACAAAATTGTTTATGAAAACATGCTTATTTGTAGACACAATATGGCAGAAAAAAGAAACTGTTTAGTGGTTAAGCATTTCAAGCTTGTACAGTGTTGCATCACTTGCAATTATATGGTTGCCACATTTAAATATTCTATACACGCAAGTGAAGAAGTACATAATTCTTAATTTTCACAAATTTCAGGATTTTATTTTTAGAATATGAAAGGGTTTTTTAATGCGAAAGGTGGATGGGCCCAAAGGAGAAGAATTACATAAAATGT